>JAJOZX010003284.1:327500-450000 GCA_023014485.1 Bathynomus jamesi | reverse complement strand
AACTACAGAAAAAAGGGAACAAAACTCCAAGCCAAACAGATAACACCAAATCCACAAGTCAGGGATCTTTGAGTAATAATGTCGTCGGATGCAGAATTCAGAGAGCACTATAACATCAAAATTACGACGGCTAGAAAAATAATGGGAATCAGCAGTAGAAAAGCAAATTTCATGCTCAAATTATGGAAGAGTCTAGTCCTACCAATAACTGAGTATTTCTCAGTACTCACAAGCCCATACAGCAAACGAGACATTGCAACATTGAAGCTATACAAAGGACTTTTACATCTAAGATAGAGGAAGCGGAAGGTGAAGACTACTGGTCTCGACAACAATCACTGAAATTCTACTCTCTCGAAAGAAGGCGCGAGTGGTACACAACAATATACATATGGAAAATACTTGAGGGCTCTGTCCCTAACCTTAGAAATGAAAGAGAAATAAACTGGAATGAGAGAAGAGGCAGATTTTGTACGTCCCAGCTGCGGTGGGACAAGGGGCCATGAAAACGAGGATGAAAAATACCCTCAGAATACGAGGCCCAAAGCTTTTCAATGTCCTACCAAAAGAAGTCAGGAATCTCCAGCACATCGACCTGAAAAACTTCAAGAACCAGCTGGACAGATTCCTGTGCAAAGTCCCTGACCAACCATGCGTGGCTGGCGACGAGGGCAGGAGGAGATCAGACAGCAATTCCCTCCTCCACCAAACCCCGCAAATGAGGCGGGATGCTGCAGAGGGGTCGACCGTAGGTCGATCCTGAACGTCGTTCGAACTCACCTAAAGTATGCACCTAAAGTAGGTATGTATATATATATATCTATATATATATATATATATATATATATATATATACACACAGGGCGTCCCAAAAAAATGTATACACACTTTAAATACTTATAAAGGCAGTGTTTATTAAAATACATTTCATTTTCAAAATGTAATAGAATCTACAGACATTATTTAAGTGTTTTGTCAACGCCTGTTTTCAAACTGACGTCCGTTCTGGTCCAGGCACTGATAACGCGAAGCAATGGAATCGCAAACATCACGAAACATTTCGTTTGGTATTTGTGTGCATTCTCGTTCAATGGCTGCTCTAATTCAGCGAGTTGGAGGTTTTATAGCGTAGACTTTGTCTTTTAAGTATCCCCATAAAAAAAAGTCTAGTGGTGTGAGGTCTGGTGAACGCGGAGGGTATTCTACGAAACCCCTTCGTCCAATCCACATCCACATCGTGCCAAGTACCACTCGCAATACTCCACTCTTCGTTCCGGATCATCTTCATTAATAGCATGGACTAATATTGGATTGTAACTTTTCCATTGACAGCGCTTCAAAATGCGTTGGACAGACGATTCTGAAATTCCTACCTCACGACTCGCTTGCCGCACAGATTTTCTTGGACTTTGGTGATACGTTTCCAGTACTCTTTCTTGCTTTGTGGGGCTTGTCGATGTCCGTGGTCTTCCGGAACGCTTCTTGTGGACATTCTGAACAGTTCCATCGGCTTCAAACTTATCTCTAATTCGAGTGATGGTAAGTCGCGTTGGTGGATCTGTTTGAAACTCCCTCCTAAACTGTCTTTGCACTTCAACTGCGTTTTCACACTTCCAGTAGCATTTTAGAATGAATTTCCTATGTTCAAAGCTTAGTCTGACTGCCATTATTAATTCTAATGGGTTTAACTTGGAAAGAAAGAAACATCAATTGAGCTATCAGCTGTTAAAGTGTGTATACATTTTTTTGGGACGCCCTGTATATATATAGCGAGGAATAGGAGAACGAAAAGATGGTACATGTTTATTAACAGACGTTTCGGAAAAATTCAATTTCCATCATCAGTGCTAAAAATTTAAAACAAGTAAAAATAAATAAGTATAATAAATAAAAACGAACAACAAATTAAAATGGCGCAACAATTAGCGAGAATCAAAAACAAGTTACAATGTGTATTAAATTAAAAGATTAAAAGTTAAATGATATAAAGTATAAAAGTATGGATAAGTAAAATATAAAATGGTTTAGGTGGAACAGAATTGTAAAGTTACTAACAATTAGCGAAAATTAAAAGCAAGTTACAATGTGTATTAAATTAAAAGATGAAAAGTTAAATGATATAAAGTGTAAAAGTATGGATGATAAGTAAAATATAAAATGGTTTAGGTGGAACAGAATTGTAAAGTTTCTTACCAGATTGTAATGAGACTAATTATACAGAAGATTGGGAATGGTTGCCTGTTGAAAGAATTCCATTGGGACGATGGAGCCGGGCGGAGTGATGGTGGATTTCTTTTGAAAGTTTATTTGGCAATGTTTAAATTGAAAGCGGAACTGTAATCGTTGAGGGTTGGCTGGATACTGAGGATGTAAAGGGACTCAAGTATGCGGAGGTCGATTAGTTGGTTGGCTGAGTTAATGATTTTGAAATTGGAGGAAAGTAACGGGTGGTTGTGGAGGTGGCAGTGATCCCTTATTGCAGATTTGGAGGGTTTGTTCAGGGGCTGTGAAGTTCTTGTAGAAATCCCACGATGCTCGTCCACTCTTGTTTGATATTGGCGGATGGTACTGCCAATATAGTTCGCTTTGCAGCGAACACAATTAAAAGCGTAGATAGTGGACGAAGCAAGTGGGCTGGGGTGATTTTTCTTTTTATGGTTGAGGTAAGATTTGATACTATTGTTGTTGGTGAAAGCGAAATGAAATTTAATTTTGGGGTAAAGCGGCGTAAGTAAGAGACGGAGTTCTGAAAGTATTTTGTGGCTAATATGGTCATAATAAGGGAATGAAAAATATTGTACGTCTTTTTTAACAGTGGGAATTTTAAGTGGGGGTTGATAAATATTATTAAGAAAATTTCTGGTTAAAGACTGTAACAGATGTTTTGGGAAAGAGTTATTAATGCTGAAGTTAAGAATTAACTCTATTTCATGGTGAAAAGATAAGTACGAGGAGCAAAGATGGTAGGCACGGTGGATTAAAATTTTAATACTGTTTATTTTATATAGCAAAGGAATGTGGCTTAGGAAATTAGTACCCAGGCCTGTGTGTACGTGGGTTTTCGATATATGGAAGTGCTAAATTTGTTGTTTTGTTTAGTTATTGTAATATCTAGGAAGGGAAGGGTGTTATTGGATTCGTCTTCTTTGGTGAACTTAATATTTTTATGTTGGGAATTAAGGTAGTTAAGAAAAAGGGGGGCGTGGTTGGCATTGTGAAAAAGGAGAAAGGTGTCATCAACGTATCTTTTATATAGGCGTGGTTTATAATGAGTGGGGCAATGAAGTAGCCAGTTATTTTCGTGATGGCTGAGGAAGATGTTCGCTAAAGTGGCACTTAAGGGGGATCCCATAGCTAATGAGTCGGTTTGCTGATAAAGTTGTTGGTTAAAGAAAAAATAGGTGTCTGAGGCGGCGAGCGTAAGCAGTTTGGTAAATTCATGTTTTGTCAGATTCAAAACTGTATTCGGATTGTTGGCGAAAAGGCTATTAATACAGATATCGATGGCTTCTTTAATTGGAACGTTGGTGTAGAGAGATACTATATCGAAACTATGCATATGAAGGTTATTCGAGTTATTTATGGTCCATATTTCTTTAGCGAATTCGTAGGAGTTGGTGACGGAATATTCGTTTTGGGTTAGGGGGGTTAAAGTGGGAATTAGGAATTTTGCTAGTTTGTAATTGTGGGTAGAGTAGGCCGAAAGGATGGGTCTAATGGGTAAGTTGGGTTTATGTATTTTAGGGAGGCCATAGAGAGTACCTGGGGATGAGCCGGAAGAGCGTACTTGGTTATAAGTGCTTTCTGAAATTTTGTTCTGATCATATAGTTTTTGAGGAAAACGGTTGATTTTATCTTCAAGTTTTAGGGAAAGGGTTAAAGGATTATCGTTAATCTTTTTAAATTTGGTGGGATCGTTAAGAACGTTGTTGACCTTATTAATATAATCTGGTTTATTAAGAAGGACGGTGCCTTTACCTTTGTCGGGGCGGAATGATAATGGAGTCGTCTTTAGATAGTTTTTTCCCCCCCTTATTAATAAAAAAGACCTCTTTTGCCTTAAAGAACTATCTAAAGACGACTCCATTATCATTTCACGCCCCGACAAAGGTAAAGGCACCGTCCTTCTTAATAAACCAGATTATATTAATAAGGTCAACAACGTTCTTAACGATCCCACCAAATTTAAAAAGATTAACGATAATCCTTTAACCCTTTCCCTAAAACTTGAAGATAAAATCAACCGTTTTCTCAAAAACTATATGATCAGAACAAAATTTCAGAAAGCACTTATAACCAAGTACGCTCTTCCGGCTCATCCCCAGGTACTCTCTATGGCCTCCCTAAAATGCATAAACCCAACTTACCCATTAGACCCATCCTTTCGGCCTACTCTACCCACAATTACAAACTAGCAAAATTCCTAATTCCCACTTTAACCCCCCTAACCCAAAACGAATATTCCGTCACCAACTCCTACGAATTCGCTAAAGAAATATGGACCATAAATAACTCAAATAACCTTCATATGCATAGTTTCGATATAGTATCTCTCTACACCAACGTTCCAATTAAAGACGCCATCGATATCTGTATTAATAGCCTTTTCGCCAACAATCCGAATACAGTTTTGAATCTGACAAAACATGAATTTACCAAACTGCTTACCCTCGCCGCTTCAGACACCTATTTTTTCTTTAACCAACAACTTTATCAGCAAACCGACTCATTAGCTATGGGATCCCCATTAAGTGCCACTTTAGCGAACATCTTCCTCAGCCATCACGAAAATAACTGGCTACTTCATTGCCCCACTCATTATAAACCACGCCTATATAAAAGATACGTTGATGACACCTTTCTCCTTTTTCACAATGCCAACCACGCCCCCCTTTATCTTAACTACCTTAATTCCCAACATAAAAATATTAAGTTCACCAAAGAAGACGAATCCAATAACACCCTTCCCTTCCTAGATATTACAATAACTAAACAAAACAACAAATTTAGCACTTCCATATATCGAAAACCCACGTACACAGGCCTGGGTACTAATTTCCTAAGCCACATTCCTTTGCTATATAAAATAAACAGTATTAAAATTTGAATCCACCGTGCCTACCATCTTTGCTCCTCGTACTTATCTTTTCACCATGAAATAGAGTTAATTCTTAACTTCAGCATTAATAACTCTTTCCCAAAACATCTGTTACAGTCTTTAACCAGAAATTTTCTTAATATTTATCAACCCCCCCTTAAAATTCCCACTGTTAAAAAAGACGTACAATATTTTTCATTCCCTTATTATGACCATATTAGCCACAAAATACTTTCAGAACTCCGTCTCTTACTTACGCCGCTTTACCCCAAAATTAAATTTCATTTCGCTTTCACCAACAACAATAGTATCAAATCTTACCTCAACCATAAAGAAAAAACACCCCAGCCCACTTGCTTCGTCCACTATCTACGCTTTTAATTGTGTTCGCTGCAAAGCGAACTATATTGGCAGTACCATCTGCCAATATCAAACAAGAGTGGACGAGCATCGTGGGATTTCTACAAGAACTTCATAGCCCCTGAACAAACCCTCCAAATCTGCAATAAGGGATCACTGCCACCCCACAACCACCCGTTACTTTCCTCCAATTTCAAAATCATTAACTCAGCCAACCAACTAATCGACCTCCGCATACTTGAGTCCCTTTACATCCTCAGTATCCAGCCAACCCTCAACGATTACAGTTCCGCTTTCAATTTAAACATTGCCAAATAAACTTTCAAAAGAAATCCACCATCACTCCGCCCGGCTCCATCGTCCCAATGGAATTCTTTCAACAGGCAACCATTCCCAATCTTCTGTATAATTAGTCTCATTACAATCTGGTAAGAAACTTTACAATTCTGTTCCACCTAAACCATTTTATATTTTACTTATCATCCATACTTTTACACTTTATATCATTTAACTTTTAATCTTATACACATTGTAACTTGCTTTTAATTTTCGCTAATTGTAAGTAATTTTACAATTCTGTTCCACCTAAACCATTTTATATTTTACTTATCCATACTTTTATACTTTATATCATTTAACTTTTAATCTTTTAATTTAATACACATTGTAACTTGTTTTTGATTCTCGCTAATTGTTGCGCCATTTTAATTTGTTGTTCGTTTTTATTTATTATACTTATTTATTTTTACTTGTTTTAAATTTTTAGCACTGATGATGGAAATTGAATTTTTCCGAAACGTCTGTTAATAAACATGTACCATCTTTTCGTCCTCCTATTCCTCGCTAAGTTACGCTTCCCTAAGAACAAACCATTCAACCAAGTATATATATATATATATATATATATATATATATATATATATATATATATATATATACACACTGTATATAGCGTAATGTTAGCACGATAATAATGATGTTTATGGTTACGAGTGATAATAGTTATAATTAATTAGAGTGTTATTGATGAGGCTGGAGTCACCATGATCTTTTCAGATCAAATAATGTTATTAATTAGGTTGATTGATAGAATGAGTTTTCTTCCTTTATTAAACAAAATAAATGATTTATGAATGAGACAAATAAAAGTTGATTTTATACAGTTTAAATTATGTGTGCACTTGAATAATGATTTCAATATGATAATGCGCGAGGTAATGATTAGTCTTTATATAAAGTTAAGTGAATAACACCAAGTCAAAATGGGACCTGTACACGTTGTTACATGGTGAGATCTCTCATGTCACTGGTTCTTCGGAGAGAGAGAGAGAGAGAGAGAGAGAGAGAGAGAGAGAGAGAGAGAGTTAGTTACAAGGAGTTACAAGGAAAAAAAGTACCTCAAAAGGCCTTGCGGCCCATACCGAGGAGTTACCAATGGCAATGGGTGCCAGGGAAAATTTTCTACACACTCAAATAGTGTGCAAGATTTGGTCTAACCTTTTCTTGAACTGATCCATAGAGGAACTGTTCACAACTTCTGAAGGTAACCTGTTCCACGTGTCACAGATCTTATACGTAAAGTAATTCCCACACACACTAGTCCTAAACAGTTTCAAATCCAACTTCCATCCATTGTTGCGAGTTGGGTTATCATTTAAACTAAACATGCTTCTAAAATCGACATCGTTGAACCCGCATAAGAGCTTGAAAACCTCGATGAGCTGACCGGGCAGCCTCCGAGTTTGCAGTGAAAACAAGTTCAGGGCGCGTGAGCGTCGATTGTAGCTCATATGCCTAACGGAAGGGATTAACTTTGTTGCCCTCGCCTGCACTCGCTCCAGCCTCTCAATATCTTTCCTGAGGGTGGACGACCAAAACTGCACAGCATACTCCAGGTGCGGCTGAACCAGGGAATTGTACAGAGAGAGCACAATCTCCTTGTTCCGAAACTGAAATTGCCTCCTGATATAACCCAACAGCTTCTGGGTTTTCTTTTCCACCTCTACGCACTGTTTGGTAAACTTAAGGTCGCTGCTAATTAGCACACCCAAGTCCTTTTCCAAATCAGTCACCTCGATATTACTCCTCAACATCGATTAGTCCGACTTGGGTTTGGCGTAGCCAATATGCATCACCTTGCATCTACCCAAGTTAAACGGCATTTGCCATTTTTCGGACCTCTCTCCTATCCCACATATGTTCGCACGCAGTTGCTCGATTGCCTCCGGCGTCCCAACATTGGCCCCAAACTTCGTGTCATCAGCGAATTTGGCGATCCGACTGACGATGCTACTACCGTCGATATCATTTATGTAAATGATAAACAATGGCCCCAAAACGGAACCCTGAGGAACATCACTAGTGACCGAGGCCCAACCCGAACTAACCCCTTTAATTACAATCCTCTGCCGCCTATTCTTCAGCCAATTTTCTATCCGCCTACCTACTTCATCACCATTACCCAGCGCGCGCACATTCGCCATTAGCAGGCGGTGAGGTACCTTATCAAAGGCTTTTTGAAAGTCGAGATAAAGTATATCAATCGCCCTACTCTTATCACACTCACTCAACATGACGTAGAAAAACTCGAGCAAGTTGGTGAGACACGACCTATGCCGTCTAAACCCATGTTGGGAGTCCCCAAGCAGCTTGTCGGAATCCAAATGGTCAACGATCCTATCCGCTATTATCCCCGCTCATAATTTACCTACAACTGAAGTGAGACTAATGGGACGATAGTTCCCTGGACTTTCGTGATCCCCTTTCTTAAAGATAGAGGTCACGTTGGCTTCTCTCCAGTCACCAGGCACCTGGCCCGTCTCCAACGATTTGTTGAAGATTAGCCAGGTGGGGAGCCACCTGGTCGCGCACCTCCCGCAACACTCTGGGGAGAAACTGGTCTGACCCAGGAGCCTTAAACGCGCTCAGCTTGTCTATTCTATCGGCAACGACTGTCGCGGTACATCGAACACTATCCAGGCCAACACCTTCGTGCCTGACGCCTGGCTTGGGGATGACGCGGGTGTTCTCCCTGGTGAACACTCCCGCAAAGTATTCATTAAGCACATTAGCGATGTCCGCGTCGGAGGTCCGCAGAACGCCGCTTCGGTCCTTTAACCGCTTTTAATGGGCTTTCTACTATTAACATAACTGAAGAACTCCTTAGGGTTTCCCTTGCAGAGGCTTGCCACCCGTAGTTCTTCGTTACGTTTCGCTAGCCTAACCTTTGCCTTCACTTCCCTACACAGGCGGACATACCCTTCAGTGTTCTCATGGGAACGATTGGCCTTCGCCCTCCTATACGCTACTTTCTTATTTCGTATAGCCGAAGCGATGTTACGACTGAACCACTTAGGCTGCGTTGAAGCAGTGGTGACCGGTTTTGAGGGTATGGCAGCAGACTGCAGCACCATAAACTCGTCCCGGAATGCACTCCACACTCCCTCAACATCGCCGCCGACCTCTAACCCTATCTCACCTACGATGTCCCGGAGGCTAACAAAGTCCGCCCGCCGTAGATCGAGCTTACTGCCTCTCGAGTTACTACGCTTCACCCGAGGGACGCACAATCCGAGAGAGAGTGAGAGAGAGAGAGAGAGAGAGAGAGAGAGAGAGAGAGAGAGAGAGAGAGAGAGATATGCATCGGGAAGTCCTTGTAACGAAGTTGAGGCGTGAGGAAGGCATAAGGACATGCCTTGAAGAGTCCCGTGTTGTGACGTCATCTTTATCGTACTTGTGTGACGTTATCTTGGTCGTGTGTGTGTTGATGGAACATCGTTAAAGTATTTGAAACGGCCTCTGCCATATATATATATATATATTATATATATATATATATATATATATATACAGGGTGTCTCAAAAGTCACTATCTATTTTGAAAAATAATGGGAATTACGAAAAACTGGTTTAAGACATGAAAAATATATTTATTTCAAAGTAAGTGCCACAAAGAATTAGTGCTATTTATTTATCTGTCTCCACATGGCGACCATCAGTGTCTCTACAGAGCTCAAAGCGATAAGTTGTTTCCCGGAACACACTTTCCAGCATTTGAGTTGTTATTTTCTGAACTGCATCGGTAATACGATTTCGAAGTTCGGCTACATCACTAATTCTTCTACCAGTGTACACCTTAGACTTAATGAAACCCCAGGCGAAAAAATCTAATGGTGTTAAATCGGATGAACGTGCTGCCCATGGTTGTGTTCCTCCACGACCAATCCAGCGACCGGGGAAGCGTCTGTCAAGATAATCACGTACAATTATTGCATAATGGCAAGGTGCTCCATCCTGCTGAAAAACTACTGTGTCAAGAATGCCATCTGTAAGAAGTTGAGGTTCGAGGAATTGTTCAAGCATGTCAAGATAATAAACCAATTAACTTTTTTTAAATACACAAATTTGCACCAGAAGTACATATCTTTATGCCAGCATAGCATTTTTAAAAAAAACATCTAATGTCACCGAAAGAGATAGTGACTTTTGAGACACCCTGTATATATATATATAAACTTTTATTGAATCAGTTTCCAACAATTTTCGACGATGTGCTTACATTTAAAAATGTTTAACTGTAATCCTTCAAGAAATAATACTGATGTACTGTAGTTCAAGAACAACATCACATCAGTATATTCCAGTATGATTCATCAGCATGATCCATCAAGATGATTCCACATAAAATGAATATCTCTGATCGTTTTTCCAACATAACTGTTGGCAGTTTACGCAGGGCTATGGCATGACTAGTGTCGTAACAGTGCTTCCCATCAATCAGCGAAGTTAACCGACATTGGGTCTGGGTTGTAGTCGGATGGGGGACAGTCCTCTGCTCCTAGATTATGTAGTGACCTGTGGTTCGGATCCCACATAAAGATATCGGGCTCGTTCCTCAGTCACGTATCACCTCAGAAGTGCGAAATAGGTCAAACAATCCCATCAAACAACAAACATTTAGTGTATTATTTACATTTTGGAATATATATCCGTTTGATTGTTTATATATTAATTAATGTAAATCTCTCTTGTACCATATATATATATTAGATATAGTGGTCCAAAAGTCCCTATCTATTTTGATGAAATAATACTATTTCTATTTTATTTCCTACAGGCCATAGATAATGATGGATGTACAAGAACGTGTGATGGTAGTAACACTACATATCCAAAGGAAGAAGTGCAAAGAAATTTAAGGAAAATTCGAAAGATTTCACAAACCAGAACCGACAGCAAAGCAATTCGCGAGCTGGTCAATAAATTAAAAAAAAGACACGATCGGTTCATGATGAGAGAAGATCTGGACGCCAGGTACCTCTCAAAAAAATGTCGAATTGTAAGAAATGCCTCTGAAAGAAATCCTACAATGTCAACTCGCACAGCATCACGGAGACTGAGCGTACCAAAAACGATTGTTCTAAGGATTTTAAAATCAACACTAAAAAAGGAAAGTTACTGTATTCAAGTGATACACGAGTTACACGAAGAGAATTATCCAAGACGAGCCGCCAAGTGCACAGAATTGATTGAAACAATTCATACCGAAAACTTATTAAACCACATTCTCTACAGCGATGAGGCTACTTTCTACACATGGGGAAAGGTTAATCGAAATAATTGCTGTATCTGGGCTAGTAAAAAACCAACCAAGTTCTACGAATGGGAGAGAGATTTTCCTAAAGTTAATGTCTAATTGGGTATGGCAAGATCAAAGATTTACAGACCTTTTTTCTTTGCAAAATCTACGGTAACAGGGCCAATTTATCTTGACACGATTCAGCAGTTTCTTCAACCCCAGCTTCGTTTAGATGGCATTCTCGACACTGTTGTCTTTCAACAAGATGGAGCTCCATGTCACTTTGCAAACATCGTTCGGGCGTACCTTCATGAGCTCTTACCAGATCGGTGGATTGGACGTGGTGGAAATAGGCCGTGGACAGCACGATCTCAGGATTTAACACCATTAGACTTCTTTGCGTGAGACTTTATAAAGTCTGAGGTTCACAAAACAAGAGTTACAGACCTGCAGGATCTGCGAACCCGCAATGTGGCGGCCGTCGCTAAAATAACACCATTAGACTCCCAGAGATAGTTGAGAATGTGTTCCGCAATGCAATGGACAGATTTGGGATTTGCAGAGACACTAATGGTGGTTACATCGAATCTTAGACCTAATCTTGATAAATAAATATACTGTACATCTAATTATGTTACTACATTTCTATCCAAAAATACTATTATTTCAGCAAAATAGCTAGGGAGTTTTGAACCACCCTCTACTGATTATGTTCAATCTCTCTCTCTTTCCTGCAATGTTGCCTCACTCTCTCTTTACCATCGCTATTATAACGGACATTGCTCTTCTGAACACACTAACTGCATGCCTCCTCCTTTAAGGGGAGCACGCACTACCAGACTTTCTACACTTTCTCATTCTTATTCTGTCGAACTATCTAACGTAAGGGGTAATCAGTATTTTCAATCTTTCAGCTACTCAACCGGTCAACTCTGGGACAATCTTCCTCAATCTATCTTTCCTCCTGTCTATGAGCTCCCATCTTTCAAACGCAGCGTGTCTAGGCATATCGAGAACCCCAGACCTTGATTTTGGCTCTTCTTCTTCTATGGGGTGGGCGCTTTTGGAGGCATTTGCCATTGGTCCCCCCTCCTTGCATAAAAAAAATAAATAAATAAAAATTTATATATATATACGGTGTCCACAAAGTCTTATTCTGGTTTTAGAATTTTATTACAACAAAACCGAGAGAGAGAATAATGCAGTTTTTTGCATGTTGTTGCAGGTTGTAATCTGAGTGTCAAGTTGCTATTGAAAGAAGCTTGAACGAAAATGGTGACTACACGGGAGAAAACTCAATGTGTAATCTGGTTTGCGGAGTCGAAATCAGTGACAACTGTTTAACGGAATTACCGCCATCAACATGGCAAGGATCCTCCCTCCAAACTCAGCATTAGGTGGTGGTTTTACAAGTTTCGAGAGACAAGAAATATGATTGACTCGCCAAGACTCGTCCAAGAGACGTTCCAACGCAGCCCTGGAAAGTCTATTCGTCGTGATTCAAGTGAACTGCAGCTACCAAGATCAACAGTACACAAAGTTGCACACAAGAGATTCCATCTTTTCGAGTATAAACTGCAAATAGTCCAAGCTTTACAAACCAGATTACACATTGAGCTTTCTCCTGTGTAGTCGCCATTTTCGTTCAAACTCCTATCAGTAGCTACTTGACACTCTGATTACAACCTGTAAATGAGTTAAAAAACTTTAGTTAAGCAACAAAATGCAAAAAACTGCATTATTCCATCTCTTTTGGTTTTGTTGTAATAAAATTTTAAAACCAGAACAGGATTTTGTGGACACCCTGTGTACATATAAGAAAGTACTTTGTAATTTTAAATAATTAGTTGGAGCGAGTTGTATACATAATTGGTGAGGTAAATTCTCTTATCTTAGACTTTATGGCGCTCATCCCTGAAGGGGTGAATTTTGAAGAGAATCATAAAATTTCAGAATATCTCGTTTATAATTGTAGACTTGAAATTACTTCTTTATTTCTTTGTTTACTTAAAACCCTTTTCAGAATCCATGTAGTTAGTTGGTTGGACCTTTTACTCATGTCATGAAAGAGGATTTAGCGTCTTGTATATTGGTTTGTCATGTGCAGTATTTATATATGATAGTCGTTCACCTTTGTGCAGCTAAAATGTCCAATCAAATGTTAATCGAGCTATTATACATTCTTGCACTCATTATAATTATAAATATTTGTAATTATAATGAGTGCATGTATATGACAAGTACTTAACATTTGCAGGTGTCAAATTCTGTCAGAAGGTTTAGACTTTAAAATTTATTTTGTAAACATTAACAAAAATAGTTATACATTAATGATAATTGCGGAAATATTATGCTATCAAAATGCTTCCTCTTTCTTTTTTTCATAACATTGATTCCAGTCACCTTCAAGTTCAACAAAACCACAAACAGTTTTCTCATAAAACGAATTAAGAAATTCAATAAAAATTTAATTTTGGTTAATTTTATCACGTACTACTTTTGGATTTAACTTCCGATCTATCTATTATACTTTTTGAAATTTTCTCTGTTCACTGGACAACTGTGACCCGTTATTCATATCTAATCTCTTGCGAGTTTCTTGAATACTGTTTGCTGCTTCGCTTTACATATATATAGACGTTGCTGAAACTGAACTCCCGTTTCTCCTGTCACTGTCCTCCTTAGCTGATGTTTTTCCGTGTCTCTTCTACCCTGTGAGCAGTCCAGCATGCTTTCAAACACACACGTCTCATTCTATTCCTCACTACACATACATGCATCTTACACACTACACAATCTTTTCAAAATTAATAAGAAAAAGGCATTGTTTTAAGAGCATCGAAGACCTTGATTTCGTCTCTTCTTCTAAGGGGAGGCATTTTTGCGGTCGCTCGCCCTTGGCCCCTACTCCTATATAAAAAAAAGACAAATTTACGTATTAGGTGATACGGAATTAAAAAAGCATTTATGCTCCTACTCCTGCAGCTGTAGTTAAAGAAACTTGTCTCGCACCCCGAGGGGATAATCATTTTGCACAAGCATCCTTTCTTGACTTGAGCAACACTTTTATAGGGTGAACCCATTCATTATAAACTAATAAGGAAACTTATGTATAATGCAGTTCCTTCACTCGCTGCTTATGTACTTTTCACAGAGTATATCGAGATAAATTTAATGGTTTTGTATCAAATATAACTTTCATATGTGGAAATTTGGTAATGGTGTAAGACAGGGTGGAAATCTCTCTCTCCTTTTGCATTTAATATTCATATTAACAACATAATAATATTTCTTAAGTGAAATATAAGCAGTTAATATAGGATGCCGCCTTGAATTGAAGTAATAATGTAACTCTATAAGGATGCGTCACTGATATTTATTTCTTGCTTTGTCAAAATTCTTCGCGGCTCCAATTTCTAATTTGAAAAAATTAAATTTTTTATTAAAAAGAGTTGGATTGGCGACAGAATTGTGACAAAACAGTTTATGTATGGTTTTCTGACCTTCAAGTTTTAATCTACGTTTTAATCATGAATTTATTATTCTGTTTAAACGAGGTCTGCCTTAATATAGTTAAAAGATATATTTGGGAGTTCATTGCAATGTATAATACTAATTTAAGCAGGGTAAAGCATACTGAAGAATCAGAAAAAGAATGCGCTTTACAAACGGTCTTATGAAATATAGAGCTAGCTTCATTCTATAGATATTGATAAATATACTTCAGATATTCAAATCTTAACGTATGCCTGGGTTCTGAATTACGGTATAAAACAACTTTGAATATTCTTAGTCTCTAAAGCGAATTGGCAGTTAATGGCAGTGGTTAGTAGTGGTTAACCATTAGAACAATGAAATTTAAATACAAAGAATGACATAATTTAACACTTAATCATTTTATCAATCAAAACAGTTAAGTATAAATACCAGTTTTTAAAGTGTGATAATGTATTCTTTTGTACCATCGATAAATGTTATTTCTAAAATCTACTCTTTGGATTAAAAACGTGACCAATATTTCAAAGAGGATGTATGATAGTTCTCCTTTGAAAGACATTGATCTAGATGCTGTTAAAAGCAGGATTTTAATTTGTACCTGGTAGAAAGGAGAGGTTACGATAGTTCATGGGAGAATTCTTAATCATTTTTATCTTTGGTAATGCATTTTATCTTTCCATTTTCATTCGTTGCGAAAGGTTTTTGACAAATAATATGTAAGTGCACAAAAGTAATTTTTTTAATTGACTGTAATTGCAATATATGTATATATGTGTGTATATATATCTATCTGTGTGTGTGTGTGAGACAGAGACGTATAATATATTAATACAGTACACTATCTACAAATAAATAGATGCTCTATAATATGAATGTATCACAGCTTCTTTTATTCTGAATACATTTTTAAAATATCGAACGCGCTGTTAGTGAACCCAAACAGCATCCCAACTTAATTTCCCATCCCTTTTATATACTTAGGCTTAATTTAGTTATTTCTGTGATAGAGAGTCAAATAACAGAGAGAAATCTCTCTCTCTCTGTTTCTGGATCGTATCCCTCAAACAAATATAAAAACATTGAACACTATATAAATACACTATACATTACATTTTATATAAAGACACTATGAGACAACCCACTATACGTTATACATTATATAAAGAAACTATACTCTATACATTATATAAATACACAATACACTATATATTATATACACTATATTATACGAAGGCACTATACCTATATATATATTATATGACGGCACTATACACTATATATATATATGAAGGCACTACGCATTACACTTTATATAAAGACTAACTCTTTCGCTGCGTATTTAGATTTTGGGGGTACCTAAAAAGTGCCAATTATCCACTAAAAATGAAATTCCTTATTTAGGAATTTTTAATTTTTTTTTAACTTAAATTTACCTTGAAATTTTTAAGTTTAACTTTACCCTAAGTTTACCTTGAAGTTTTTTAATTTAACTTTACCTTGAAGTTTTTTAATTTAACTTTACCTTGAAGTTATAAATATGACGTTAGAAATACTTTGAAATTATATAAAACCATGAAAATTACAGTTTCTAGAAAAACATTAATGCCGCCGTAAAGTAAAACGTTTTTTGAGCGCCATTGGGTAAATCCGATTGTCGCAGTTAATGGGTATAAATGTGCAATCGGATACATCCGACTGTCGCAGCGAAACGGTTAAAGACAAGACATACATCATAGAAGGACACTATTTTATATATATATAAAGACGCTATACACTACATAAAAACACTGTACACTATCCTGAAGTGTCTGTATTCCTGTAGAGGAAATGGTTTTGTGTAGCATATATATATAATTTATATAACTCGCTTCTCCTACTCCAAACTTGAGGAAGTGTCCGGTCTTACGCTTCAAAACTGTTCTAAGTTTATTCTTAACAAATAAAACAATTCTTGACTGTCCTCCAACGCGTTTCTTTAATATACAGTGGCCGCCATGACATCAAAAGACCATAAATTTACTAATAACTTCAACAGGGCTATCAAACAACGTCACTGAAGGTATGAAATAACATACAATAACTTTGCCTGCTGAGATGCCGCGCTATACAGACATTCTTCTTCTGGTATACACTTCATATTACACGAGAATTTAAATATGAAACCCGTGCTTAGATATAATTAACAAAGTACTTTATGACAAGTATAAATAAGAAAGATTCTTTTGTCACTGTAATGGTTAAAATTATATTAACAATAAAAATATATAAATATTATATATATATATATTATATAATATATATATATATCGATAAGTTATTATTTAATAAAAATTCGGAGAATACCTAAAAATTGTGGTTCTGTTGAATTTTACGGCTTCTTTCTCCGTTCTTGGAATGAAAAACAATGACAGGTGACAAATTTTCGTGACTTTTCCAGACTTCTTGTCATGAAATTAACTGGAATTCGGACAATATTATTTATTAAGACTATTTTTAATGTGATATAGGATATATATATATATATATATATATATATATATATATATATATATATATATATATATGTATGTGTGTGTGTGGTGAGGGTGTGTGTAAAAACTTTGTTTTAAATTTTGTATCGGTTGTAGATCGATATAAGAGAAGTGTGTGTGTGTGTGTGTGTGTGTGTGTGTGTGTGTGTGTGTGTTATGTAAGTACATTATATACAGTATGTGTATCTGTATATTTATATTTGAAAGACTGAGATTGTGAGGGCTGGAAAATCGGTGTCGGGTGTCTGGTCGACTGGAAAGAGACAGGTGACTAATGGCTGCTGTCGAAGCCTTGTTGCTTTCGCCTGGAACACTTCTAGGGATGACTGAAGTGGCGGTCTTCCATTCACGAGAGTGAAGCCTAACCACAGTCAATAAATTTGTTTAGCTAAATTGAAAAAAAAATAAAAAATTCTGTACATTTTTACTTTAATATATCACATCGTGTGTGTGTGTATATATATATATATATTATATATATATTATATATATATAGGAAGGAGGGGGGGCCAAGGTCCGAAGCCCAAAAAATATCCCCCCTTCCCTTTAGACGAAGAAAAGAGCCAAGATGCCTGTACACCCTGCGTTTGAAAGATTGGAGGTCATAGACGGGGGGGGGGGGGAATGGATTGAGATAGATAGATATAGATAGAGAGGTAGAGAGGTTTGACAAAAGTAAATACGCACCACGATAATTGTCCTCAAGAACAAATGGCAGAGCTCATCAATGGAATGGCAGAACGAGTGTCAGGTTTACATAATGGAAAAGGGGAAAGCAACACCATTACAAATACATTAATTCAATAAATCCGTTATTATTTATTGACTTTTGTTATCAAATAAAAAAACTATGGAAAAACCGAAGGCGTCTATTTACTTTTGTCAATCACCCCCTTTCTCTCACATATATACAGGGTGCGGCGTAAGTCGCTTTACCGAGAGTAATGAAATCACCTTGTGAAGAATATTATTATTTATTACAGAAATTGTTCAGTGTCCTCCATCATGTTCAAAACACGCATTACATCTTTGAACCACTGAACAACAAATAGCACGACACAGTTCTTTGTTATTAGTCAACGTCTCGAACTGTTGGCGTATCAGTCTTCATGTGATGGAAGTTCCGAGGTTTCTGGCCGTAGACTCTCTCTTTGATTATACCCCACATTGAATAATCACATGGGGTTATGTCCGGTGACCGAGGAGGCCATTCGATTATCCCACGACGTCCTATCCATTCTGAAAAATTATCCTTTAAGAATGCACGAACATTTCTTTCGAAATGTGGTGGATCATCATCTTGTTGCCACCATATCAGTGTTGCCGAATCAGTGCAGGCAAATCTAAAAATAATTTTTCTCGGTATATTATTCTTTACAAGATGATTTCGTTATTCTCGGTAAAGCGACTTATGCCACACCCTGTATGTGTATATATATATATATATATATATATATATATATATATATATATATATATATATATGAGAAAATCTCACGAATTTGGATCCATGGACCCAACAACCAGGGTTCGTAGTTCAGCGAGTAATTCTCCGTATAAGCGATGCGAAGACATTAAGATCGGGGGTTCGACTCCCGATAGTGCAGGTAATAATAATCATCATTCAGGAGTTAGCGCAATGGTCCGCATTAGTCTGGACTTGGCACTGTGCCAGATTCTGGTCTTTCTCACTGATTTTTATAATATTCAAATACTTCGTTTATTTTATTTTTATTTCTGGATCATGATGGAGGACATTATATGTCTATACATTCATAGTGGATTTCTTGACTATATTTATACACAGACTTCTGGACTAACCGATAGTGGATTTGTATAGCAACCTAAAATAGTTTCCTGGACTAATTTATATTAGTTTCTGAAAGAACTTGGTGTGTATTCCTGAACGATCCCACATTGGATGCTGGACCAATATACGACGAGTCCTTGACTATTCTGACGTGGACTGTGGATTGTTTGACTAACTTGAAGCGAATTTCTGGACGAATCATGAGGTTTCTAAACAAACTTGGAAGATAATAAAGGGTTAAACTATAAGTGGTAGTGTCCTGAACTAACCTAGAACTGATCACGAGTTCCTCTGAAGGAACTAGGAAGAGAATAGAAAAGAGAAGACGCATGAAAACCCCACCTTTGCTTGTCAGCTGGTTTTATAGCTCCCGAAAGCGTAATAGAAGTGACCCTGTAAATTACGCGTAGGCATCCATCCATAAGGTGAACGGTCAAATCCGGTGGTCTGAAGATTGTGTTGATCTCCGCATACATACAGTATAATACAATAATATTAAATAGCCTTTAAATAGATTAATAAGCTATTAAGTCAAAAGTCAATAAGAAAATCTGAATGAACCCCTCAATTAAAAAGAAAAAAAAATAATAATTGTGGAAGATAGTTCCAAATTCTGAAATAGAAGGCGTAAAACGTCTATTCTTAGATGGATTGCTCGACTCGAGAGTACTTTTTCCGTCTCCAGTTAAAATACAGCATAGGTATACCCCATTTCGAATCACATTAATTATTGTACTCCGAATTCAGGGGCACATTTGTACTTTTTTTTTGTACATTGTACTTTTTCGTGATTTTTTTCCTTTTAATTCATCAAAAAGTTATTTTATTATAAAAAATAAACACATTATACCTTGTATTAACATTTTAAATTAATCTTGAGTCCCCAAATCCGTGGTGGCACCTTTCATTGGATTTGGCACTCCGAGTTTGTTTCTCTTCAGGGAAAATTAATAAAAATATTCACAGAATTATTGACCCGCTCAAATACAGTATATACGTCATTAGGGTTATGCCTCAAGCAATATATGAGAGAGAGAGAGAGAGAGAGAGAGGAGAGAGAGAGAGTTACAAGGAAAAGAAGTACCTCAAAAGGCCTTGCGGCCCATACCGAGGAGGTACCAATGGCACCGGGTAAAAGTTTATTTTTCTTTCAACTATCCTAGCAGTAGTAGAAAACTCGATAGAAAAGTAGAAGGCTCTCTCCCCACCCTCCGCTCCCTCCCTGCCAGAGGCAGGTACGGAAAAAGGTTGAAGAAAATACCTTGACCCTGGAAAAGTAGCCAAGGAAATTTTACAGGAAAGTGGAGAATATATAAATAGCTCTATATTTAGCTTGCTCACAGAGACACCGAGCAAGCGAACTCCTGCAGAGTTTTCTGAGGTTTTAATCTTAAACTATGATTGTGTTCAGTACTTTGTCTAGCATATTTTTAAACACAGAGAGAGAGAGAGAGAGAGAGAGAGAGAGAGAGAGAGAGAGAAGAGAGAGAATTAATTAAAGTTAATTTAAATTTCAGGAACGAACTTCTCTTCGTCTCTCACTTACTCTCATGTACATACATACATATATACACACACACACACTGCTATATATATATACACACACACATATATAAAAAGTGTAACAAGGGGAAGAAAAATGGAGAGATTGTATGCGATAATTTACATTTTGAGGAGGAAACCGGATCCGAGAGTGAAGGTTGAATGGCGTTTAATCTTTTAATAAGAATATAAAACTCGCCTCCACGTGAAGGTGAGCCGTTTTAAACGTCATCCAAAATCGTCGTAAGCATTCGTCAGCAGTGCCGCGCCTCTCGCGCTCATTTGCACCCAGAATGACATGACAGATGGCCCCGACTTTTAGTGTGGTGTGGCAGCAGTCATAACCGTGGCACTGAGAGTTTAAGAAGTGGCTCCCCTCTTCCCTTTTGAGTAATTGCCGTTATGATGGGGTTTCCTGAATGCCTACAGGAATTAGCTTTCGTGGGGGTTTAGTTTACTTATATTCACGATTAATTATGTTATATATATATATATATATATATATATATATATATACATACACATATATATACACACACACGAGTTTTTGAAGTAACGTCAAGACCCCCTTTGAAAGCAGACCTTTAAATCCTAAATATACCGAAGTTAGGAGGGCACGATAACTTTTTTTTTTTTTGTTTCTGTGGAGGACCCATTCTATTTTTGCCGTACTGGTAAATACCGATAAATCTGAAGTGCCTTTAAACTTGCTTCAAGGACCACTCGAAGGGTAAAGAATGTTCAAACTCGAGCGCAAGTCAAGTAGGACCTTCAAGTGGGGAAGAGGAATGAGTTTGCTGAGCCAGCACCAGCGGAATGGTAGAACGAAGATATACTGAAGGGGAAAGGAACGCTTTTAGGTTCAAAAATGTAGAATAGACTGTGTACATTTCGTGAGGAGGAAGAAAAAGAGTGTCGTGTATGAATAGAGGCGTTTTTTCTTAACAACTGTAGGAGAATTTCGCTCTTACCGAGTGTCAAATTTTTGCTTTTTCATTTTACAAAGACTATTACAAAATTGTCGTGTATTGGGGCAGGCTTCCAAATATACTTCAGTAAATATTTTAATTATATACAGGGTGAATAAAAAGTTCCGCCCGATTTTGGGTGAATTGTGGAAACCCAAAATCGGGCGGAATTTTTTATTCACCCTGTATATAAATATGGGTTGGATATTGATAGATTTGTGCATTTACAGTATACAGAGTGTCACTTGCTGTGGCTCTGTAATTTAATTTTCCTTATTACAAACATTAGTACAAGTAGATCCTCTGAAACAGACTTAGGCTTACGATCTATCTTCATTAAACTTCAACATCTGAAACAAAGTTTTGCGAATTTCCTTGTTTTTAGCAAAGCAAAATTTGTTTAAACCCAATTAATATCGTACTTTGTTTCTAATGTGTTTTAAGAAAATAATTAGAGTTCGCCTTTCGGAAAAATAGGTTTTCGCTGAAGTAAATGCTTTATTTAGCATTAAGATAATGATGGCTCTATGTTTTGCGTCTCACCTTTTTATGGTACACAAACATCGCCTTTTTATCAGCAACAAATTCTGCTCGATTAGAAAATGGACGATAGATAACACGTGTAACAAAAAAAATTTTTTCTTTGTTTCTGGGCAATAACCTTTATTTTCTGATTCATTATGCTTCAAATCACTGGAAAAAAGCTGTCAGTGATTTTAAACTTCGGGTTTGTTGTCAGTACATCGATTTTGTTGAAATAAGAATATTATTATTTTTTAACCCTATATGGACATCTTCGACAGATCTGTAAACGCTTCAAAATTTACTATATATTTACCGAAACAAGTACATTTTAACTTAAATGACGATATCGTCAAATTTGTAACGGTTCAAGGAGTTTATATCACGAATTGGCAACTCCTACTGCAGAAAACCGAGCTTTAATGAAAAAAATAAGTTAGTGCGTCAGTAGAAGTAAAAGTGTATGGTTACGCAGTTCGTTTTTTTATTTTTTATCACTTTATTTCATTAAAGGTAAGTTGAATAATTTTTATTGCTCAATATATGTTGTTAGAGTGGCTGAAGTAATATAAAACAATTCTGATAAACTGAGCACTAGAATATTTTATTGAAACGTAACAATATTGATGGCTCTGACATCCATGCCTTCTTTGCCACGTGGTATAAGGTTGTCCAATTTGTATTATATATTACATTATATATATATATATATATATTATATATATTATATATATATATTATTTATATATATATTATATATATATATATATATTACATTAAAAATCACATATTTATGTTCAAAGTACTCTAAATGAATGTTTAATATAGGTAAAAAAAAATTTAAGACAAAAATAAGAATTATGTCCATATAGGGTTAAATTAATCCATTATTTTTACTTTTTCAGACGTGTGACGTGTGACGAAGTTACTGTTATGGCTGCTCGTGGTTGCAAATACCCAGCGGATTCCTTCTGCTACGTGTGCGGCGAGTTCTTCGCAAAGACGGCTAAAAAACATTGCTTGGACAGTTGCACCCGTGCAAAGGAAGCCTATCATGCCTACTTCGGAATGCCAGTCGGTGACCAAGACAAACGCTGGGCACCACATGTCATCTGTGACTACTGCCGCCGCACTCTTGAAGGTTGGTTTAGAGGAGAGAAGAGGGCAATGCGTTTCGCTATCCCCCGTGTCTGGCGTGAGCCCTCAGACCATCTCACGGACTGCTATTTCTGTATGGTGGACCCAACAAAACGAAGAAAGGGGAAGAATGCGCCTCCCATTGAGTACCCTGACAGTCCGTCATCTATTGCACCTGTTCCCCATAACGCGACGGACCTACCTGTGCCACAGCCTCCCTTGAGAGATCAATCTTGTCCAGCAGAAGAAGCAAGCTATGATGATTCCGAGGAGGAGCAAGGTGCGTCATCTGCTGCGCGCCGTCGACGCCGGGTGGCCGGTGAAAGGTGCCCCTACTACCCCAACCAAGAGGACATCAACGACTTCATCAGGGAAATGGCCTTGACAAAGTCCAACGCCGAGCTGCTCATTTCCAGACTGAAGCAGTGGGACTTACTGGACGACAGCGTTCGAATTACTTCCCAGAGGAAGCGGCATCGCGGCTTTTCAGTGTTCTTCACTCTTAGAGATGGGTTGTGCTCAGGGCCGGACTTTCACCTGCTGAGGCCTTAAGCTATATGAAATTTGAGGCCCTTCTCTAAAAAAATTCGGGTAAAAAAATTTAAAATAATTATACGTTAATGATAAAGAAAAATAATATATATATATATTATAATTTTTGATGAATTAGTGTTAAAGAATAAAAACTAATGATAAAATAAAAATATATTTTAAAAAATGAGGCCCCCGAGGGTGTGTGGCCCTAAGCTATAGCTTATTTAACTTATAGGTAAGTCCAGCACTGGTTGTGCTACTGCCATGACATCAGAGGACTCTTCGACGCTGTGGGCATTCCCTGCAGCACCTCTGACTGGAGGCTCTTCATCGACAGTTCATCTAAAAGCCTCAAGGCTGTTTTACTGCACAACACAAATCAGTGGCCCTCGATTCCTCTGGCTCATTCAGTGCACATGAAAGAAGAGTACCAGAACGTGAAAATCCTGCTGAGTGCACTGAAGTACGACCAATTCAGCTGGGAGGTCATTGGCGATTTCAAGATGGTGGCCTTCTTGATGGGGCTTCAGGGAGGCTTCACCAAGTTCCCTTGCTATCTGTGCCTCTGGGATAGCCGAAATACAGCCCTTCACTACGAGAAGAGGAACTGGCCCCTCAGGACCGGCTATGAGGTTGGGGCCCATAACGTGAAGCAAGAGCCGCTGGTGGAGCCAACGAAAGTGCTGATGCCACCCCTGCACATCAAATTGGGCATCATTAAGCAGTTTGTTAAACAGCTGGATCCAGAGGGTGAGGCCTTGAAGCACATCCAGGAGCTGTTCCCGAAGTTGTCGGAGGCGAAGATCAAAGCAGGAGTATTTGTGGGCCCTCAGGTGAAGCGACTTATTGACTCCGACAGCTTTCCTGAGAAGCTGTCTGAGGTTGAGCGGGCAGCTTGGACAAGCTTCGTTTCTCTAGTCAAAGGTTTCCTCGGAAACCACAAGGAAGAGAACTACAGGGAAATCGTTGACGAACTTGTGAACACGTACCGGAGCATGGGCTGCCGGATGTCGCTGAAACTGCACGTACTACACGCCCACCTTGATGAGTTCAAAGAAAACATGGGAGACTACTCAGAAGAACAAGGTGAAAGATTTCACCAGGATGTCAGCTCTTTCGAGGAACGCTACAAGGGACAGTACAATGAAAGTATGATGGGGGACTATATCTGGAACCTTTTGCGTGAGAGTGAACTGAAATACAATCGCCAATCTCGTAGACAAACTTCTTTTTGATTAAATTATAACGCTAGAATTTTTGTATCAATTCTGTATCAATTCTCCGTAGCAATACACTTTATCAACGCTCTGCATCACTGCAATGTATCACTGTCTGTGTATTAACATATTATAATACATAATTATTCCCTACTCGTTTCCTTCTTTTTATTTTCATTTCTAAAGACGGGGCCTAGAGAACTTCATTTTTCATCACTGATTTATCATAATAATCGTGTTAACATCAATTAAAATTATACTTAACAGGATTCATTTGATTTAAAAGCAGATAGTGTGAAAAACCCTTAAATTAATAAGCAAAAATGGCAAAAAATCAATAAATCGATCTCATGAACTCAGAACCGAAGTCTGAACTTGGTGACTGCTCATTTTTACTCATTTATGCCCTAAAAAATCAGAAAATAATAGTTTTAACTCATGGACAAATTTTGTGTTACACGGTGATAATAGAATAACCTCAAGATAATGTGAAATAGTTTTAGAAATGTTGCAAAATACACGTGGCGACAGGTTCGCAGAGGTTTTATCACGATACAGAATGACTTAGGCTAGTGTAGGCTTAGGCTAATGAATATTTTCTCTGGTGTTTTTCATACAGTTACAACGCCACCCCTACGATATTACAGTAATTGAAAAAACATGGAGCCCACGAAAGAGCATATTCGACATGTGATGCTGTATGAGTTCCATAAAGGTTCTAACGCTAGTGAATCCGCAAGAAACATTCAGAGAGTTTATGGAAATGATGATGTGAGCGAATGGATGTGTAGGAAATAGATTGAGAAGTTCAGAAATGGAGACTTCAGTCTGAAAGATTATCAACAAACAGGACGACCAAATGGGTTAGATGAAGAGTTGCTGAAAGCAACAGTGGAGGAAAACCCAACGGTAACTAAGAGAATTTGGCTTGCAACTCGACGTTAGCCATATGACCATTCATCGTCATTTGAAACCGTTAGTAAAAGTAGTGAAGGTTGGAAAATGGGTTCCGCATGATTTGTCACAAGCGAATCTTCAACATCGAATCGATATTTGCACATCACTGCATTCTCGGCAACTGCAGGCAGGTCCGGCGCCAGCCTATTTGGCGCCCTTAGCAGGACTGCAGCTGGCGCCCCCACCCGCCTCCCACTTCACGATTGGGTTTGCCCACAAAGTAATCAAGGTACCATATTGAAGAAACTATTTGCCTTACACTGATCTATTTTAATTTGCTAATACATACATTTATTATAAAATTATAAAATCATTTCACAGTTCAAGAAAGTGTCATGACCAATCAAAACAGCGAGTAAAGCGAGGCATATGTAGTAACAAATCAGAACGCTCAAAAGTGCTAAAATATGCGTGCAAAAAGGACATATCTACTGTTTTTTCCAAGCAAGAAGGGCATATGTCACATAAAAACAGTTATTCGCTTATTGACGACTCCCGGAACTCATATTAAGCCGTAAATAAGCCGAGTCGCTTATTGACGACTCCCGTCTGTGCGCGCAACATTTTTAAATCGCTTATTTACGACTCCCGTCCCTAAAGGGTTAAAGGTCGTGATAGTGAAAGTTCTATAATGACCCAATAAGATGAATAAGTTAATTATATAAATATCAGTCAAGCTAAACTGGTGTACATACGTCGTACAACCTTTCATCATTTGTCTATGCTTCTCATTCCTTCATTATTTTTTTCATGTTGTTCTTAGATAATACTATCAGACGTGCACAGGGCGGGAGGCGCTGGCGCCCCCCAGATCTTTGGCGCCCTTAGCATTTACTAACCTCGCCTAATGGAAGCGGCGGCCCTGACTGCAGGCACCGTTTTTGAATCGGATCGTCACTGGGGCTGAAAAATGGGTCCTCTATAACAATATTAAGCGTCGACATCAGTGGCTTAGCCGTGAAACAAAGCCTGAACCTCAACCAAGGAATGGACCCCATCCAAAGAAAATTTTGCTATGCGTTTGGTGGGATATGCAAGGAATTATTCATTTTGAGTTTCTGCCAGATAACCAAACAATCACAGATGAAGTCTACTGCCAACAACTCCAACGATTGAAGATGGCATTACAAGAAAAACGTCCTGCATTAATTAATCGCAGAGGTGTTCTCTTCCACCAGGATAACGCGCGCCCTCACACTGCTCGAATCACCACTGCCCAATTGGAGGCATTTGGTTGGGAAAAAATGCCTCATCCACCTTATTCTCCGGACATCGCACCTTCAGACTACCATTTATTCAGAAGTCTGCAACACCACCTAGATGGACAACAGTTGCAATCCAGGGAAGCTATCGAAAACGAAGTGATCGCTTTTTTTTTTAACTCGAAACCAAGGGACTTCTTCGAACGTAGCATAAAAAACTTTTCTACAGGTGGGAGGAGGTTATAGAAAAAGAAGGGAATTATATTGATTAAGTTGTCATTATGTCATTTAATTTTTGTTGTGAATAAACTAAAAATTCGAGCAGAATATATGTTACAACCTTATACCTTCATTGCACGTTTGTGTGAATTCTGCGTTTTGCTATTTGTTCGTCGGTATAAACCAGTGTCTTCAAATTTATCGCTCACCAGTGATACATGGAACTATCTCCATCTCTCCTCTACGAAGTCAAAAACACACATGGAACCAATTACCGTCACATGGCTATTATACAATTCTTTGTCTCCTTCGTAACTGCAACAAAATGTTTCAGCTACATTTCTTAAAATATTATGAAACAGATCTTTGAGCTTTGAAACTATTTAATCCTTTTCCATTCTCTCCCTATTTACATATTTATTAAAACTATAAAATTCACTATAAATACGCTATCAAAATGGATTATTAAACCTTCAGATTCCTTCAATCAGAAAATAATTACATCAGAATTATGTCATACCCAAAACTATAGATTGAAGTTCACATCTTTTTCCAACTGAACTATTACGATGCTTTAAAAACTACCGACTCATTTCTAACCCAACTTGGTGTTAAATGAACTCCTATACCCATTATGTAGTTAAGCTTAGTACAATACTTTGGTAGTTTTTGAAAAAAGGAGCATAAAAAATTATTATTTTTAGTATTACCCTAAAAGTGATGCAGTAGGCCTAATTTTAGCTAAGTGATGAATCACGATGAATCACGCTAAAGCGAATCAAAATAAGGAAAGTCTAATTTAATGAGCGAAATCACTAATTAGATTAGCAAAGCAGAAAATAAATAGTTCTAAAATTTTAAGTACCTGATGCAGGAGAGAATTGCTTTGGAAGAAGGGCATTATATTTGTGTTTTTGAGGGTACATAAAAGATTTTTCAAACTTCGATGTGTAGTATCTGGTTTGTCGTTTGTCTCAAGGGAAAAAGCGCGCGCGCGCGCACACACACACACACATTATATATTATATATATATATATATATATATATATATATATATGCTGCAGAGGGATCGAATACAAGTCGATCTTAGGTTCAAGAAACCAGAAAAACAAACAAATATGTACATATATATACATAAACTAGTATAAAAATTGCCAAAATCCTTTATAGCTTTGAAATTACCTTTGTCAAACGTGTCCTTTCAATTAATGACTAATTAAAAAAACAGATTAATTATCATCACACATTCGATGGTGATTATTCCGAGCCATTAATGGTGAAGTGTGTATAAACAACACACACACACACACACACACGGAACAGAACGTCATCACAACCACCATCAACACCATTATTTTCATTAACTCTTCTGCCATCTTTTTCAAATGGGAATTTTTATTAGCAATTGACCATTAAAGCTCTCAGTCATTGACTATTTAAGACGTTAATGACGCTTAGGAACCGTTAAAAGTTTGACTATTGGCGATTGCGACTTTATTAATTGACTGTATATGATGTATAGTCAAATATATCGCGTGCTGTAATCACGTCATTAGAATTGTCTTCACTTGTATTTGATTAGAAAATCAATTAAAATTTATTCAGGATTAAATATTTTCTGACCTCTTCCACCTCATATATATATATATATATATATATATATATATATATATATATTACAGAGCTGGGCAATAAATACATTGAATGTATTTAAATACTAAATACATGGGAGAAATGTATTTAAATACTAAATACTAAATACATTTTACGAATGTATTTAGATACTAAATACAAATACATCAATTGTATTTAAATACATTTGTAAATACATTTTAAATCCATACAAATTTTAACATATGCATTCACTAATTCACTAAGCCATGACACGCACACGATAAAGAAATCAACCGCTTTCGTCTAAGAGTGGCACACAACTGATTGAACTGACACGTTGAAACATGAACCATGCTGTACTACACTGTCGACGCGTCGTACTGTGCTAGTACAGAACGTGTATTAAACCAGTAAAAGTATTTACATTTTTATATTTTGAGTATTTAAATACATTGTATTTAAATACTCATTAAAGTATTTAAATACTGTATTTAAATACATGAAAAACAATGTATTTATAAATACAGTTCTAAATACACAAATGTATTTAAATACGTATTTAAATACAAATGTATTTAAATACTGCCCAGCTCTGTATATATATATATATATATATATATATATATATGATCCCAAAAAATATATATGTAACGAGTTATTTCCGAGAAAACCTTTTTTTTTTTTTTTTTTTTCGGATCATCCTCTAATGTAATTTTTGCACAAAGTATGCCATAAGTCACTGAATAAATAAATGTAATAATTAGTTTGAAGTAACCCTGTATATAATAACTATTATCAATACAACGAAGTATTTCTCTTATTAATACTGTATATTTTGTTTTTCTCAGTGAAAAACTTTGATGAAACAAAATTTGATGAAACCAACTTTGATGAAACCATGAAACCCTATAAAAGTAAATAAAAATTTTACACTTATTTTACGTAACAAAGTATTAAAATAATATTTCAGTGGCATTGTCCTTCTCTAAAGAAAATTTAAGAAAAAAAAAAAAAAAATTCCTTATTTTCTTTCTTCAAATTAAAGCCTGAAACAAGAAGGGCCAAAATTCCCCTCAGAAATAAACAATTATGGTCTTAAAAGACTTCTAAACGTCTGTCTTGGAATTAAACCATAGAAATAACAAAGAATATTTTCATTATTGTTTTTAAATAATGAGAAACAGACAATGTTGTTTAAGGCGCATATAATTGTTCTCAGGCTTGTGTGTGTGTGTGTGTGTGTGTGTGTGTGTGTGTGTGTGTGTGTGATAATTCACAGATGTTGTTGGGCAATTTTTGGGTGAAGTAAGACTTTAGTTCCTTCGAAAATTAAAAAAAAATTATATAAAAATCTAAAAACATTTTTGCTGTCGGTTGAAAGATATGTTACTCCTGGTTAGGTTAAGCTAGATTAGGTTAATTAAGGTTAGTTAAGGTTTGATTAGGTTACGTTAGCCTAGATTAGCGAGTACTTCACTCGTGACCTAACAGAAAACACACTTCGAGCCCTCATTTGCGTCCGAAAAATCAAGTGCTTTTCGGTTTGATGGCACTAAGGTTAGATTAGGTTGAATTAGATTTGGTTAATTTTTTTTTAAATATAACTTGAAAAAAGTCCGAGAGAGAGAGAGAGAGAGAGAGAGAGAGAGAGAGAGAGAGAGAGACTAACTCTGTGTATGAGTATGTTATTTTAGTAAATTTTGGGACCGAGTGCATTAAATGAATCCACTCACAGTTTTTGAGCGTACATAATATAGAACTATATATAATGTAAATGTTATTATTACCATGTTTTTCTAAAGCTTTTTCGTCACATTTAACTTCTTAGACTGGAAAGCACAATAATGGTAATAAAAAAAAAAGATTAATGATCCCGCAAAACGAATATTTGTATAATTCTTCATGCAAATAGTTTAGATACAAAAATGCATCGATTTCTCTGGAGAACTTCCAATTCTGGAGGATAATCGGGGTTGGGAGTACGAGTGTTCACGTTCATTTTTTAAAAAACGAGTCGCCACAATATAGTTTACGAGTTATTTTTGTTTACTTATTCAGAAGGTTAAAGCATATTTGCAACTTTATTTCACCGACTCGCTACTCAATTTAAATAGAAATCCTAACTTCCATTTCATGCATGGGAGGACAGGATGAGAGAATACTATTTTCGTATTTCCACTTTTATTTTTCTTCTGAAAAGTGGCTTCATTCGGAAACCAGTCAGAAAATATGGTAAAAACGTGGTATATCGCTATTCCTCGACCAACGGCAGATATTTTTTGTAAATTTTCTTGGAAATTTACCTCTCAGTTGTACACGAGTACCTTATATACAGAGTATATGTGTGTGTGTGTGTGTGTGTGTGTGTGTGATTATATATATATATATACAGGGCGTCCCAAAAAAATGTATACACACTTTAAATAATTATAAAGGCAGTGTTTATTAAAATACATTTCATTTTCAAAATGTAATAGAATCTACAGACATTATTTAATTGTTTTGTCAACGCCTGTTTTCAAACTGACGTCCGTTCTGGTCCAGGCACTGCTGATAACGCGAAGCAATGGAATCGCAAACATCACGAAACATTTCGTTTGGTATTTGTGTGCATTCTCGTTCAATGGCTGCTCTCAATTCAGCGACTGTTGCATGTTTTATAGCGTAGACTTTGTCTTTTAAGTATCCCCATAAAAAAAGTCTAGTGCTGTGAGGTCTGGTGAACGCGGAGGGTATTCTACGAAACCCCTTCGTCCAATCCACATCCACATCGTGCCAAGTACCACTCGCAATACTCCACTCTTCGGTCCGGATCATCATCTTCATTAATAGCATGGACTAATCTTGGAATGTAACTTTTCCATTGACAGCGCTTCAAAATGCGTTGGACAGACAATTCTGAAATTCCTACCTCACGACTCGCTTGCCGCACAGATTTTCTTGGACTTTGGTGATACGTTTCCAGTACTCTTTCTTGCTTTGTGGGGCTTGTCGATGTCCGTGGTCTTCCGGAACGCTTCTTGTGGACATTCTGAACAGTTCCATCGGCTTCAAACTTATCTCTAATTCGAGTGATGGTAAGTCGCGTTGGTGGATCTGTTTGAAACTCCCTCCTAAACTGTCTTTGCACTTCAACTGCGTTTTCACACTTCCAGTAGCATTTTAGAATGAATTTCCTTTGTTCAAAGCTTAGTCTGACTGCCATTATTAATTCTAATGGGTTTAACTTGGAAAGAAAGAAACATCAATTGAGCTATCAGCTGTTAAAGTGTGTATACATTTTTTTGGTATATATATATGTATATATATATATATTTTATTGGTGCATATAAAGAAAATTTTGCATTCATATATGTATTGATATTTACGTGGATGTGGTTTCGCCTTCATTCAATATTTGTTCCTCGCCGTAAGCGCAAACTCCGGAATTCATCTCGAGTCGATTAATGGAGGACGTGTGTTTAATCATCGCGCAGTTAATGACACCGTTCGTTTAAGTGCCAACGTTAAAGCACACAAAGGTACGTGCGTGAGAGCCATCGCTCATTTGGATCCAACGGGGTTTATTTCGCTATGACCTATATAGGTCCTACACACGCGTGTGTGTGTGCACGTATCTTCACATAAGCCAGAGATAGATTTTTTTAATTCAATGTATTTTAGAAAAGCTAATTAACCTAACCTAACTTAACCCAAGTGATACAGAGCCCAGAATGGCGTAATAAGTAGCCTGGGTGTATAATTGCAGGCTCGAAGGAGTACTGCCTGACCTAATCTAACCTCTAGCGTAAGCTAACCAAACCAAATCAGAACAACCATCTTTTCCCCGCAGCAGAAAGGTTTCCAGATTTTGTACATACCGGTAATTTTTAAAATCTTTTGGAGGTACAAAAGATCTCTCAAAAAAATACCCCATTATATCGATAAATTATCATACACTCGACCTCACTTATGCCCAATTGCCAACACACACACAAAATTTGAGTTTTTAAACCAAAATGATTCGAAATGAAATTATATATATATATATCTATCTTGTTTTGATAGTTTATACCCGAGAAATGAATGCAGGTCATTGAGTTATTAGCCCATTATTTAAAGGTTTCTAATACAGAGTGTACATAAAGTCAGGATCTATTTTTGTGAAGCACTTGGAAATTATATGGAATTCAATCATAAAATGATAAAGTGGTAACATTTATTAAATAATTAAGAGTAGGATTCGACGTGACGCCCATCAGTATCCCTGCACAGCTCAAATCGTTCCGCAGCATTTCTAAACACATTCTGGAGCATTTGCGGGGTTATGTTATCTGCAGCAGTTCGTATACGTGTACGTAAGTTTTCAAGACTCGTAATCTTCGTCTGATAGACGTGCGACTCGATAAAGCCCCATGCAAAGAAATCTAAAGGGGTTAAATCTGGTCATCTCGCTGGCCAAGGTCTGTTGCTTCCGCGTCCGATCCAGCGATTTGGAAAACGTCCATTTAGATAATCCTGAACAATTTTGGCATAGTGACAAGGAGCACCATCATGTTGATAGACGACGGGGATAGGATTGTTAGTACCGTCGTCTATCAACATGATGGTGCTCTTTGTCACTATGCCAAAATTGTTCAGGATTATCTAAATGGACGTTTTCCAAATCGCTGGATCGGACGCGGAAGCAACAGACCTTGGCCAGTGAGATCACCAGATTTAACCCCTTTAGATTTCTTTGCATGGGGCTTTATCGAATCGCACGTCTATCAGACGATGATTACGAGTTTTGAAAACTTACGTACACGTATACGAACTGCTGCAGATAACATAACCCCGCAAATGCTCCAGAATGTGTTTAGAAATGCTGAGGAACGATTTGAGCTGTGCAGGGATACTGATGGGCGTCACGTCGAATCCTACTCTTAATTATTTAATAAATGTTACCACTTTATCATTTTATGATTGAATTCCATATAATTTCCAAGTGCTTCACAAAAATAGATCCTGACTTTATGTACACCCGGTATATTTAAACTATATATATATTATACTGCAAACACGCAGTATAATTAACGTAAAGAACGACGCTTTGTATAGGAGAATTATCCGCGCAAGATGAGAGCGAAAGAACGAAACAAATGAAAAAATGAGGTAACCACCCGGGAATCGAACCCGGGATCTTCCGATTGCCGGTCAGATATGATAACCATTACACCACGGGCCTCACTCAAACAAATGTCGTAATTCCTCTACATACGCGCAGAAACCAATGCCCCAAAGGGGCACCTCCCGCATGCCGTAACATTATATACATTATAACTGCAAACACGCAGTATAATTAACGTAAAGAACGACGCTTTGTATAGGAGAATTATCCGCGCAAGTTGAGAGCGAAAGAACGAAACAAATGAAAAAATGAGGTAACCACCCGGGAATCGAACCCGGGATCTTCCGATTGCCGGTCAGATATGATAACCATTACACCACGGGCCTCACTCAAGCAAATGTCGTAATTCCTCTACATACGCGCGGGTTCGATTCCCGGGTGGTTGCCTCATTTTTTCATGTTTCGTTCTTTCGCGGATAATTGTCCTATACAAAACGTCGTTCTTTACGATATATATATATATAAAGGGTGATCCAGAGAAATGGGACCCAAAAGAAACCCCTGTAACTCTTAAAGTATAAGTCCTTTTATAAAATCATACGCATCATTCGAAAGAGGATAGTTACAAGTTTGTACAGGATTGTATAGGTTTTGACAATACAAGACAAGATAAGATACAAAACAAAATAAAAGTGTTAGTTAAAACTAACCCTTCAAGATGACTGCATGGACTGTGGAACAGCTGCGTTTCATAACTGAGCAATATTATGAGCATGGAAGAAGTGTAGTTTTAGCTCAAAGATCTTTCAAGACAAATTTTCAGATGTCAAAATCACCTTCTAAGAAAGTAATCCGTCGGTGTATCAGAAATTTTACCCTAACTGGCAGCATTGGAAAAAGAAAACCAACTGGAAGAGTGCGCACAGCAAGGATAGACGAGATCATTAACATAACTCATGAAATTGTACAGGATAATCCTAACATAAGCATCAGACGTGCTTCTCAGCTGTTAGGAGTTGGATATGGAACAACACACCGTATATTCAAGCAAAATTTAATGCTCTTTCCATATAAAATTCAAACAGTGCAACAACTAAACGATGGAGATTTCGCACGAAGACGACAATTCTGTCAATGGATCCAACAGAAGGTAAATGACACCACCAATTTCTGACACACCGACGGATTACTTTCTTAGGAGATTTTGACATCTGAAAATTTGTCTTGAAAGATCTTTGAGCTGAAACTACACTTCTTCCATGCTCATAATATTGCTCAGTTATGAAACGCAGCTGTTCCACAGTCCATGCAGTCATCTTGAAGGGTTAGTTTTAACTAACACTTTTATTTTGTTTTGTATCTTATCTTGTCTTGTATTGTCAAAACCTATACAATCCTGTACAAACTTGTAACTATCCTCTTTCGAATGATGCGTATGATTTTATAAAAGGACTTATACTTTAAAAGTTACAGGGGTTTCTTTTGGGTCCCATTTCTCTGGATCACCCTTTATATATACTGGTTTAAAAAGTTCTGCTAAAATGGTTTCAATATATTAGAAACCTTTAAATAATGGGCTAATAACTCAATGACCTGCATTCATTTCTTGGGTATAAACTATCAAAACAAGATATATAACTAAATCCCGATATTTTTTTACAGAAACAAGGAGGGTATTAATTTCTGGAACCCAAAGTTCACCATATTAACCCTTGTCAGGAACCTTCAATTTACTTACGTTGTTGGAATCATGGGGTCAATATGACCCCAGGCCAAAAATCTTACAAAATGGTGCTATAAAAAGTCTGTAATAAAACAATCGTATGAATGCGATTTATATTTTTTAGAACTTTTAACTGATAATATCATCCCTTTCAATGTTTTGAACCCCATAATGGGTTCCTGATGAGGGTTAAATAGGGCATATTTCAGTTAGGGTTCCCCAATTATTTTACATCGACGTACCACCATACTGTTCTATGTATACTCTAAAGTTATACCATACTGACCACCGTTTCTAAAACTTAATCCATCATAGAAGCAGTTCGAACATTCATTCTTTATAGACCGATTTTGAACCAATTCAAAATCGTTCCATATTCTGTTCAAATTTAGCAATTACATTTTTAGAGAAGGTGGTCTGTATGGAACAACTTTATAAAGATTGTGGGTTATTCACCTACAATTTAGATTATTTTTAAATACATCATCATCAAAGTAATGATCAGTTTGCAAACTACACATTAAAACCGTCTTGCGTACCACCTAAAAGAACTCCGCGTACCATCGGTGGTACCACAAGTTGAAAATTGCTGCTTTAGGTGAATATTCTGAATTAAAAGATGTTGAAATAAAGGAATAAAGCACTTTTACTCTTTAATGTTTATTTTGATAAATTAACCATCTCGTTGAATGTGATTAAAGTAAGATACTTTATAAATAAACTCGAGTAGATTAGTGTTTGTTGATATTGTCTTAGTAGATAAAGGTTCAACTAAGAACTACTTAGAGAATGTTCTGACTGAGATGGCTGTTGTGCAGAGAAACATAATACTTATATTTCACTGTTACTAAATCGCCCCCACCTCCCTAAAAATTGGTTTTTCTGTTGAAACCTTAAATTAGACCTATGATTTTGTATTAAAATGGAATGAAACAGAGTTGAATACGAACAAAAATTCAGATTCAAAGTCTTTGTTTCTTTGTTTCACAATACTGAGAAACGCTACCGAAATTTATGCGCTAAAGTAAATAAGACCTGGGTAAGGAATTTCATATTTTCAACAACTGATTTATATACACTCTTCTTTCGTACTTTTTGCACACTAATATTCATGAGCAAAAACCTGCGAGTTAAAAAATGTAATAGCCAGAAAGCTCATTTCCCCATCACGTGAAGGCAAGTGTGTTCCAGGGTTTTACTTTTAGCCCTAGCAGTAAGAGGATAAGCGGCCAATCCAACCCAACCAAGGAGCCAGCAGGCGGAAGCGAACCAGATCCTCACCGCTCAGAGTACACCACGGTAACCACTGAGCTATATACCGGGCGCTCAAATGCGAGTTAAATATAAAATATTGGCCCTAACAGAACTTTAAATTTGCTTCGCAACAAATCCTTCAAGTTGATGTGTAGAACTTGGAGTTGCTAAGTCGACATCACAAATATTTGTCTATCGACCGTTTTCAGCTTCTTTGAGGTACATACTCGTGCTTGCTACAGACCGAAAAAAAAATTATTTTAAAGAATCTAATCCGATAATATATATATCTAAAGTACGCAGGTCAGTCCTTTCTAATGCCCTCAAAAATTGTGGTATTGTGGTATGAAGATATCTGTCTGAAGCCCTTGGTATTTTACATATTTTATTCACTTATGAACTCATGTTTATGTACTATTTTACTTTCACCTAATTATATACAGGGTGTCCCAGAATTAACTATCTATTTCAATGAAATCGGACAAATTTTTTAAAAACACACTTTTATTTATGTTTATCATGTTTAATGTGTTAAAAATGTATAAATTTCTAAATTTTTTTCATAATTTTATTTTCATAATTTTTTCATTATCTGGTCCAATGAAAGCGTCTGAAGTCATAGAATGGCAGAGAGACTGCAAAAGTTAACGTGTGGCTTGGAATGACCAAATCCAAAATTTATGGCCCATTCTTCTTTGCGGAAGCAACTGTAACAGGTACAGTCTACCTTGATTGCTTCAGCAGTTTCTCGAACCACAGCTTCTTGATGGCATTCTTGATAATGTTGTGTCTCAACAAGATGGAGCACCATGTCATTATGCTCTAATTGTTCGAGAATACCTTAACAGACGCCTTCCGAATCGGTGGATTGGACGTGGAGGACCTCGACCTTGGCCTCCGCGTTCTCCGGATTTGACACCCCTGATTTCTTTGCATGGGGTTTCATAAAAACAAAGGTTTATCGCCAAAAGATCAATGCTTCTTGTTGAAACACATTATCAAGAATGCCATCATCAAGAAGCTGTGGTTCGAGAAACTGCTGAAGCATATCAAGGTAGACGGTACCTGTTACAGTTGCTTCCGCAAAGAAGAATGGGCCATAAATTTTGGATTTGGTCATTCCAAGCCACACGTTAACTTTTGGAGAGTCTCTTTGCCATTCTATGACTTCAGACGGTCTTTCATTGGACCAGATAATGAAAAAATTATGAAAATAAAATTATGAAAAAAATTTAGAAATTTATACATTTTTAACACATATTAAACATGATAAACATAAATAAAAGTGTGTTTTTAAAAAATTTGTCCGATTTCATTGAAATATAGTTAATTCTGGGACACCCTGTATATATAAAATTCCCATAATCAGGTGGGATGCTTAAGAGGAGGTTGAATACAGGTCGCTCGCTCTTGAACATTTCTTCAAAACCCATATATATATATATATATATATATATATGTGTGTGTGTGTGTGGTGTGTGTGTGTGTGTGTGTGTTCTTGTTTAACGGCATCATTTTTCCTCTCCACGATACACTTTCTCTTAAAATTCTTGGAAGGTTACATTTATTTTCAACATAATCTTGTATGAAATATAATGAGACATATTTAAGTAGTTATTAAATAAATTATTTCAGACTACATAATAATTTTAGTATATTTTCATTTTTAATAAGGTTTCTAATCTCGTTTTTATATTCTTTTTTTTTATGGTGATTTTGTGTGTGTGGGGGGGAGGGGGGTTAAATCAGAGCAAAATTTGAAATCTAATTGGAAGCCATTTCCGGAATCAATTTCTCCCTAAAACAATAAATGAATTTAATCGTTATTCTCCCTATCGTCTGTCTGTCTATCTATCTATCTCTAGTAGACTTGTAAAACCGTTGAAAATCCTAAGCTACCCCATGCAATCTGGTTATTGATGGGTTTCCATTTCGCGTTGTATTTTTAGCTGAACCTGTTGTAATCATTTTGTTTTGGCAATTCTCAATTTGGCACTTTTATACTTCTATGTTTTCTCCTATCCTCCGCCACCATCCCTGAACCTTCACCATATACTGCTAAACCTCACCATACTTCTCAATGACAGCCAACCTCTCCGCCATTTCGCGATCAAATATGAAACCGATTTTAGTCACTTTAAAACAAAACTAGGCAAATTCTTTAATGGCAAATTATACACATCTTTAGAATGGCGTAAAAATTAATTTAAAAATAAGGAATTACTGTTTAGTCACCTAACATATATACACTAGCTGTTATATGCAGCACTTGTTTCGGGTGGGCTGATTGTATTAAATTTTAAGCTTAAGATTTTCATGACTGCGTTCTTTTCTATAGTTTTATTGACCAAATAATTGAACCGACAGTAATTGGGGGGGGGGGGGGGGCCTTCGGTTCCCCATTAGTGGGCCCCCACCCATTACTGGGCACCCCACCCCAAATTTATTGACCAAATAATTGAACGGATCTTTTCCAAAATCCGGACCGTTCTTTATAACTAGAAAGTTACATTATTACGGGGTTTTGCGGGCAGAGTTCAAAAAAGTCATTCTTTTTTTGGATAAATGAAAAATAAAAAAGTTACAGCAATTTTTATTACCATTATTTACATACATCGCTATATAATAAAATATCAGTTTCTAAAATGTTTTAATCTGTTTTTAGAATTTAATGCAGTGAATTATTATACAAATGGAAAATTTACATTCATTATTCCAAAAAAATAGAAGACTCAATTAAATTCTTCCAAGAACATGGAATTACTGCATTCGCAAAAGCACGTCGAAGAAAACATCCTATGAGTTTGATCAAACAGGAAAACAGTTTCGTTTGAAGGTGCCGCAAAGGGAAATGTGACTTAATCAAACCAATCGTCAAGGGCGTACAGTTGACCTAACCGGGCATGATTGATTAGGTATATCAAAGTTAGTTTTTTGTGTGTATATACTGTATATATATATATAGTGACCAACTGAAGATGCAGAGACATTTGCTAACACCTTAGCAATATGCCATTAACACAATTAGCGATATAACTCATCAACTCAAACACGATCAAGATGACGTCACACAAGCACGACTAAGATGACGTCACATCGCGAGGATTCACCAAGGCATGTCCTCATACCTTGCCTCACGCTTCAACTTCGTTACAAGGATTTCTGGACGCACCTCGACTTCTCTCCCTTCGAACACCAGTTTTAGTGACCCACGAGCTACCATATAAACACCATTCGTGCAGGGCCCCGCTGGCCCGGTTGTCATTCGCCCAACTTCATATAAAGACTAATCATTTACATTTACCTCTCGGGTTATTACTTCAAGTGTATACATTATTGCAATTGTAAACGACATGTCTCTATCTCATTCATAAATCGTTATTTTCTGTAATAAAGGAAGAAAACTCAATCTATCAATCAACCTAATTAATAACTTCATTAATAACATCCTTTGATCCGAAAAGATGTGGTGACCTCGGCCCAAGCATTTAACTATCATTAACTATAAATAACAATCACTTATAACCGTAATTATCATCATTCCTTAGAGTACCGATTTACGCATCCAATCTACATCAAACATGGCTACAAACTGGCCATTAAATACATCATTATAAATTGGTACTATATATATATATATATATATATATATATATATACCTCGGGTAACCTTTGGTTTGCCTCCGCTCGAATTGTTCATTCTGACGAAGGTCAAGCTTTTCACTCCACCTTAGACCTACAGTTTAACGTGGAAACCGAACCACGTCCCACCAACATCCCAGCGTCTTAACCACTACGCTACCCAGGGTACCCATTTATCTACCAACCAATTTCTTTATTGTGTAGAAGGATGAACAGCTGGGTTTTGCTGCGCGCCGCCTGCCGTCACCGGGTCTCGATTCCGAGGCCGATGGATTCGTAGTCAGTGACGCTGCGCGCCGCCTGCCGTCACCGGGTCTCGATCCCGAGGCCGATGGATTCGTAGTCAGCGACGCTAACCACTACACCACCGAGGCGCATTTTATATATATATACATGAGCTATAACTAACATTTTTGGTAAATAAAATTGCAACTTTTTATTTTTAATTTCTCTAAAAAAATAACATTTTTGGAACTCAGCACGCAAAACCACATAATAATAATGTAACTTTCTAGTTATAAAAAACGGTCCCGATTTTGGAAGAGAGCCAATTGAATCGACAGTAATTGGGGGGCCCTGCGGTCCCCGAATTACTGAGCACCCCCCCTAGCACCGAGCCCGTAGGGCCCTGTTTAGCTAAAATTCATCTCTTTTTTAGAGACCCCCAAAAAATTAAACGGACAGAAAGACAACTTGCTTTTATATAGTGTGTGTGTATATATATATATATATATATATATATATATATATATATACAGGGTTATAACGTACATCGAACGATTCTTTAAGCCTATAATTCTTTTGTCCATATATAAAATTATGACGCCCCATAATTATTGAGGAAATTCTTAAAATACGCGAGTTCCACGGCTTCCTTCACAACCTCTCCCAACAGGATTTTCATTTCTGTTTGAATGTATAAATCACCAGGAAGTCATTCTGACTTCCAACTCACCTCAATGACAACTAAATTTCTGATTTTCGTTCAATACTCTTTTCCAAAAGCAAAGGACTTTAAAAAAACCTTCCATCAACGCCATCTTTCTCCACCCCGAAAAATTACCTTTTGAAATGCATTGAATATAGTCAGTTGATCTGGAGTGATGATGTACCGAACAAAAGACAAAAGTTCCGGCATGAAAGCACACCGTTTCCTCAGCCGCTCTCTCTCTCTCTCTCTCTCTATATATATATATATATATATATACACACACAGTACACTAACTGATGTGTCCGTCCATGACGGGCATGTTCCACCAGTGGGACTATTGGTAAAAAGATCCATGACAACGTGAAGGTTTTCTGCATACATGGAAGAGCTTATTTATTTAGGTATACATGTCCAATTTAATAGAGTCCTTCACATAAATACCTTCTTTCTGAATAATTCAATAGAATTTGATCACTTCACCACTTCATTCTTTCAAATTTTCATCATTCTTTATTTTCACGTTTTTAGTCATATTTTGGTATTTTAACTATTAATATTTGTTTTTGTGAATTTTCATTGCTCTTCTTGTTTACATCCTTTTCCAGTCATTATTATTTTTTGTTATAACTAAATTTTTGCGGAACACACGCACGCCTTTACAGTTTTAATAGTATAGAACATATATAGATTATAAATGAAACACCAACCCTTGATGAAGAGGCTTCAGAGATTTAATCCACTTCGCAGAACTCTCTGACTTCGCCGGTACCTATAACAATCTATACTATTAAAACTGTAAAGGGTAGAACGTATACTTTAGCGTCGGAAATTATTTATACCTTTAATATCAACAAAAAATACTAAGTCTGAATATAACGGATCACCTGAAGATCAGGGACCCCAGCGTTCTTTAGTTAGCCTTGTAAGGCTAACGAAGGCTGGGGGTCCTGATCTTCAAGTGATCCAATATAACTATTAAAAGTATTAAAACGATATTACAACTGATAAATGTCATTAATGGATATAATCAAATAAGTTAGTTTTATATTTATTTCTCCATAAGAATTCGTAAATATAGCTGGGAAATAAGGCACGTGATTTACCGTGTTCACGACGTAGCTGCTTCTCTGCCCGATTCGGTCAACTGTACGCCCTTGACGATTGGTTAGGTTAAGTCGTGACATTTTCGTTTAAACTAACGAAAATATCACGACTTAACCTACCCAATCGTCAAGGGCGTACAGTTGACCTAACCGGGAAAAGAAGAAGCTCCGTCGTCAACATGGCGCATTTATCAGTTGTAATATCGTTTTAATACTTTTATTAAAGTTATATTGAGGCTTACGTATTTTTTGTTGATATTAAACGTAGAAATAATTTCCGACGCTAAAGTATACGTATACCCTGTAAAGGCCTGTGTGTGTGTGTGGTAAAAATTTAGAACTAAAACACAATACTAATGACTGGAAAAGATGTAAACAAAGAGTAAGAGCTATGAAAATTCACAAAAATAAATATTAATAGTTAAAATAGTAAAATATGACTTAAAAATAAAGAATGGAAACAATTTGAAACAATGAAGCAGCGAAGTGATCAAATTCAAGAGAATTAGTCAGACAAACTATTTAATCGGGAAGGACGCTGTTCAATTCGGTACATCTTCCATACTATAAAAAGGCAGTCCTGTCCGTCCAGAGACACCATGTAGTTGCTAGTTAGCGATTCTGAACATAGAAATAAGTGCGGTTTGCGGTATTTCAACTTTTTACAATAGCGCGTTAAAATTTTTATTGTTGCCTTCTTTTCAATTATTCGGTCAATAAAACTATAGAAAAGAACGCAGCAATGGAAATCTTAAGCTTCACATCCGAACCCACGATATCAAGATTTGTGAAGCTTAAGATTTTCATGGCTGCGTTCTTTTGACCGAAAACCATCGACTGCTCAATAATTGGGGGGCCGTAGGCCCCCAACTACTGAGGCCGAAGACCCCAGCACCGCATGGCGCACCTTTGCTAGTATACCTAAATAAGCACCTCAATGCAGGTAGACAACCTTGACGTCATCATGGATCTTTTTACGAATAGTCTACTGGTAAAACATACCCGTCATGGATGGGCATATCAGCTCGTTATTAACTGAAGTTATTTAAAAACAAACCAAATGAATTACAATCGTTACTTTCAAGATTCACGCAATAAAATATAAAATTCATACCTGAAACAGTTTCCTCCTTCATTATTCGTTTAACTTCGCCTTTCATATTAAGTTGAACTTAACTCAATCCTATAAATCAAAATACTAACTTACTTTTCAAAATTTAACAAAACTTAAACATAAATATATCAAATATTTCAAGCAAAGCTTTATAACAAAATTAAATACAATATAATTATAATTTCATAGTTAAATTTAAACATACCTTCGACTTACACAATTAATCCGTTAACTGCGCGAGCGGCTAGTTTCGAGCCGAGCCAAAAACATAGGTTATAATTAAAGTTTAAACCAGTGTATATACGAGGCTGCGCAGAAATGGTCAGAAGCGAGAGCCCTTAATATTACGGGTTGCGCAGCAAACGGGTTAACGGTCGCTCGGAAATTTCAACAACTACACCACTCGATCTCAGAAAAAAATAAACATTCATATAATAGTTTACTTTCATACTACGACACGTTTACCATTCAACACAATTATACAACCACCTAACCAGCACGTCACACATTGACCCCAATCCTCGGATAAACAAATATATGGTGGATATAATTCTTTACACTATTAACATTTGTTTTTGTGAATGTTTATAGCTCGTCTTCTTTTTTACATTCTTTTCCACTCATTATTTTTGTTTTTTGTCGTCGTTATAACTAAAATTTTGCATTATGCACACACCCGCACACACCCACACGCACGCCTTTACAGTTTTTAGGTACAGATTCTTTGACATGAAGTGAACAAGCAAAATTCGTTATATAGATATGGAATCCATATTATATTCATTCTTTGCAAATTAAATCTATAAATAATTATTGCCTCTGACAGTTTAATTATTAAGGATTAAAAAGAAAACAAGAACAAAAATCCTTTATTTCTCTTTAGTGAGAAGGTATTACAAACTGAAATCGTACACGAGATGTCCATAAAAGAATGAAATCGTACATGAGATGTCCATAAAAGAATAAAATCGTACATGAGATGTCCATAAAAGAATGAAATCAAACAATAAAATTATAAAAACATTCTGAAAGAATGAATAAACGAATGAATTCTAAAAAGAATGAAACGAATATCAGTTAATAATTAGCATAAACATTATATAAAAATATGTACTGTAATTCGTTGGAAGCAGTAGGAAATATTACAGTCTAAAAACTGTCTACTCTGCGTACTTCAGAACCGAGAGTCAATAAAGGACTAAACGTAGTCTGAATATAAAGTATTTAAAGAGTATATTTGGTAGGTTGAAAGTACATTGAGAGTACAGTGAAAGGCTCTCTTTAATTCCTGGAAATGTACTTTTTGAACATTTCGTTTAGTCTTAGAGGACACCGCTTATCAAGAAGAGAACAGTTTCATCTACTCTAGATCTAATTTCTATCTACTATCATTGTATTGTTAAAAACTTAATATTTTCCAACGTACATTTAGTGTTTATTTTTACTCTAGGTTCTAGAGTACACAGAGCGGACAGATTTTGAACGTAAAATATCTGAAGAGGTCGCAAATTTTGTATAAATTAAATTATCATAACGCAAATTTAGGTTTGTAATAAATTTTAAGAAAGAAATACGCGTCAACATGACAATTATACTCCGAGGGGTGACAAAAGTAAATAGACACCAGATGATTGTCTCCCAAAATCAAATGGCAAAGCTCATCAATGGAATGGCAGAACGTGTTGTATCACCTTTACATGTGTCCCCTTTGGCCTTTACAATGCAAAAAGGGGAAAGCAATACGAATCTAATAATTTATTTATTCAATTTATTTCAATTTACTTATTCAATTTATTTCAATTCGATTTATTTATTCAATAAAACTATTATTTATTGACTTTTATTATCAAATAAAAACTATGGAAAACCGAAGGTGTCTATTAACTTTTGTCAACCCTCTGTATCTGTATGTCCACCAAGTTCAATTCGAGAAAAGTTATAAATGTAAATATTTCAACTCTGAGTTAATAAATGTCAAAAATTACGAACCGTTTTAATCTCATTTGAGGAAATTCAGTCTTTCTTGAATTTAGCAACATTATAATCTTGAAACCAGAACGAAGTCAATCAGAGGGCCTGGGTTCGAATACTCGTGGGGGATATTTTGCACATATACAAAAAATGTGTGTACTCATGCGCTTATTTTCATATATATATATATATATATATTATATATATATATATATATATATATATATATATAATTTTAAAAATTAAAATAAATTAATATTTTCAAATAAAGTTTATTTTTTTAATTGTGAATGTAATTAAAATTTAAAAAAAAAATTAAAAAAGGTGTTTATCAAAAGCTTTGTTAAATTAACCATGCTCACAATTAAATTGGTTTTAATGTTTATTATAAAATTATAATAAAATTGAAATATTTTATTGGAAAAAATTAAAAAAAAACTCGTAAAAATAAAAACGTGTCTGAAAATTCTGAACACGTTTTAAGACAGTTGGATAAATAACACAGGCCTGCGATGGTTTTGTTGTCCGAAATATTTTATCATTTATATAGTAATTTTTGCACGCTGTTTCCGAAAATAATAATAATTTTTCGCCATCACGTACAGATTTTTCACAAAATGTCATATTTCATATTACATATGTAAGTAATTTTCATTAAATTTTGATTAAAAACTACTGCCTATAAATGCTTATAAATGCTCGGTTTCACCAAGACATCAAAGAAATGGAGAAGAGCTGTCAGGGAATGTGGGACATCAGCATGATGGCTGATTACTGCTGGATGTTGAAACGAGATACTCCAGAATTATTACATAAAAGAAAAGGAACAGCAAGTACATTCGAGACTAAAAGGCATAGAACTCACGAGAAAACTCGGGACAAATAAAGAGGAATATGTAATTGACGTTAATAGTCTTCTTTCTTTTTAAAGTTGTTTGCATTTGTAATTAGTATAACAAAGCGAAATAGGTACCTAATGCAAATTGAAATAAATAATATTTAGTTTTTTTTTTTTTTTTCCCTTCCAGTTTGCAGAAAATCCTTATGTGATAGAAGAAAATGGACACCTCATTCGAAATCAGCGTAGTTGAATTATATAAAATCAGTTATTAGTAAGAAAACAACTCTTACAAAGTTCTCATTCGCAGGCCTGTGTAATTTAAGAGCCTTCATGAATTTACTTTTTCCTTTAATGCAACTATGAAATATTAAAAAGTTTCCAAATTGGATGTAGAAAGTTCGCGACCTATCATAGAGAAAGTTGTTCTAGTTTCGTTTCGATGCTAGAATTCTGCGTGTTCATGGCAATCATTGGTTATGCTATGGTTCAGTATAACCATCATCATCTTCAACAATAACTTGTGTGTAGGTTTTAGTGCCACTGAGAAAAAACAACTTTAATGCTTCGCCCACCCTGTTTCTATACGTCTCTGGAATTCTTGCATATTGTTAATTCTTGGTTGAGTGTTACACAATCTGTCCCTCCCCTGCATGTTTCCCTAAATACAGAATAATGGACAGGATTCAAATCTGGGTTGTTCGGTGGACAAAGACTGGGTTTAATGAAGTCTGCATGATTTGCTCATAGAAAATCAATGGTAATTAAAGAATGGTATGTTAGTGCCCCATCTTGCATGAAAGTGAAGTTTGGTAGCTGATCTTCAGGGCAAGGGAACATGCAGAACATGTTTTGCGACATGTTTCGCAGCAACAGAAACCATCACAGAATAACTCCCTCAGAAACCGTGCAGAGACGCTGCTTCCGACTTAATTCTCGTTCACGCTGGCGAAGATATTGTCATTCTGAATGGTTTCCGTTAGAAGGTCAAACTTTGTTGACGGAAAACGTTGTGTGAAAACGTCCAAACAGACGTTTACATCTGTCCAGTCGTGTTTTCTTCATTGCGGCTGTTAGTCTATACATTTTTCCTCAATGCATTTTAACTTGAAATTATTAAGTTTTGATATCCGCTGCACGGATTGTCGTGGGATGCTTGCAAACTTTGAGATTCGTCGTTGGCTCATGCTGGCGCCTGATTTATTTTCTTTACTGCAAATGAGCTCACTAACAACACTGATATTTTCTGCCATTTTACACAATGATTCTGGTAGACCTAAGCTTTGCCACAAACCAATTTACAGTGCATTTTTTTTCAGTCGCAGTTCGGAGATTCACTGAAAACACTGGCCAACAAAATGAAACTTTTTTTCTCATCACAAACATGATCACACTTTTCTTAATGCAATTTTCGCGCTGATTTCGGATCTGGTTTTATTTTTTTTCTAGCACGTATAGTTATATAGATACACTGGTTTTGATATTTTTAAGTTTTTGATATTGATATAAGAAAATTTATGGATGTATAGATCACACTTAGGAATGCTAAACAACAAATACATCATATACCTTATTCAATGTACTTATAAATAAAGAATATATACATTATTTTATTAAAAGCGCTGTGAGTGTGATTTCCTTTTGTAAATTTGGCCTGGATTGTCACGATACAGCATCCAACAATGGTCCGCCATCATGCTTTCATTCCAATATCCTTGGTAGCGCTTCTCCATCATCTGAATATCTTGATGGAAGCGCTCTCCTTGCTCGTCACTCACTGCACCAAGGTTTTCAGGAAAGAAATCTAAGTGGGAATGCAGGAAGTGAATTTTTAACGACATTCGACACTCCATTTCTTTGAAGGCATCAAGGAGGTTCTTGACTCCATCCTTATACGCAGGTGACTTCTTGCTTCCAAGAAAGTTTTCACATATTCATTTGAACGCCAGCCAAGCCTTCAATTCCAGCGGACTTAGGACTTTTTCAAATTCAGTGTCATTCAAAACCTCCCTTATTTGTGGCCCAACAAAAATTACTTCCTTCAATTTTGCTGCAGTAACCTTCGGAAATTTCCTTGAAAGGTATTGGAACCCTTCAGAATTGACTTTACCCATTGCTTTAACAAAATTCTTCATTAAACCAAGTTTAATGTGAAGAGGTGGCAGATAGATCTTTTGGGGATCCACTAAAGGGACAGACTGGACATTGCTTATCCCTGGGACATATGTATACCTAAGTGGCCAGTCACTTTTGGTGTAATGTTCTATAGTGGCGCGACTGTCCCACAGGCAAAGGAAACAACAAAATTTTGTGAATCCTGACTGCATACCCATAAGCATTCCTATAACTTTTAGATCTCCACAAACATTCCATTGATGACTGTCGTATTTGATTGCCTTAAGTAGTATATCCATATTGTCATATGTCTCTTTTAGATGGACGGAATGGGCAATGGGGATGGATGGCATTATATTACCATTATGCAAAAGAACTGCTTTCAGGCTTCTCTGCGACGAATCAATAAAGAGGCGCCACTCAGATGCCACATACGTCTGAGATATGGCTGTAAATAGTCCATTGATGTCATGGCAATAACAGAGAGGACCGTCTACTGAAAAGAATGCTGTTAATTCAAAATTCCGCTTTCGGTAGTAACTAATACGAACATTGTTCTCAAGTAAATTGTTCTCCTTTAGTCTTGAAGCGAGAAGCTCTGATTTCTCTTTAGACAGCGATAAGTCTCTAACAAGATCATTCAACTGTCCTTGGGTTAACTTTTTAGGCTTTAAATGTCTACCTTCAAAAGTGTACTCTGGTTCTGTAGATGGTCCGGAAACGCCAGTTGCACCTTCATAACTTTCCATGTCATCTATGATAGAATCTAGCCTATCACTTGGGGGAATTGGAATGGGCAATGTTTCATCATGTTTTACTGGTCTACGTGCTGAATTCAAGTTTGGATATACAATCTGGTGTTTGTTCTTGGCAGAAAACCCCATTAAGTTCACACTACAAAAATAACAGTCTTCATGATCTCTCGGCTCCCTCCATATCATGGGTATGGCAAATGGCATTGAAGCTTTCTTTTTGTTAAGCCAATCACGTAATCCATTTGAACAGCCAGAACAGATTTGATGTGGCGCCCATGGTTTATCTTGGTCACCTAGATGGCAACCAAAGTATAGCTTGTATATTTTCTTAATGTCGGTTGTAATACTTCGTCGCTGTGTTTTAGTTGTCAACTGGCTGCATACGAAACAGAACTTGTCGGGGTCATTCTTACATTGTCGAGGCATGTTGACTGACCTGAGCAAACTATAAATTCAAAAAAAATGTACACCAACTTGACACAACAAGTTCTTGGACTGGACTGATCTTTTGACACACAAAGCACGGCGTTGTTGCCTGAATCACAATGCTGCTAGACATAAAAGCTCACACCTGAAATACATAAGATGTATAATTAAGATAATTGAAATAAATAAGATGAATAAACTAAAAAAACACAATAAAATAAACACAATCAAATGTTGAAATATTAGTATTTTGCCTATTTAAAATGGTTAAATCTGTGTAGTTATATATATGCCTTCATCTTGAAAACTATACGTGCTAGAAAATATCTGAATGCAGTTTTGGAATCAGCGTGAAAAATGCTATCCAGCCACCACAAAGTTTACTCTGATGAAAAATCTTTGTTGACCAGTGTAATTATTTGGCTCACGGAATAACTGTCCTCTTTGATTAACACGTTCCTATTCGGAAAATCCTGTTATAAAACAACGAACAACAAATTAGTAACACTTTTAACCCATTTTAAAACAAATTAGCACAGATCGTATCGAGACGACACTGTGACACTAGGGAGTAAAGAGTAGACCAAGATTTCCAAGCCACCTGCATACGTGATTGCTTACCTTAGTGTATGTAACAGAATTTTCCCATTTAGCTGCAGCGCACTTTGGCTTAGCAGCGAATTTTTTATATGCACTTTAGAAAATATTTAATATCTTGTACTTATTTGCGAACATTATATATATATATATGAGGGGGTCCTATATACTGTATATATATCCATATATATATATATAGTACACGAACCTAAATCTAATTACAGTAAGTTACTTACCTAACTGTCTAAACCAGGAATGAGTAACTGACAGACCGTGAAGCAGTTTTGTCTCGGAAATATCTGTCGGAAAATTGCCGACAAATAAAACTTAAAAATAAAATTTTTGAAATATATTAAAAGAAGAACCTTAAAATAATAGTTAGTAACCGAATATTAAATAACCTTTTCAGAAGTTGGGGGAAAGGGTGGAATCTCGATGGCGTGAGCGGCATAGCGCACTGACTCCGAAATCACTCAAAAGCGGGTTCGACTCCTACTAGTTCCAATTTACCAATTTATTGCCTTTTCTCTCTATTCAACCGAACATTAGATTTTCATCGAATATTTTATACAATTTTTTAAAATGAAACGCAAACAATGAAAGGATTTTAGCATTATTGCAGCGATTACTTTCTGTAATAACCTCATTTGTCTCTTTTTTTCTCATTTTTGATGGGTTGACATTTTCTGAGTCATCACTATCCTGAATTAAATTTTTTTTCATCTATATTTCACTATACAGGCTGCTCGGCACCCCCAATCCCGACCGCTGGAGGTGGAAGAGAATGGCACCCCCCCTTAGAAACAGCAGTTGGCCATCCGTGGTCTAAACCGCATTTACATTTTTCTTTTTTTATCACTACGAACACAAACAAATAAGCAATGAAAAAGTGGCCAACTTGTCTTTGCTCCAGCTTATATATATATATATATATATATATATACAGGGCGTCCCCAAAAAATGTATACACACTTTAACAGCTGATAGCTCAATTGATGTTTCTTTCTTTCCAAGTTAAACCCATTAGAATTAATAATGGCAGTCAGACTAAGCTTTGAACAAAGGAAATTCATTCTAAAATGCTACTGGAAGTGTGAAAACGCAGTTGAAGTGCAAAGACAGTTTAGGAGGGAGTTTCAAACAGATCCACCAACGCGACTTACCATCACTCGAATTAGAGATAAGTTTGAAGCCGATGGAACTGTTCAAATGTCCACAAGAAGCGTTCCGGAAGACCACGGACATCGACAAGCCCCACAAAGCAAGAAAGAGTACTGGAAACGTATCACCAAAGTCCAAGAAAATCTGTGCGGCAAGCGAGTCGTGAGGTAGGAATTTCAGAATCGTCTGTCCAACGCATTTTGAAGCGCTGTCAATGGAAAAGTTACATTCCAAGATTAGTCCATGCTATTAATGAATGATCCGGACCGAAGAGTGGAGTATTGCGAGTGGTACTTGGCACGATGTGGATATGGATTGGACGAAGGGGTTTCGTAGAATACCCTCCGCGTTCACCAGACCTCACACCACTAGACTTTTTTTATGGGGATACTTAAAAGACAAAGTGTACGCTATAAAACCTGCAACAGTCGCTGAATTGAGAGCAGCCATTGAACGAGAATGCACACAAATACCAAACGAAATGTTTCGTGATGTTTGCGATTCCATTGCTTCGCGTTATCAGCAGTGCCTGGACCAGAACGGACGTCAGTTTGAAAACAGGCGTTGACAAAACAATTAAATAATGTCTGTAGATTCTATTACATTTTGAAAATGAAATGTATTTTAATAAACACTGCCTTTATAATTATTTAAAGTGTGTATACATTTTTTTGGGACGCCCTGTATATATACTCGGAGCCACTCGGTATTTCGGCTATTGCGATAATTCGTTTATTTTTCTGCGTGTCAAAATGTTAGGCAAATTTTGGAAGATTTGGTGAAAATAGTCGAATTACATAGCAATCATCACATGGTACATCTGAACCACACACGATCAAACCTGCACTCCAGGCATCCATCTACCATTTGTATTTTGTGCTGAAAAACAATTTTCCCCAAGATTTCCCAAAGTATTTATTTACTAAAAATTATCTTTACGCATCTAGTATAGAGATGCTGCGATCGGGCTTCCTCAAGGCAAGGTGTGTGAACCCCTTGCTCGACAAAATATCCCGGTTATTTCACCAAGCTTCCGAAATTAGTTGGCATTTTCTTCATAGTCGAATTACCCACTGAACTTGGCGAGAAAAACCCTATATTTCGATAAAATGTTAAAATATCCCACAAATTTCGGAACTTCGCCGTAATCCGGACCCTTCGAGTATTTCGACAAGAGCAGAGCCCCAAATGTGTCGAATTAGCGGGGTCCGAGTGTGTATATATTAGTGATGGATCGAGTGGTCGGTTTTTCACAACCGCGGTTGCGGTTGTGTTTGTCGAATTTTTTCCAACCGCGGTTGCGGTTATCATATACTAGGAAAAATGCGTAATTATTAACTGGATTTAGCCACTATAGTGCGATTTAGCCACACTTGGTACATAATATATACTAAATAGTATTTATTTAGTAAATACCTTATGTTGAACACAAGTTTTGCAATACACCGCTCCCGCTATTTGTGTTGCAAAACTTGTGTTCAACATAAGGTATTTACTAAATAAATACTATTTAAATGAAGTATATTCTAAACTTATATAGCTATTATGAAAGAATAGGTCAAATTAATTAAAACCATATTTTGCACTAAGTGTGTTACCAGGATGAGGGACGAGGACCCATCGCACTGTTCATCCCACCTACCACTTTCCCCAGCCTCCACCCATTGGAAAGTTATGGATTATTATTCATTTGAAAAACTGATGTCAAACTTAATGACAGGCAGTGTGAATTTCAAGAATAATATTTTTGCTGCATTTTCACCTTTCAAGCGGCAACGCCTCTCATCGTACAACGTTCCCGCTCCACGCATAAGGAGACCCATCATTTTCTTTTTAAAAAAAGAAATATTTCTAATTAACCTAAAATTAAAATTAACTAAGCTTTTACAACCGCAACCGCACTTATGGAACGGCGGTTGCGGTTACGGTTGCGGTTGTGAATTTTTGTGCGGTTGTAGTGCGGTTGCGGTTGCGGTTATTCGATCCATCACTAGTATATATATCAGTGGCGACTCGTGACATTTTTGTTCAGGCATGCAATGTTATGGAATGGAAGAAAAACATCCGCCTAACCCTCTTGCCCAAACTTTGCATATTGTTTACATAGAACTTAGCAAGTTAAAGGTGTTTTACAAACTTTTGGAGACCTCTTTGAAGGAAAGTTCATTTAATGTTAGGCTTAAATATGCGAACAAAAAATTAGACATATTTATATATATAGTAGTTACCGAATTGATCTAAAGAAAAAGATACAAATTTAAAATTTACCTTAAATAATTGTGAAGCATTATTTGAATTGAAATTCTGCTCTCCTAGTTTTCCTGCAAAATTCTTCGATGACCAAATTGTAAAAGTACTCTCGATTCTCCATAAGCTTCTTGAGGAAATTTTTTTCAATTGAAATTAAGGCAAGATTAGATAGCCTTTCTTCACTTTGGGAACTCCGTAAATAACTTTTAATTCTTTTAAGCGCAGAAAATGATCGCTCAACACTTGCTGTCGATATTGGTTTAGTTAGAATCAAATTCGTCAATTTATATATTTCCTTAAGACCTTTGTGCATTTCGCTTTCCAGTAGATATTTTAGGAGCTCAGCAACATTCTTTTTGGCAAAAGATTTGTGCGAATATAAAACACACAATTCAGAACGGAGACGAGGAAACTCAAAAAATGAATTGTAGCTTCTTTTCAAAGATTCAAAAGCTCTCTCTGGGAAAGTAACATCATAGAACTCAAATTTTTTGCAATCTAAAAGCTCAATGAATTCCAATTTTTCCATTGAACTGAAACGCTCTTTCATTTGAAGAAGTATATTATCGAATATTTCATGAAATAGTTGACTATACTTCTCTTGTGGAGAAAGACTCTGTTTCCTTTTACATACAGGTTCACCACATCTTTCTGTTATCAAGTCCCACATATCTGCAAATTTTGTATCCCTTATTTGTTTGATTTTTTTCATAGTGCTTTCAACGGTGATTGAGCTATACACAATATCCATAGATTTTGTTTGCAGCACATTAAATAGATATTCAGTAAAAGGAAAAATTGAAGAAAATACTTCTAATAAAAAATTAAAATCGAAAGTATCGATACCAGCAAGCAATCCGCGTGCACTATTTTTGTTTTTTCATCAAATTTCTTTGGGTTTTCAAGAATGCTTTTTAAAAGATCTATTATATCTTCTTTATTTTCCTTAACTCTTTCAACTAGACGAGATGAATAGTTCCACCGCGTTGGAGCCAGTTTAGGGAAACGCTTTCCAACAACTTTGTCAAGCATTGAAGTTCGCTTAGTTGAACTGCTGAAAAATGATGACAAACTTCCTAATACTGAAAAAAAATTATTACATTCGGAAATTTCAGCGACAGCTTGGGATAAAACAAGGTTAAGTTTATGGGCGTAGCAGTGAAGAAAAATAGCCTCTGGTACAGTTTCTCTAATCTTTGTTTGTACTCCATTAAGATCGCTCCCCATAACAGCAGCACCGTCGTAGGTTTGAGCAACTAATTTTTTCAAACAGCCCAGTTCACCTAGTTGCCTTATAGATAAATCAGAAATCGCTCCTGCACTTCTATCATTGCTGACGTCATTGAATTTTATAAATCGTTCACAAATCTCTCCATGTTTATTAACATAACGAACAACAGTAGAGAGTTGAGAAAAACAGCTGACATCAGATGTTTCATCTAATAAAATCGCCACATACATGCAGTCGATAAGCTCACGTTTTATTTGTTCTAACATAACTGCACTAATAGATTGAATTATGTCATTCTGAATAGCAGATGATTTCCCTTAAAAACAGTTGCAGTTTTTAAATGGTTTTGAAGCTTTTCATCGAATTCTCCCATACAAAATACCAATTCAATATAGTTACCCCTATTGTCAGCGTTTTCTTCTTCATTGTGACCGCGAAATGCTAATTCTTGCATACCTAAAAAACATGTTATCCTAATCAAACGTTTCAAAATTTCTCGATTCTTATTAACTTCTTCGTTATGTCTGGAAATGGCAACTGATTTCTGCTTGTCGAGTATTAAATCAATTCTTTCTGACTTTCCAAATGTTTTAAGATCAACAAATGCATTTATGTGAGCAAGAGATTTTTCATGGCGAGAAATTGCAGTATGTAAATTGTTTAAATCGTCGTATCCACGACTAACAGAATTCCACACAGAGTTATCTCTTGAAAATAGGAAACACGACCAACAGTACAATTTGTTATTTGAAATATTTCCACATAACCAGGGAACATCATCATACAGCTTAGGATTAAATTTCCTAGTGAAGCCTTTATTTTCTTTGCTTAAATTCAAATGTGGAATCGGTCTGCCATTATTCAATATGCGCTTTTTCTCATCAAAAGAGAGTGAGTAAAATCTTCTAGTCTTCAATTGATTAAACACATCGTCAGTCATTATGGGCACTACAATGCTATAATTTATTTAACTGATTATCCAAAATAATTAAAGCACAAAAGGGAACACCGAACACAAGTGGATGCTTGCGGCGGTGGTACTGGAAAGAAGCCTTGTCAGAATTGCCAGATGTTACTTTTGGTGAATGCACCTATAAAACTGAATGCATGCCGTATTATTTTCATTAATTAAAAAAAATCAGAACAAAGCTTTTTAATTATTTTTAGTAAAAATATTAAGTACATTTTCTAAGCATATTTTAAAACATATTGCCTTTTGAATTTAGCTATGAGGCTCAAAAAAAATATCTTATGGATAGTGAGAAGTCTCCTTAAAAAATTGCCCAAGGCAAGGCGGTGTAAACAAAATCATGTCTTATTTCACTAGACAATTAAGAACATTTTTCTGTACCCAGACTGAATTAGTGAATGCTTTAGCTACAAGTATTTCGATCTGTGTACAGAAAAATGTTCTTAATTGTCTAATGAAATAAGACATAATTTTGTTTACACCGCCCAATAGCCAGTACATGCGTGATTGAAGCCTTAGACTATTTTTAGTTTCTGAAAATTATTTTTGTCAATTATAATCCTTACTTAGATCTGAAAAGAGAACATATTTAACACATGCATTGCATGCGTTGCATTCATTAAGAAATCGCCACTGATATATATATATATCAAAGCTATTGACTTCTCCTTAGGGAAACGGAGCTTACAGATGAAAAGAAGGACCAACACAATAGCAAACATTTTCGTTTATTTTTTATACTTGAGACGTTTCGACAAATCTTTTGTCATCATCAGTGAATTATAAACCTTAAAACAAAAATAAGAATAAATAATCAAAATTACATCAATACAAAGAAAATTAAAATCATTAAAATTACATCAATACAAAAGAAAATTTAAATTATTAAAATTAAATTAAAATTATCTCAACATGTAAAATACACAATGTTTACATCAACCTCCATATTCGGCAGATACTGAGAGAAAACTGTATGAACGTCAGTTACATTGGACGGTATGATATATCTATGAAAGTAAGTTGGTTGGTTGGTTAGTTAGAAGAGCTGTAATTTGTAAGATGAACTATTGTTGTTAATGGAGGGTTTGTTTCTATAGATGTGCAAAGATTCTAAAATTCGGAGTTCTGTAAGGTTATTGGTTCTTGTTAGAATTTCGAACTGAGTTTTGTGAAGGGGATGGTTGTTATCATTACTATAGTTTCTAATTGCGGATTGTGCTGGGATACTGAGGGGACGGTTGGTACGGACTGATAAGCCCAAATGTTGAGAAAGGCGTACCTCCAGTTGGAGTTGAGTACTGCCAATATACGCAGCCTTACGGCTGTCGCACGTGTATTTATAAACAACATTAAGGCATACAGTTTTGGGGAATTTGTCTTTGAACTTTAAAAAATTTGATAATTTAAGTGGGTTGACGAGGGCGAATCTAAAATTTATTTGGGGATAACTAGACTTAAGCAGTTTGGACACTTCACTTCGAATACGTAATGATAAATAACCATAAAAAAGTAATTTAATATATCTAGTTTCGGTACTTTCCTGTTAACGGGAATACCCTAAAAAAAGTTTTACTGTTTGTTATGTATTTTTGCTCTCGTCATTTTCGTTTAAACTAATGAAAATATCACAACTTAACCTAACCAATCATCAAGGGCGCACAGTTGACCCAACTGGCCATTCAATTGACCTAACCGGGCATTGAATTAACCTAACAGGTCAATATAACGGAAAATGACCGGTTAGGTCAACTGTACGCCCTTGATGATTGGTTAGGTTAAGTTGTGATATTTTCGTTAGTTTAAACGAAAATGACGAGAGCAAAAATACATAAACAATAAAACTTTTTTTAGGGTATTCCTGTTAACAGGAAAGTACCCTGGTTTCTTTTTGTACTGTTTATGGGGAGTTTAGTATTAAAAGTGTTATTTAAAAATTTCTTTAATTGGTTGTCAAAAAGATTAGAAGGGTAGTAATTATTAATAAAGTACTGTCTTAAAAATTTGGACCTTTTCCAGTTTGTGTACCGTTCTTCAGTTAGCCTTCTTCAGTTAGCTTTATAAGGCTAACCAACGAAAATATCATGACCTAACCTAACCAATCGTCAAGGGCGTACAGTTAACCTAACGATTGGTTAGGTTAGGTCGTGATATTTTCGTTAGTTAGCCTTATAAAGCTAACTGAAGAAGGCTAACTGAAGAACGGTACACAAACTGGAAAAGGTCCAAAAATTTAAATTCTTCGTTTAATGAAAAGTAAGCTGAACAAATTCCGTAATTTCTTGTTAATAATGTTAGTATAGCACTGATCTTATATTTATAAAACATACAACTTAAATAATTGGTTCCCAAACCAGTAAAAGTTTGTTTTCTAAATAGTGAGGTCTGGAACTTGTTATTAGCCCGTTTAACTAGAATATCCAGGAAAGGTAAACTAGGTGCTACTGTAGTATGCGGTCTACCTACGATTCGGCGGTCTACCTTTTAATTATAGCTTCTTATCTTGTTTACTAATTGTTTGTTTACATCCCATTGTCAATCGCCCTTGACGATTGGTTAGGTTTAGTCATGATATTTTCGTTAGTTTTAACGAAAATATCATGATTAAACCTAACCAATCGTAGGTAGACCGCATACTACAGTAGCACCGTTTCTTTTAACGGGACATTAGTAAATAATGACGAGACATCAAAACTGGCCATAGTAAGAGAATCGGCACGATTCATCTCTTTTATATCTTTAGCAAAATCAAACGAGTTGTTAATGGAATAATCATTATAGGTAAGTTTTGAAAGCAAGGGAACGAAGAACCAGATAGAATTCCTGGATTAGAACCAGAAGCAAACAAAAAATTGTATGTATTGTCATCAATAATATTACTATTTTTTAATTTACGCAAAAACCTATTAAGTTTATCTTCGAGTTTTAGTAATTCAGACAGAACTTTCTCTTTTACCATTTTAAATTTAGACGTATCCGACAAAATTGTCTCCATTCTATTGATGTAAATGTTGAATCAAGCAACACTACTCCTTTACCCTTATCCGGTTTTGTAATGATGACAGAGTTATCCTTTTTCAAATTATTAAGAATTTTAAAATCTTGCTTATTAAAAAGGGGGGAAAACACTTTATGAGGTTTAAAATTATAAAAATTCTTAAGAGAGATACTCTCCATTTGTTTTACTAAGTTATGAAACGAGAAATTTGGTCGGATCTCACAATTCTTAATATTAATGAGATTTTCAAAACCAGAGAAAAATGTATAAAAATTTAGTTTACAATGAGGTAGATCAAAATTTAAGGCTTAAAAATTTATACCGTGTATATATATATATATTATATATATATATATATATATATATATACAGGCCCTCTCAGAGGTCCAGAGAGGCCCAGGCCACTTCCAGATTTTGAGGCCCATAGCTAAACCCAATTATTACTTTCACTGCAAAACATTATATTCAAGCCTGAAAGTTTCTAAATTTGAGGCCCCCCCTTAAGCTTGAGGCCCAGGCCAAATGGCCCTCCTAGCACCCCCCCTCTGACTCTGATAGGCCCTGTATATACATACATATATATACACACCCAGGTGGCACACTTATATCTATATAGTGATAAAGAAATATCGATAAATTAACCTCGGATTATTGAAACAATAGTGATGTCAGTTTCGAAATAGCAATCTTGATGACACAATTTGCGATATAGGTACCCAAATGGGGTTGAAAATGAGTACTGATGTAAATTCATTATTCAGTAAATACAGAAACAATAGCATATTCCCACCTTCCTCACCTTTCGGATTTTGGTGAAACCTTTGCTATTACGCTAGATATATCGAAGGCTTTTGATAGTGTCTGGCACAAATCTTTAATTTTCAAACTGCCCTCCTTCGGTTTCTATCCTTCTATCTGTGCCTTCATCTCTGGATTTCTTTCTGGCCGAGATATAGCTCCTAAAGCTATTAATAGTGGTGTTCGTAAGGGTTCTGTCCTGTCACCCACTGTCTTCCTTTTATTTGCCAATGATCTATTAAGTCGCACTTCCTGCCTATCCATTTCTATGCTCATGATTCCACCCTTCACTTCCCCACCCGCTTCACAAAGCGTCCCTCTCAACAGTCACTCCATGCTTCACGTAAGACGGCTATGGCGCACCTGCCCTATGACCCTTTCGACTATCTCTGACTGGTACAGAAGTCCTTGTGGTTTCAGTGCCTCATTCCTTTTCTATCCAACTCTCTAAAGCAGTACTTCTCAACCGAGTGAATGAATATTGTGAAAGAAGAATGTCCACTTTATTTTGTTGAAACAATTATTGAATATTAGATATTAAAAACATTGAATATTTTCTTCTTCCACAGTAAATAATTTTCATGTTGTAGTCTGTAGTGTGATAATTAAAAATAAACCATAATAATGAGCATTGAAAATTAAAAAGATTACTTTTTCCAGTGTATTCGAAGTGGGGTGAGCGAGTTTTAAAAAAAAAAAAATGTTCAGGATGAATGATGTCGGAAAAGGTCAAGAAGCACTGCTCCAAAGCAATGGTTAATCGGTATGCTCAATCATTCACCTACTCAACCGGTCGACTCTGGAACAACCTTCCTCACTCCATCTTTCCCCCCGTCTATGACCTTCAATCTTTCAAACACAGATCATCTCGCAAACTTGGGATCTTGACATTGGCTTTCTTCTTTTTCTATGGAGGTGGACGTTTCTGCGGCATTCGCCCTTGGCCCCTCCTTCTTACAGTAAAAAAAAGTTTTAAGAATGCTGATTGCACTTTATTTTATCAACATATTGTTGAATCAACAATATATCAATATTAATTTGTGAACCGTTACAAATATCAACCACATTTTAACGATATCAACCAAAGTATCAACAGTCAATCGCTCAACCGTGCTACCTGAGTATATATTATTCGGGGTATGTATTATTCGGGGTATATATTATTGGGTTCTGAACAAATGATCAGGATCTACCTGTGTTCGACATCTATGCACCATTCCACTTCATTTGGGATATTTTTATGGTATCCATTTATCTATCAACCAAAAGAAGAATGACCAGCTGGGAGAGCTGCGCGTCACCTGCTCGTGACGGGAATCGAACCCGGGGTCGATGCATTCGTATTCAGCGATGCTAACACCTACAATATATATATAAATGCAGAGAGAGAGAGAGAGAGAGAGAGAGAGAGAGGAGAAGAGAGAGAGAGAGAATCAATAAATGTGAAAAAACATTTTTCCCGATCTTGGATCACAATTAGCCATTAAAAAATGACGTATTCAATTGATACTTCAATTGAAAGAGTTCCTATAACGTATAAGGGGAGTCGTAATTAGTGTACACGCGTTGTTACGTACATAAATATGTACTATGTACACACAGTAGGAATATGTAGTAAAATTTAAATAACATTCTTTAATGAAAATAATTTTTTTTTTTTTTTTTTTTTTACGTTTTTAACATTTTGTTAATCAATTGTAGTTTTTTAGACGTATTTTCCCCCGATCTTTCATTCTTCCAATATTTTTATAAACACATCTTCGCCATAAAGAGGGATTTGTGGGGCTTGAAGGGGCAGGGGGGGGGAAGGGGCTGCACACGACTCTTGGAACTACCACGAACCCTCTCCGAGAGTGAAGCGTTCGTTGCCTGGGAGACGCTCAGGCGATAAACCTTTAACGCTGAAACAGAATTCTCACAAAGATGAACCTCCAAGTCAGTGTCTGTAACCCTTAATGCGAGATTCGTCGTATACAATGGCGCAATTGGAAGTAAGGTTACAGTAATAAACATTCATTCTTAGTTCCCTTAAATAATGTAATCTGACGACCATTAACCATTTTTAACAAACACACACACACACACACACACACACACACACACACACACACATTCATTAATTAGAAATGTAATCTTAGACCTTCTAACTCAACCCTAATTCCACCCCACAGTCAGAGTGTGTGATCACGTGACTACACTCATGCTCTATTTACTTTTCGAGTGACGTCATACGTCTCCGCTGATGAGGGATGAGGTCAAAGGCCAGTGGATGGCAGGTCGGCAAATACGATTCTTTTATATAAAGTCCGTATCTGCGGTACGGTAAATAAAGCAGATTACCGTACCCAAAATACGGTGCATGCACGGAAGTCTGTCAAAATGAAATGGTCGAAAATGTTCGCGAATGTTTGAGGAAAAATTTTCATATTTTATTTTTATTGTAGAAGTTTCAGTATATATATATGTGTATATATATATATATATATATATATATATAACCTTTGGTTTGCTTCCGCCCGAATTGTTCATTCTGACGAAAGACAAGCTTTTCATTCCACCTTAGACCTACAGTTTAACGTGGAATCCGAACTACGCTCCTCCAGCAGCCCAGCGCCTTAACCACTAGGCCACCCATGGTACCCATTTATCTACCAACCACTTTATTGTGTGGAAGGATGAACAGCTGGGTTTTGCTGCGCGCCGCCTGCCATCACCGGGTCTCGATCCCGGAGCCGATGGATTCGTAGTCAGCGACGCTAACCACACACCACCGAGGCGCATATATAACATTTTCTTGTTTTTATTTTTTAATAATGAAAGTACTTCAAATAAATAATGATAATAATAGCGTGAATTTGATAAATCATTTTCCCCTACTCCCTTTCCAGCAAGATCAGACTACCTCATCAAATCTTACGACCATCATCCCATAGATCGTATACCCTTTCTGCCGGCTATTCTGCCCCTATTTATATTACCCAATACCCTCCTAATAGCATTTCATCAAAGGGTATTATATTTTTTCATAAATATATTTTTTTACCCGCATGAAAAAATCTTAAATTACATTTTATTGTATTTTGAGATAATTCTATTAGGAAGTTTTTGGAAAACATCATTTATTTAATTATCATCATTATATTACGAGTAAATCATGTAATATTCTATATTTATAACCACTATATAATTATTAATGCTGTTAAATTCACCCCAATTACACACACACACACACACACAATTAACTATATATGGTTTCAAGTAATGTATATTTCATATATTAATTTTTGTTTTAAAAATGAATAAAGGAAAATTAATAAAAAATTAATTAATATTTCTAATATCCAATTATCATAAGTATTTTTTACGTCAATTTGATAAATTTGGCTTCCAGTTAAGATTTAATAATTAAACTGCAAACAATTGAATTTCTTCCTCAACTTGTTTCGTTATTAAATTGGATTATTTTCAGAATTTTTAATCCCGAATTGGAAATAAATTATATCTATATAAATAATATATATATATATATATATATATATATATATATATATATATATATATATATACAACTTATAAGTTATATATTTATATATATACACACAGTATATCTCGAAAGTAATTTGGTGAAGTAATGAAAAAAATAATAAGTTAGTTATATTGCCAGGCATCTGATAATTAGTTATGAGGGCTTCAATTATCTCCATTATGGTTCTCCATAAAACAATTATTAATTGTTAAAGTTGAACTTTAGAATTTAAATGGAAAGAAATAAAATTGATTTAAATTATATAATTTTTATTAATTATTTTTTTTCTTAATTATACGTTCCTTAAATGGCAATTTTTCGCCATTTTGTTTATTGAAGAAACTCTTCCCGAGTTAATTAATGGCTATATTATTTATATTTTGAAACTGCCCTTAAAATAACTACTAATATATATATATATATTATATATATATATATATATATATATATATATATATATGTGTGTGTGTGTGTGTGTTAGATAATTATCCAGTTAATATGGAATGTATGTTAACTTTCCCCAAAAGATATTGTGGTCAAGTGTGTAGCATTAAATAGAATTTCGTTGTTTATTTAATAATTAACTCTCCTACATTATAATTTGCCTCCTTCAGGCTGTCAAGGCAACTAAAATATTGCCATTAACAAGCCACAGAGGACGGGACCCCATGACCATGTGCGCAGGAGGCTATAGGGTGGGGGAAGAGGGGGGATTCAAGTAACTCCGCTAGTTGTACACCCCCTCGAAAGGAGGCTAAACAGATGCTGTCTCCGAGTTTCTCATGTAAGTAAACAAAGAGTCTAAGATTACGGCTAATGTCCTCAAATCCATACAGATAACCCTAGACGACGACTCGCGTCCCATTCCTTCTAGACCCCCCAAACCCCGTAGTCGTATTTTGGGGAACCGCGTTCGAGCCCTTCTGCGTGTGTTTTGAGAGGCCTCGTGTTTACACAGCCTCCGAAACAAGGATTTTGAGCCTATTGTAAAGGTGTGTACGCGGCACGTAGACTGGATTTTAATAACAGAAGCCCGAACTCGTCTTCTCTGAAAGAAAAGATAATTATCACAATGGAATTGATATGAAAAAGGAGGTTATCTGCCCTGATGCATTTTGCGGGAATCTTTTCCCCCCTTCCTTTCACTCGCTACGTTAGGTATATATTATCCTCATGCGTAATCGTACAAGTGTGTATATGTATATATATGAATTCGGGGGCGTATCCAGGATTGTAGAAACGAGGGGGGTTTCCCAATCAAAATTAATTGGCAACAACTAATATCAAGTTTGCGCAGTAAGCGGCTACACTAGTAACTAACACTAGTGACAACTGACGGAAAGACTGATCTGTAAAAAATATTTTTTTAGTATCTGCTATTTCATTTATCCCTTGAGCAGGAGGAGGGGTTTCCGGGCAACCAAAAAACCCCCCTGGATACGCCCCTGATAATAATAATAATCTTCATTGGTAGAAGATAAATCCCATAAAAAAATTTCAGTATTCATGAAGGTCATAAATGATATTACGAATTAAATACTAAATTTAAAAATTAAAAAGTTAAACACCGAATTAAAAAATTAAAAATTTAGGACTAAAACAAGGAAATAAAAATAATACGCGTAATGAAGCAAGTAATAATAAAATTAATAATAAAAAACACTACCAAAAGATAATGCTAAAAAGAAAAAGAAAAAGCAGCCAACATGTAATAAAAATATTAGTGTTAGGGTTAAGTGGAGTTATAGACAAACCACTTTTATTCCAAAAAGTTTATAGTTTAGAACAGTGGTTCTGAACCCCTGGGTCGTAACCCAAAATTGGGTCGCCAAGCCATTTTGATTGGGTTATTAAATTGTCATTTAGCATTTATGTTATCCCTAATCATTTTATCATTAATTATTTATTTTATTATCTATTACGATGAACTGTTTGAAGGCATGGGTCGCCGAGCTAGCCCCGCGACCAGAATTTGGGTCGAAGCCTAAAAAGGTTAAGAACCACTAGTCTAGAAGATATAAAGCAAGACTGGTGAATAGCTTGGAAAGTTGGATTGTCTGAGTTTTGAATTCTTTTCATTAAACTGTATTAAGCACGTCTTGTTACTTCAAGTAGGTTCGAGACACTGTGGTTAGCGAACATCTGAGAAGCTAAGCATCTTGAAGGTAACATCTGGAGCAGTCTAAAAGATGCGTTATAAAGCAAATTTAGGGTTCTGCAAGAACCTTTTTTTTATAATTAGTTCACAGTTGTTGCCCATAAATATTAGTGCAGAAAGTACAAAAAATAGCGTCTTTACTTCTCTTGTACAGAATCTGAAGTTACCTTAAAATCGTGTTTGATTTATTACAGGAATTTCGATATTGTTTTCTTATGTCTGAGTCGCCAAAAGAATGATAAGTCGTCGCAAGGTGATAATTTAAGCCAAATACTTAAATATCAGATACCTATTTTATTGGTTCGTCTCTTATTTTGAACATAACATTAGCTGTTTGATCTGAGCTTTTCCGATGGAATTGCATATCCTTAGTTTTAGTAACTATTTAATCAAAATTGATATCATGATTCAGTGAATATAATTCGCAAATATTTAAGATAATCCAGACGTTTAACTAAAGGACTTATTAATGCTATATCACTGACATATATCAAGTTGTTTATCCTTATGTTCTCTTTATCATATGCTTTGCTCATATCTAAGAAACAACTATAAATACTGTTGTTGAATTACTGTCAGCATATTTAAATACAGGGTGATTCACTCGCTGATTGCCCCAGCGGATATATTAACGATACTCTGGGGCAACCAGCGAGTGAATCATCCCGTACAATCTCCTTCAAAACATAAATACACAGGTCACTTGAATGGAACCTTTTAAAAACGAAACTGATTAGAAGACGTCCATAATTAATTAATCATTTAATCGGCGTAGCAAAAGTTTCTCAAGTAATTTTGAGAAGCAGGAGGCAACAATAAGCCTGTAGTTATCACTGGATAGAATAAACCCTCAAACTCTGCAGGAACATAATTGTGAGCAAGCATGACTAAGAACAGTAAGGAGATATAAAGACTGATCACATCATTAGCATATTTTAAATGCTCATTCGACAGGTTGTCTATACCTAGGAAGGCCCCTATCTTTAGCTCCTTAATCAGACTTTTGATTTCATGATTTCAGGCACTGAAGTCCCCGTTCCTAATGACGTTCCATTGCAGCCGACATTAAAATTAACTCCCCACGCTGTTGAGGATGTTTGAATACAGCGTTATCCATAACTTAGCTATTTCTTCCTACCCAAACACTCCATCAATTGCTGATGGGATAGCATTTTTGGCACCCGTTTCCTTCTTGACAAATTTCCAGAATTTTTTTTTATCAGAATTTTGCTGCTCAAATGAAATCTTCCTCCTGTTTACACAGTCTTATGGCTGCTTTTTAATGAGCCCTACTTTATATATATATATATATATATATATATATTATATATATATATATATATATATATAACTGCAAACACGCAGTATAATTAACGTAAAGAACGACGCTTGTATAGGAGAATATTCCGCGCAATACGAGATAGAAAGAACGAAACAAATGAAAAAATGAGGTAACCGCTCTGGAATCGAACCCGGGGTCTTCCGATTGCCGGTCAGATATGATACCACTACACCACGGGCCTCACCCAAACAAATGTCGTAATTCTTCTACATACGAGCAGAAACCAATGCCCCAAAGGAGCACCTCCCGCATGCCGTAACATTATATACATTTTTAACTGCAAACACGCAGTATAATTAACGTAAAGAACGAGGCTTGTATAGGAGAATATTCCGCGCAATACGAGATAGAAAGAACGAAACAAATGAAAAAATGAGGTAACCGCTCGGGAATCGAACCCGGGTCTTCCGATTGCCGGTCAGATATGATACCACTACACCACGGGCCTCACCCAAACAAATGTCGTAATTCTTCTACATACGAGCAGAAACCAATGCCCCAAAGGGGCACCTCCCGCATGCCGTAACATTATACACATTTTTAACTGCAAACACGCAATATAATTAACGTAAAGAACGACACTTGTATAGGAGAATATTCCGCGCTCGTATGTAGAAGAATTACGACATTTGTTTGGGTGAGGCCCGTGGTGTAGTGGTATCATATCTGACCGGCAATCGGAAGACCCCGGGTTCGATTCCCGAGCGGTTACCTCATTTTTTCATTTGTTTCGTTCTTTCTATCTCGTATTGCGCGGAATATTCTCCTATACAAGCGTCGTTCTTTACGTTAATTATACTGCGTGTTTGCAGTTAAAAATGTATATAATGTTACGGCATGCGGAAGGTGCCCCTTTGGGGCATTGGTTTCTGCTCGTATGTAGAAGAATTACGACATTTGTTTGGGTGAGGCCCGTGGTGTAGTGGTATCATATCTGACCGGCAATCGGAAGACCCCGGGTTCGATTCCCGAGCGGTTACCTCATTTTTTCATTTGTTTCGTTCTTTCTATCTCGTATTGCGCGAAATATTCTCCTATACAAGCGTCGTTCTTTACATATATATATAAGTATATATATATATATACTGTATATATATTAGTGATGGATCGAATAACCGCAACCGCAACCGCACTACAACCGTACAAAAATTCACAAAATTCACAACCGCAACCGTAACCGCAACCGCCGTTCCATAAGTGCGGTTGCGGTTGTAAGGTGAAAATGCAGCAAAAATATTATTCTTGAAATTCACACTGCCTGTCATTAAGTTTGACATCAGTTTTTCAAATGAATAATAATCCATAACTTTCCAATGGGTGGAGGCTGGGGAAAGTGGTAGGTGGGATGAACAGTGCGATGGGTCCTCGTCCCTCATCCTGGTAACACACTTAGTGCAAAATATGGTTTTAATTAATTTGACCTATTCTTTCATAATAGCTATATAAGTTTAGAATATACTTCATTTAAATAGTATTTATTTAGTAAATACCTTATGTTGAACACAAGTTTTGCAACACACAAATAGCGGTAGCGGTGTATTGCAAAACTTGTGTTCAACATAAGGTATTTACTAAATAAATACTATTTAGTATATATTATGTACCAAGTGTGGCTAAATCGCACTATAGTGGCTAAATCCAGTTAATAATTACGCATTTTTCCTAGTATATGATAACCACAACCGCGGTTGGAAAAAATTCGACAACCGCAAACACAACCGCAACCGCGGTTGTGAAAAACCGACCACTCGATCCATCACTAATATATATATATATTTATATTTCAACTGCAAAGAACACACATTATAATTAACGTAAAGAACGACGCTTGTATAGAAGAACATTCCGCGCAAGATGAGGAGGGAGAACGAACAAATGAAAAAATGAGGTAACCACCCGGGAATCGAACCCGGGATCTTCCGATTGCCGATCAGATATGATAACCACTACACCATGGGCCTCACTCGATCAGAAGTCGTAATTCTCCTACATACGCGCGGAATGTTCTATACAAGCGTCGTTCTTTACGTTAATTATACTGCGTGTGCTTTGCAGTTGAACTGTATATATGTGCGGCATGCGGGAGGTGCCCCCCCTCGGGGCATTGGTTTCTGCGCGTATGTAGGAGAATTACGACTTCTGATCGAGTGAGGCCCATGGTGTAGTGGTTATCATATCTGACCCGCAATCGGAAGATCCCGGGTTCGATTCCCGGGTGGTTACCTCATTTTTTCATTTGTTCGTTCTCCCTCCTCATCTTGCGCGGAATGTTCTATATATATATATATATATATATATAATATAATATATATATTAAAGAATTCCGCAATAAAAGCGGGGGCCTAGACAATGCTTTGAAGCTACAAGTAACCACAACCCAACAATGTTTCTACTTAGCACACGAGTAAGAGACAAGTCCTCCCGCAGAGAGGTGAGGACAAGGGTAACTTTAATTTCTCTTGTGCCAAGTAGGAACACTGTTGGATTATATATATACACCGAAGTAGCAGTTTCGAAATCAGTATAGATATAATTGAAAACTTGAAATTTATGCCAAAAATTAATAGAATCTTAAAAAGGAAATTAAAGAGACTTAAAATAACGTTTCGGTGCGGCAAATGGCGCCTTTTCGGGTTAATGAGTATGTCTGGCTGCGAATACCACAAGAAACATTTCGACTGACCTGAAAAAGAGGCGCCGAGGAATCATTGACGCGAAACGTACTTCTTCTCTTATCCTTTTTTGACACTAATTTCGAACACGTTCTCTTTTGATGGTTTTAATCCTAATCAATAATGAAAAAAAAATGAGAACGTGCCCGTTCAAGCTTGACGATTTGCCCTCAAGGTGTCTTGACTGCCCTTGGGTTTGATTTTGACACTAATCTCTTTTTAGGTTATTACTTACTATATTTACTATTCTCTCTCTCTCTCTCTCTCTCTCTCTCTCTCTCTCTCATAAATCTCTCTCTCTCTCTCTCTCTCTCTCTCTCTCTGGGAACGTGTGGGAATTACGTTACGTATAAGATCTGTGACACATGGAACAGGTTACCTTCGGAAGTTGTGAACAGTTCCTCTGTGGATCAGTTCAAGAAAAGGTTAGACGAAATCTTGCACACTATTTGAGTGTGTAAAGACATTTAGGACCTCAGTCTGCGGAAATTTCTTTTCCTATAAAATAGTTAATATCTGGAACCAACTTCCCTCAGAGGTTGTTTCCAGTCAAAGTGTAAATCTGTTTAAAAATAGGCTAGACAAAGTACTGAACACACTCATAGTTTAAGATTAAAACCTCAGAAAACTCTGCAGGAGTTCACTTGCTCGGTCTCTGTGAGCAAGCTAAATATAGAGCTATTTATATATTCTCCACTTTCCTGTAAAATTTCCTTGGCTACTTTTCCAGGGTCAAGGTATTTTCTTCAACCTTTTTCCGTACCTGCCTCTGGCAGGGAGGGAGCGGAGGGTGGGGAGAGAGCCTTCTACTTTTCTATCCAGTTTTCTACTACTGCTAGGATAGTTGAAAGAAAAATAAACTTTCACAAAATTTTCCCTGGCACCCGTTGCCATTGGTACCTCCTCGGTATGGGCCGCAAGGCCTTTTGAGGTACTTCTTTTCCTTGTAACTCCTTGTAACTCTCTCTCTCTCTCCATAAATTAAACGTAAGCACCACAAAGAGGCTTGTATACACATTTTTCATTTTGCCATTGAATACGTTTATATAAATGCTTCCATATATTATTGTTTTATAAGCTGTCTTCAACGTTCTCAAGAAGACCAGTTGCGTCACGCGTATGTACTTATTTACATATACAAAAGTTATGTCCTCCAGCCAAACCTTAACATCTACAATATTAATACAAACATATTTATTTAACACATTAACGCATCCGTAAATTTGTTATAAATAAGTGGCAATAATATACGTATGGCAGAATATACAGGGTGTTCATAAGAGATCTGAACGATTTAGTCTTTATTAATGTGATAACCGAATAACATACAAAGAAACACTTTGTCCATGTTACTTCGCACAGCTAAAAGTTTTACATACATCTTTAATAAACTTTAATATGTGCGCCATTGGTCGCCCGTACAACATCCAATCGATATTCAATTTCTCGCCATGTGCGTTCAAGCATGCCAGCATCGACCATCGCTATTGCATCCCTGATCCTGAATCGTAGTTCATGGATGTTGACAACCTTGGTCTTGTAAAAAAGAAAACTTTATTAGTTGCTCTATCGCTTACACATGCTTCATGCTTTATAACTTATTTAGTATGAAAAATATTAACGAATCAAATCGTTCAGATCTTTTATGAACGCCCTGTATATCATACTAGATACATCCTTAATGTGACCATGTAAATAATAGTGTACTACTGTCCAGATTATTCAATAAAGATATTTGCAGTGCAAGTCGTTATAAAATGAACACCACTCACTTCAGAAGCTAAGTACATCAAATTATATGAAAAAGTGAAAGGAATGTATTCGTCATAATGAGTTGGGATTGTTTGATGAGGTTATTTGACCTCCTGCACAATATGTAAGGTCATATGACGGAGAGAACCTACAGCTTTACGTGGGATCCGAACCACTGGTCGGTAAACAATCTGGACACGGAGGATGTCCTCCCCTCCAACTACCACCCAGAAACCAATATCTCTCAAATCGACGGGAAGCGGTGTTACAAAATTGGCCACAAGGTAGTTTAAGAAATAATTAGGTCATATAAAAATCATAAACCTCAAATATATTTATATATATATATATATATATATATGAAAAATTATTTCACGAAAGTGACACGTGAAAAATATTTATGATGAATAAAACCACGAAGGGAAAAGACACAAAGGGGTGCTCAAGCGCTTTCGTCTAATGACATCCTCAGGACAGTGTTCCTGAGGATGTCATTAGACGAAAGCGCTTGAGCACCCCTTTGTGTTTCTTTTCCCTTCGTGGTTTTATTCATCATATATATATATATATATATATATACTAACTCTCAGGACAATAATACTGAAGTTTGGGCCCCAATTCTTGTTTTACAAAGAATTGCATTTGTTTGTATCCAAAATGGGGAAGCGTCATTATATCTAGGAACGCGGATAATTTAATGACACAGAAAATGCTCCTGAAGCATTTCATCTGATATGGATACAAAGTATTTGACCAGATGAAATGTCTGACCACAGTACAAAATATAACCAATAATAATATGAAAATTTATTGACAATTTTTTAAAAATAACCCAAAAATTTACTATTTAAAGAAAACAATTTGTGTAATGTCTGACTTCCGGCTTCCCTGTCATTTCGAAATCAATATTTTGTCTGTGAAAAATGTTTCCTATTCATCTCAGACATTCAAAGAAAATAGAAGTGAAAAGTGTGTAATTGATGACGGAGGGGGTTGCTTCTATAGGTTGTATTTACATAACTGACTAGGAATCTTCATTTGTCCTTGCATATACTGTTATTTATATATATATATATATATATATATATATATATATTTTTTTTTTAAATGATTGGGGTTGTTTAACCCTCTTCGCAACATCTAAGGTCATAATATATATATATATAAGCAGACGCCTTCAGTGAAAAAGAGGCCTTTTCAAGCTCTCTTAAGCTTTTATTTTTGTGGAGCGATTTAAGCTTTCTTTGATGGACAAATTTCCTCTTAAAGAGAGAGCGAGCACTTCCTCTCCTTTTATGATTTAATATCCTTTGTAACCTCTTGCCATTGTGGTAGTTACACCACACACGCAATATCCGCTGTGGTTGAGACTAAATAGGGGAACAGCTATACTATATAGGTTTTAAAATGTATCAACTATATGTACAGTATATAAACTTGGCTATTTTTTCTTATTGTTTTAATATTTTATTGGAGTGAAAATCTGAACGTGATTTAGGAAATAAAAATTGTATATATATTTCTGAAAATATACTCGTATGCAAACCAATAAGATATATTAAATAACTTCTGCAGTGAATGCCAAAAGCTTATTGCTAAGCCTAAGTGCGCCGCATCGTGGCAGGAAAATTGCGTGTACGTGCAACAAATTATCTAGTCACGTAGTCTGGAGCCCTTATTCTGCTCTTTCGTGTGATACTGACGTGTTTGCGCGATCTGTTGTAAGCTCCTTTTTGCATCGCTCTATTTTGTTGTTCGTTGTTTTAGAACAGGACTTTCATTATATGATTTCGAAGAGTCGGACAAAATGTTAATTAAAGACACGTATGAAGAGAAAAATTGCTCCCTGAACCAAACTACAAATGAATATCCGAACCGCAGCTCGAGGGGAGGGGGTGAAACACTGTAAAGTATTTATTGACAAAACTTACTTGCTTTATTAGCACATCTATCTTACTTGCTTTTACTTACTAACTTACTATGAGCAGCATTGCAAGATACCTTAACTCGCAAGGTAGAATACATTATAATTGTTGATTGTGAGCTGATCTGCAGCCAAGTAAATGCACCAGGCACCAGTATGAGCCTCCTACGAATCTCCCCTTTCGTAATGATTCTTACAGTGCATATCGAAATTTAAATGATCTTAGCTTAACCTTTCATTGCCCGAAAGGTCTTTTCTTTTTTCCTTAATTAAAACGAACGACAAAAAGCAAACAGGCTTCCAGTTGACTGCCTGATGGTCACTGAGGAGTTAAAGGGGCTCACGAGAGCAAGAATGGTTAGACCAACGTCAGCAATGAAAAAAAAAAAAAGACTGGACAGATGTAAACGGCTGTTGAAACGTTCTCACAGCAAACATTTCGTCGACAAAATTTACGTTTCCGTTGAAAAACGTTTCACCGTGTAAAACCCTCCAAAACCATCCAAAATGACAATATTTTCCGTCAGTGTACATAAATCAGAAACAGTTTCTGCGCTGCTTTTGAAGGAGATGTCAATGTCAGTGACTTATAGTTACTGTTACTGGTTCCTTTGTTAGCAAAACTGATATCATATTCGCGAGAAAGGGGCGAAAACCAATTCAAAGAGCTACTGTAAAGATGTCTTGTCCTGCATGTTACTTCACACTGAAGATTAGATACCAAACAAAGTTGTTTTCTCCCCGTGACACGAGAGGCTATATACAAGCTGCTGCTGCTGTTGTTGAAACTGATAATGGACATACTGAGGCTTATCACGACCAAAAACAGCCCTCAACAAACCCCTCTGACTATAAACCGAATGAGGAACAACTCTCCCTTTCCGAGGTCAAAAGAGCGAATTTTTTGCATGCCCTCGTGAAAATTATTTGCCCAACTACCCAAAATCTGCTTTTCTTTTTTTTTCTTTTACTACAAAGACACAAACAATGAAAAATTGGATTTTTTTATTTTATTTTTTTTTTGCGCTGTTGTGTCAAGTCACTGCAAGTCGTAAGTACCAAATTCGTTCAGTAATTAATGCCGTGACAGCCCTTATTTACAAAAGGCTTAAATAATATCCTATTCCAGGATAAATAATTCGAGTAATTTATTACCCAATTTCGCTTTCAGATTCCATTCAGTGGGAGGGAGTTGCCTCTGTGCAAGGACTGTTATCTTCCTTCAACCGTTACTGTTGGTGGCAAGCAGACGTTCTTGTATTTAGGTGGTTGTTCTTCTCAGAGAATAGTAGACCATTATTATTATTATTTATAAATTTAATGCGAGTATGAAACAATATTATATATGCTTATGTTCTCTCTCTCGTTCTCTCTCTCGTTCTCTCTCTCTCTCGAAATTTTTACATTGAAAACAATTTCCATAATGAATCATCCGCCATTAGGAATGAAGTGTTCGGGCGTTAAAAGAAAGGTATTTGCTCAGCTTTTGTTCGCCCACGAAAACACTCCAAGGGTTCTTTGGGGTGTTGGGGGTGGATTTGGAAGGGGGAAGAAGGAGGAGGAGGAGTTGGGTGGGTTGATTGGGCAGTGCAGTACTGCGTCCTGTCACGTCAAAGCGAAACCCCGATTCTTCACTCAAAAATGTATTATTTCGTATGATAAATTTCAGTGTACTTCCCATTCAGCTTTCCTGTTATCTATTTAATATCTAACATCTAACATCTATCTAACTGAATGTCTGTCTATCTTGAATTTTATTTTAAAAATTAAATATTGTGTATGTGATTTTGCTTTATTGTGAGGAATCTTTCAACTTTGATGTTGTACCAAACAGTCTTATTCCGTTGCCATGGTAACTGAAATTCTCTCGCAAACCTTTCCATCAATATAAAATGTACAGTGTTCCAAAATTTTTAATATAATATTTTTCTTTTACGCTTTTTCTTACATCTTTGGTAATAATACTTTTATTACGGTTACCATAACAACCTGAAGTCATATTATTATTATTATAAGGGATAACTTAAATTTCACTTACCAAATTCACAACACCAGCTCCATCTCTTCTGGACTAACTTAGAGTTTATCTAATGAGCTAGTATAATAATAATAATAATAATAATAATAATAATAATAATAATAATAATGGTAATTAGGCAACTAAGGGGCGTCGCCGAGTTGGGTGATAATTTGTTTTTTTCTGCATGTTTTTTCCTGCTTTGTGTAGTAAATATTGTCAACAGTCGTGGAATTATGAAAAAGTACCAGTTTTAAGATGTTTTGGATAGACAAGTACCACTGCACAAAACACGAAAAAGTAGCAGAAAAAACCCAAGAATTATCACGAAATAATGCATAAAAAAAAACAATAATTATCACCTTAATTAAAGCAACCTAACTTAACCATGTTGGAATCTAGACTGAGAAATGGCGCGATTTTAAACCTGGGTTAGAGCCAGGTTTAAATTTGATTGGCTGGATGACGTCACGAGAGCGCTTGTCGCTTGGTGATTGGTTGACGTCCACTGCGTTGATCATGGCGGCGAGAGCGACAAATTCGAATTTTTTCTAACAATTTCCTTAAACTTCCCCATAAATATTTCCCCAGTATATAATTAATTGTAGTGTGATGTACATATATTTCTAAAGTCGAAAAGGTAATGTATGTTTATAAAGCCGCAACGCCCCTTAGCTGTTTAATAGCCATAATAATAATAAAATAAGTAAAGTCTAATTTTATAATTACATAATTCGGTTGAAATTATGTTTGGAATTATAATTCTTGAAAAACCTTTTACAGGATAAAAGAATTCGAGTGTTTTGCCTCGGGGGAACATAGGCAAACAGGTCTCTTCAACCAATCCCTTAATTATTCAAAGGGAAACCCGAAATTCCTCCTCATTATTCTTATGTTTTTGGAACACCTGACTGGAGAGTAATTCAGTTTAAAGATTTTGTCCAGAAATTCAGGCCTTTCGTGAGATTCGATCCAGGGACCTTTGGATTGCGAGCCCAATACTCTATCACTAAGCCAAGGCGACCACACGCATTATGAGTATTTTATAAATTACCAAATATAGAAAAAATTTATAATTTACACCAAATGAATGACTTATTTCATAGTCTCTTCGCTTCGCAGTAACTCAACTGACCTTATCGGGAGTAGAATATAGATTGATAAGGAATATGCTTTCGTTGGCGAAACGCTGAGATGTCAACATAGAATTGATATTAATTGAGAAAATAACTGAAATTACAGTAATGAACAGTTAAGTTAAAAAAGTAACTTTTTGGAAACAGTTTCAACTCGTGTAACACACACACACACACACACACACACACACAGACAGACACACACACACACACACACGTATAAGTAGTCAACATGAGAGAACTTGATCCTGCCTCTTGATAAATAAGACAGAGAATAAAGTCGACATTCGCAGGTTTATTTGGGGGATTTTGAGCCTTAAGAACTCCTTGATTGAGTGGATGCATTTCGTTCCTGACATTCGTCAGTCTTTTATAATTCTATATTTTTCCGATGATGTAACGCCATTTTACGTTCACAAACACACAATTAACTATATATATATATATATATATATATATATATATCCCTTTAAAAAGAACAAGAACAGGTAAGTTTGTTCTTAAAAAAATAAATAAAAGGTAAAAGAAGTTTCATAATTAATTTGAATGAAAAGAGGTAAAACCACGTTTTCTTTTTTAAGTCGTTTGGGAAACTAAATTAATTAAGTAAAAAGTTATTAAATTCCATTTAAGGTATTTAAAAAAAAAGTTTTTACTTGAAGAAGTTCGCAATCTTGTTTAATTAAACTAATTCTTGACTCTCTCTCGCTCTCTCTCTCTCTCTCTCGTCAGTCAGTATTTCCAAAACATGTTCTTTCAAGCTTTAATCATGGGTTCAAAGGTGGCGAAAGGAAGTTAGGTCTAAAAAAGAATTCGTAGAATGCCTTCGAAAGGGAAGGGTTTAGCCATTGATGAGTTAAACACTCTTATTAAAGTTATAATTCACTAAATACAAAGATTAAAAATCCCTGAAAGAACTACGCCTGTCTGTCTGTCTGTCTCTCACTCTCTCTTTCTGTATATATATATATATATATATATATATATATCTATATAATATAACCCGTATATATTTCCTTGCAATAAGTCTACTTCATTAACGGAAGCACTAGGAAGGTTGCTTTCGGGGGGGTATGTGCGGGGTGGGGAGTCACCTTAAGGGAAACCTTACAAGACTCTCAAAAGTCAATTAAAAGCAAGACAAAAAAAAAAAGAAGATATTAGAAGCGAAATCCCTCGAGTACTTTCGGAACGAAAAATACTGAAAATAGTATTTTTTAGTAGTTATTGTGTATTATACGACTGAAATATCGAAAATTTAATATACAAGAGTGTGTGTGTGTGTGTGTGTGCGCGCGTATATATATATAATATATATATATATATATATATATATATATATATATGAATTTCACACTTGAACACGTGAAATGAATGAATGATGAAACCCACAAGGAAAAAAAATATTCCAAGGCCTTTCGTGTATTCAGCAAGACACCTCGTCAGGGAATGACGAGGTGAATTACTGAATACACGAAAGGTTTTGGAAATTTTTTTCTTTTTTTCTTGTGGGTTTGCATCATATATATATTAGTGATGTAGGTCACATCCGCATCCGCGGAATATCCGCACATTTTCTCGCATCCGCATCCGCACCCGCATCCGCACTTTGGACTGCGGATGTCGTGCGGATGTGGACCGTTGAGATAAAATGTCATTAATAAGCGGAAATTATCAAATTCTACTATATTAATAGAACTAGTTCATTGTGCGCAAAAGTGATGCAAGCGACAAGACGAGAGGCTGTTCTTGTATGAAGTTACTCTCTTGCAACCTACTTAGATCCACGTTACAAAGCTAAGTTATTTTCACCTAGTACATTAGAACGAGTTAAATCATCACTTGGCAAAGCAGTTGAAGAGCTTCAATCTTTGAATCTGTCGCTTCGCCACCCACCAAAAGAATAAAAGTTTCAGTAACAGAACCAACACCTTCAACAAGCAAATCTATCACAGAATCTGTCTCTCAGTTTCTTGAGTCAAGCAGCAATGACGAGACCTACGCGATGTCAAAAGATGTAGTAAAAATGATCGAGAGCTATCACCAAGAAAAACGCCTGGCTGCATGTGACAATCCTATTAGTTGGTGGAAAAATACGCAGAATATCTATCCATACTTGAGTAAACTTGCGAGGAAACATTTAGCCTGTCCTCCAACAAACGTACCAAGCGAGAGATTGTTTAGCAGTGCTGGATTAATATATGATGAAAAGAGAAACAGACTGGCAGCAGAAAAGGCAGAAAAATTAATGTTCCTTAAGCATAACCTTCCTATAATTAAGTTTGAACATTAAACGATGAACATCTTAGTTTACTTTATTTTAATTACTCATTTATAAATATGCCTAATAAAACTTTAAACTTAATATAAATAGTTATCAAGCTAATTAAAGATCTCTTTCTATAAGGGTGGAGGTTGGGGAAAGAGGTCGGTGGGGTGCATTTGAGTTGGGTTCACGTCCCGCATCCTGGTAACACAATTATGGTTTCTAATTGTGGCTGAAACTCAACAAAATATAACGAATTTATTTGCAGACGAATTCACTAATTGATTTCTATATTAGTTAGATGCTTGATATTATTTTATATGTTCAGAGAAAAGTACAGCAATTATTGTACAATCAATCAATTATACTACATTATAGCTACAGCTCTCTCTATATAATAACTTATTATATACGTTAAACACAACAAATCTCGAATATATCCTAAAAAATAACGAAAATGTAGACATCCGCATCCGCATCCGCGGATGTTGAAATCAAACATCCTCATCCGCATCCGCGGATGTGAAAAAAATGACATCCGCTACATCACTAAATTATATATATATATATATATATATATATATATATATACTTCTGTGTGGGGGGGAATAGGGAGTGTAATGCATGTATACAGAAACGGGAAATGCTTTTATTATTTTTGTTTTCCTTTTTCTCTCCTTCCGAAATCTCGAAGGAAAGCGCCTCAGATTTTAAGATGGCACTAGGAAATATTTTATTAAAAAGATTATACATATTCCCTTTATATGTGTGTGTGTGTGTGTGTGTGTCTGTGTGTGTGTGTGTGTGTGCGCGCGCGCGCGCAAAAGAAGGTTTAGTATGTTCTACATTGTCATTAAAATCTCTAATGTGAACCTTCTTGAAAACATTTGGGAGCATCTCCACTTCCGCAAACTCAAAGTCCTCCCACTGGTAGCAGCAACCGACTTCTGCCGCACCCTGTATATACTGTATATATATATATATATATATATATATATATATATATATATATATATATATACATGGGAATAACATGCATAGTGTGAAAATGGATCTGTAACTCCATCAAAGACTGTCAGCAAGTTGTTATAGTCCAAGGAATATCATCATCAGCATCGGAGGTACGTACCCGAGTGCCGCAAGGAACAGTATTAGCTCCACTAATATTCATTAGACAGATGGTCAGAAAAGAACAGTAAGAAATTTAACACCGAAAACTTTCAGCTCCGAAGGTATGGAAAAAATAAGGAACTAAGACAGAATATCATGCCCCAAATAGACAGGAAATTCAAAACAGTACAAACCTAAAGGATTTACGAGTTATAATAACCGACGATATGAAATTTAAGATACGAAATATGGTAGAAGAAAACAAAGCGAAGAATGACGGGATACATTAAAAAAAAGGACAAAAATGTAATGATTCCTTTGTTAAAAGCACTAAATTATACCAAAACTGGAATATTGCTCATTCTTAATTAGAAGAAATTCAAAGAAATTTCACATTCAAGATCAATGACTGCAAAGAACAAATTACTGGGAAAGATAACTTAAATCTATATTTGCTGGAGAGAGAGAGAGAGAGAGAGAGAGAGAGAGAGAGAGAGAGAGAGAATATATATATACGCATGGTACATAATAGAGGCACTTGTACTTAACCTCAAACTGAATCCTGTGTCACCATCCATACAACGATGGAACATACGAAAGGTAGAATGAATAGCGCTTTAAAACTAAAGGTGAGACAAGGAACAGCCTCACTGAATGAAAATAATTTTGCTGTCAAAGAACGAAAACTATTCAACCAGTTACCCCCTAAAAATTAAGACCACCACCTCAGTGTCCATGTGGACGTATTCAGAAGAAGACTAGACGACGCCTGGCTCTGGACAGTCCCTGATGAGCCAGGTGTACCAGGCTATGTGAGATGGAGAGCTCAAGAAAACAGTTCTCCCCTTCATCAAATCAACTCTAGAGGTGGATCCACTAGCCTGACCTCCGTGTGATGAGAGATCGACTCTCGGAACCTTTACGAGGTTACCAGGTGTGTGTGTATATATATCTCAGGGAATCAGGGATGGGAAACTGAATCGAACTGGAATCAATAAATTGATAAAACCTATATCATTTTATGAACCGAAATCGAAAAAAACTCGAACTGAAACAAATTTTGACAACTAAAATCGAAATTCGAACTGAAATTGAAAAACAATTAAAAACTGAAATCTGAATTCGAATAGATTAAAAATAACAGTTTTGCGTTTCAGTTTTGAGGAGCATTTCGATTGAAAAAAAATATAAATAACGTGAATTATTTTCCTTTTTTTTTTGCAACTTAACATTTGTATGGATTTAAAATATCCATTTATCCTTTAATTCGATGTGGAACGGCTTTCAGTTCCGTTAGTGTGGAACGGCTTTTTTCTCTTTTCAGATTGATTTTAAGTCCTCAAAGAAACAATTTGTTGCCCGAAAACATTGACAATATTTTAATTGTTCGCTCTAATTTTAACATGTGAGTTTACGAGGTATTATTTGTATTTTGTATATAATAAGCAGAGGTGCATTTAATTGTTTTATTCCCCTTCCTAATATTATTATTTATATATTTTATACGTGTCGTATGCTTTAAAATTTAAAACTTGTACTAATTAATAAAACATTTCGAATTGAAAGTTTTTTGTTAAATAAAACTTTGTGAAAGAAATGAAGCGAATAAGTAAAAAAAAAAAAAAGATGAGTGTTTCGTGCTGATTCAATTGGCTATAGATGCTTACGTGTTTAATCATACAAAAGTAAAGATAGTTATTCAAGCAAATTCTCTTTGAAAAACAGAAATCGAACGTAAATACAAATATAAAATTAAATCTGAATTTGTCAATGGGGTACCCCCAGAAAAATAATATAAATAGTACAAAGAAATTCTTAAAGAAATCTGGAAAAAAAAACTGGACTCGAAATTTAAATTGAATCGAACCGAAAAATATAAAACTTGAATCGAAAAATAAACTCAAATAAAAAAAAAATTGAAAACTTAAATCGGAACTGAAATCGACATTTTTGCAAACTTAAACTGAAATCGAAAACTGGGCTTAAAAATTTATCAATTTCCCATCCCTGAACATTCATATTTGTATATATATTAGTGGCCTGTTGACCATAGGCCCTATAATAAATGTAATTAAATTAGTTAAATAAATGATTGTTTGTGGCGTGGGGTCACCAGATCTTTCGATCAAAAAATAAATAAATGCCATTAATAAAGGACATTACTAAAATGCGATTTTTTCCTTTCATAAAGCAAAACAATAGATAATAAGTTCACAATGAAAGTTTACAGTTATTATGAACTGAATGAACAGTCAAATATGCTTGAACCGTTGTGTAGTAAATAAGTTACAATGTTTGTTTAATTGTGCAATAAAGAAAAGTGTTTGTGTTAATGATTACAGTTAATAACAAAATGACAAATTCACAAGAATAAGTTAAATGGTTGACAAAAAGCAAGACCGAGAGAATGAATGAATTTAGTGTTAATTAAGTTAAAGAATGGATAGGGGCCCGTACGGAGGTGTGCTTTTGAAAGTTTCTGGCATGATGCGCTGTGCAAGATCGACTGAAGAAAGCTGCGACCATGCGAGGGTTTGAGGTATGATGTTCAAGGTCGTTTGCCTTCCATATAAGTAATTTTTGTGGAAAAGTGCTGACGAAGGCGAAGAAGGTACTGCTATATATATATTATATATATATATATAGTGATAACCGCAATAAACGCAGGGACTTAGAGAATGCCTTGAAACTGCAGGCAACCACAGACTAGCAGTGTTCTTGCCCGACACCAACTTGCACAGTGGCGAGGACAAGGACAATTTCAATTTTTCATGTGCCAGGCGAGAACACTGTTGGTCTTTTATTGCCTGCAATATCAAAGCAAAATAAATAAATAAATAAGTAAAATATATATATATACACAAATATATATATATATATATATAGGCAACAGTGGGATGTTGTATAGATAACACAAAGATAAATAACTTAGTTTATGCCGATGATATGGTGTTCGCAGAAACATGATATTCTTTTTAATGTTACAAAAACTAAGGTTATGCAATTTCATCCTAAAAGCCGTAATCAGCCAGCTGATATAAGATTTAAAATGAATGGTGAAGTAATTGAGGAAGTACAAGAGTTTAAGTATTTGGGTCAAACTATTACCAACTCCTTGAGTGATGACTAGGATATAAGAAAACAATCTCGAAGCCTGTGTGCTAAAGCGAATATGACCATAAGGAACTTTCGATTCTGTACAAGTGAAGCTAAAGACACTCTCTTTCGTACTTTCTGCAGTAATATATACGGACAGCAACTCTGGGTGAATTGTAAAAAAGGTTCTGGCAGAACTCTAAATTTGCTGTACAACAGGTCTTTTAGACTCTTAAATAAATTAGCCCCGAGATGCTCAGCTTCGCAAATGTTTGCTACCCGCAATGTCCCGAGCTTCCCGGAGGTAACAAGACGTACTCAACACAGTCTAATGCAAAGAATTAAAAAAATCAACCAACCCGACCATCCAAGCTATCCATGAGTCCTGCCACTTATCCTCTAAGCCAGTGGTGGGCGAACTTTTTTGGGTATTACCCCAAAATATATTTGAGGACGTAATCAGGACGTAAATTCGTAATATTCTAAAATTTAGAATAACGCCACATTTATGTAACAAAATAAAATAAAAATATACGAAAAAAATAGCCACAAAGTGTCTCTCATACCGCACGCATTACCCCCAAAAGTTTAAATTTACCCCATTTGGGTAATTTACCCCTGTTCCCCGACCACTGCTCTAAGCTATGGACCTCTTGGTACGAAAACGTCTGTCTGCAGCTCCACTTAACTTCGATATTACAGTATTATTTCTAATCAATTGTATATATTTCTATCCTTAGTATATGAACTGTCATTGTATTAATAATATTTGTCATATGGACTATAGTCTGCCAATAAACCTTTTCATATTATATATACGAGTATATACAAAAAAAACCATAATTAAATAAAACGCACCAAGAGAAAAGTCTTCCCAGAAATATTTAGCCCTTAAAAAGAAAATAATAAATATCCGAATGAATAAATAAACATCATAAATAAATTAAAGCGAACCGTCCCCTTCTAAAAAAAAAAAAAAAAAAAAATCCCCGAGGACTCCTTCAAAATAAACTTTACAAAACTTTTTAAATTTAAATTTTTACTAAAAAAAAAAAAAAGTTGAAAAAATGAAAAAAAGTCGGTTTTTGCTCCGCGATACTGAAAACTTTCCCTAAAAATCATTTATTTCTGTCTAGGTTTTATGCAAAGGCTTTTTAGGACAAACTTTCCTTATTTATATCAAGTGTAAACTCTTTTTTCAAAAAAATATGCTTTACCCTTTTAGTTAAAGAGTTTATCTTTAACGTATAGCCAACGATATATTAAAGGTTTCCTCCAAGATTGAATAGAATCGTTTGGCGTGAGCTCGAAAGTAGTAGTTAAATAGAGTTTATACAGGTTTTTAAGAGAGAGAGAGAGAGAGAGAGAGAGAGAGAGAGAGAGAGAGAGAGAGATAGATACATACACCTGGTACAGGACAACAGTCCCAGGTGAGCCAGGTGGACCTTGTTATGCGAGATGGAAAAATCAAGAAAGCATTTTTCTCTTACATCAAGTCAGGTCTAGAGGTGGGGCCCACCAGCCTGACATCCGCGCGGAGAGAGACCTCCTCGCGGAACCACTGACAAGTTGAAAGGACAAGTATATAATTATTAAGGTTTTATATATATATTATATATATATTATATATATAGTATATATAATTGGTTACACACACATATATATGTACAAGCGTCACTTCATTAGTTCGATATTGAGGTTAATTGTTGTCGAAAAGGAGCTTCATAAGTCAACCTTATCGACCGAATGTATCTTCCTAGTGTTTATGGACAAGTTTCACGTTAAGAAGATAAGGAAGTGGGTCCGTTTAGCGTTGAGATATTATTGCCTTCGGTCCAAGGCTCGATGCCGGTAATTAGTCGGACGGGGTAATGCGTGGGGTGGGGGGAAGTTACCCCTATCGGCAAATACTCTCCCCCCACCCACTCATTATAATGTTTCCTATATCATTTTTCCTCCCTCCTTATTTTTACAGTTTGGTTTTTGGAAGAGAGAGAGAGAGAGAGAGAGAGAGAGAGAGAGAGAGAGAGAGAGAGAGAGAGAGAAATTGCTGATCTTATCTCCCTGTTTATGCGGTCTCGTAATTGACTTCAGCATTTACAGCATCTTTCCTATTTTACGTTTATTTACGTTTACTGTTGTTGTTGTTTTTGTTGTTGCTATTGTCGTCGTTTTTTATGCTCTTTGTTTTACGTTTTGTCTCTTTGTTTAAGAGACTCTTTGGCGTGCTTTATTGGTGTGTTGATTGTTGTGTCTGTTGTAGGGTTTAAATGTTTTTTTTCCCTCTCGATACTTAAATGGTGGTTTTTTTTTGGTTTTACTTTTCATTTCTTGGTTTTTCGTTTACTTTCCAATTCGTTTATCGGTTTTTAAGCTTTTTTTTTCAGTTCTTTACTTCTTTCTCTTTATAGCCTTTATATATATATATATATATGATGAATAAAACCACGAAGGAAAAAAGAAACACAAATGGGTGCTCAAGCGCTTTCGTCTAATGACATCCTCAGGAACACTGGAGTGAAAGGACAGATCAAGGCAATATATAGGTTACAAAAATAAACATACATACATACATATTCATATATATATACATACATACATATATATATATATATATATATATATATATATATATATATATATACATATATACATATATATAGTAAGCATAGAAAAAATTGTGGGAGGAGCCAACATTTATATGGTCACAAAAGAATAAAGAAATAAAAATAAATATAAATATAATTGAGAAAAAATTAATTACAAAATAGTGCCTTAGTGATATATATGTCACAGCCTAAATAATCATAAAGAAATAAACAGGCAAATAAAAACCATCTGCGTTCATGGAATCTTGTCTTAATAAGGCTAAACGAACCTTCTATCGTGTGAATAATAACACTCGCACCTTGTCAAAGAATATTTTAGTACTTCCATTTTTCCCGGGCTTCTTAGGCATTGCTAATGTACTTAAACTTTTGGATATCAGTGTAGTTTTTTCATATAACAATATTGTGAAAAACATCATAGTAAAAAATAGCCCTACCAATAATTTAGGCATTATCTATAAAATTGGGTGCAAGCAATGTGATTCCTTTTACATAGGTCAGACGGGAAAGGATTTGCAAACGCGTGTAAAACAGCATCAATATTCCGTTAGAACGGGACAGTTGTCCAGTGCCCTTTTTGTCCATTTGTCAGAGTTATCCCATTGTATTGATTGGAATAATGTTTCAGTTTTGTTTCACTCTAGCAACATTGTTAATAGAAATATTCTTGAGTCGGCTATAATTCAACTTACAAATAACCTTAACATGAGTAAAGGTCTGTTTCAACTCGATCCCGTTGCTCTGAATTCCTTCAGAATGGATTTAAACAAAAAGGGCAGGTTGTTAAATCTTTGGTAAAAAATTTGTTTTTGTCTTTTGTTTCCCTTACAATTTTATTTTTCAATTTTTTGCTGTATGCGTGTATGTGTATGTATGTATGTGTATGTGAGTATGTGTGTGGTCATTGCAGTTAAATGTGTTTGTATGTATATGTGTGTATATGTATGTATGTATGTGTGTATATGTATGTATGTATGCAGTTAAATGTATATATATATATATATATATATATGTGTATGTACCTTACCTTACCTTACAACCTCACAAAGGTTCTGCGGGATGATTTCTCATTTCGCGAATGTCAAGCTTGTATGTGTATATATATATATGTGCGTGTGTGTGTGTGTGTGTGTTTGTATATATGGGTGTATATGTATATATATTTGGTTATGCGGGTATACATGTGTACGTGTATTATTTGTAATTTTTTCAATTTATATTTATTTTTATTTCTTTATTCTTTTGCGACCTACCGTTTTTTTCAGACAATAATTTTAAAAACAAATTTGGTAATTTTTTCCCTTATGCATATATATATATATATATATATTCTGTATATATTGCGTTTATATTTCGTATATATACCGTATATATGTTGTATATATATTTTATTGTTCTTTATATATCATCTAGGCATTATTTTGTTTTCCAATTTATATTTACTTGTACTTTTTTATTCGTTTGTGACTATAATATGCATATGTGGTAATTTTTCCCTTATAAATTGGTGTGCCTCTCTTAAAATTTATCTTTCAATTTATTATTATTATTTTTTATTATTTTTTTAATAATTAATTTGTTTTTTTTGGTTTATTTCTTTATTTTTTGTGACATATAATCAATTTGGCTTCATCTATTAAATTGATTGTAAAACTTCCCTTTTGAGCTTGAATTGGTAGACTCCACTTACAATATTTATATTTATTTTTATTTCTTTATTCTTTTGTGACCTGTTCCATAAACAAGCCATTTGAATTTATATTGAAGGTCGGCCAAAGTGCTAAAAGTGTCTTTATATATATATATATATATATATATATATATATATATATATATATATATATATATATATTATATATATATATATATATATATTTGTGGTTTTTTTTATTTGCTGTTTATTTCTTTATGATTATTTAGGCTGTGACATATATATCACTAAGGCACTATTTTGTAATTAATTTTTTCTCAATTTATATTTATATTTATTTTTATTTCTTTATTCTTTTGTGACCATATAAATGTTGGCTCCTCCCACAATTTTTTCTATGCGTACTATATATATGTATATATGTATATATATATATATATATATATATATATATATGTATATATTATGAATATGTATGTATGTATGTTTATTTTTGTAACCTATATATTGCCTTGATCTGTCCTTTCACTCCAGTGTTCCTGAGGATGTCATTAGACGAAAGCGCTTGAGCACCCATTTGTGTTTCTTTTTTCCTTCGTGGTTTTATTCATCATAAATACTTTTCACGTGTCACTTTCGTGAAATAATTTTTCATATATATATATATAATAAATAAGACACCTTAAAAAGCCTTTAAAAATATGCCTCGAATGTACTTCAAATTGATATATTGTATGTGTACAGCTTCTCTTTGGGAAAAATCCACGTCGAGGGCCAATTACACAACAATTATCGTACTTATTCCATTTAAATGTATTCCATATGTAGATATGATATATTTTCTCCACTCATATATATATATATATATATATATATATATATATATATATATATATATATATATAATATATATATATATATATATATCAATCGATACATTCTCATTGCTCAAGTAGAAGGATGAAAAGTGGTACATTTTTTTCACATCGAGCATCATTCCACCCATATTTCCATTTTAGGGTAAGAGCAGTTCGCAGCGACATTGCCAAGCAAACAGGGGGTTAATGTATTGACAAGGCATTCATACTTTCACCATTGAAAGCAACAATGTTCCGTATTAACTCAGTTCAAAGAACATTCACAGCCTTATTTGTTTTCACGTAATTTTTGTTAGTTTTTATTGCAGAAACCTTCCAGTTATCATCACTTTATATATATACACACACAGTGTGTTTCAGGTCGACACTTGAAATATGGAAATTGGCGGAATTTGTAGCAAGTACGTAGGAATTACTATAACAAACTTCAAATACCAAATTCCGCCAATTTCGATGTTTCTAGGGTCGACCTGAAACACTCTGTGTATGTGTGTATGTGTATATATATATATATATATATATATATATATAATATATTATATATAATATATATAAATATATATGGGGAGACTTTTACGTCTAAGATAGAAGAAATCCCTGGAACTCTACTCCTTGGAAGGAAGCTGCAAGCTATACACAATAATATACATATGGAAAATACTGTTGGGGGTGTGTCCCAAACTTTAGAAATGAAATAAAAATACACTGGAATGAAAGACGAGGCAGATTATATACTGCTGTGGGACAGGAGATGGGACAGGGAACCGTAAAAACAAAGGAAAATACTTTTGGAATACATGGCCCAAAACTCTTTAACGTGCTGCCAAAATAGCTGAGGAACCTCCAGCACACCACTCTAACTACCTTCAAAAACAAACTTCACAAGTTCCTGTGTAAAGGCTCGCACCATGGCGTCATGCGGAGCTGGCTATGAGGACAGTATGAGAGTAGAAAGCAACTCTCTCTCACAACAAATCCTCCAAATGAAGTGGGATGCTGCAGAAGGGTTAATCCTGAACAGCTAGCTGTTCGAAGGCAACAACAGCAAACAAATGTAATATGCATATATATATATATTATACAGTGTCCCTTAAATTGTCTGACAAATTCACTTGAAACTTAACTGAATTTGTAAAGATTATTAATCGACACCCTGTACATTATCATTGTTTTTGACAAGTGTTTATAGATTAATTCATAGACGGCAGAAAGGCTTCATGGTTTTCTACAAATCACCGCAACGTCCATACATCAATATATATATATACTCGTACATATAGCATTTATACACGAGGGCCACTAAATATATTTTGCCCCACCTTTTTTTTTTCTTTCCAAGTTTCCTTGTAAGTTCCAGAAATTTTATACACATTTAGTTACACACCTTTTTTACAAGTTTTTATTTTTTCCACATTGTCTCCATCCTTTTCTATTGCTTTCCTCCACCTCGAAACAAGGGCCTTTATTCCTTGCTGGTAAAAGTCCGCTGGGTTCCGCTGGAGCCACCTCTTAACCTCCTCAACAACCTCATCGTCACTCTGAAACTTTCTTCCACGAATAGGATCCTTCATTGGCCCAAACGAATGGAAGTCTGAAGGTGCCAGATCCGGGCTGTATGGAGGTTGGGGTAACACAGTCAAACGTATTTTTGTGATGGCCTCTCTTGTTTGCAAACTGTTGTGTGGTCTTGCGTTATCGTGCAAAAGGACATCTTCCAGTTTTCTCTCCGATCGAACTCGCTTTATATGTCTCTGGAGTCTCTGTAGGGTAGCAATATATGCCTCTGAGTTGATTGTTTGTCCTTTCCTCATAATGTCCACCAGAATCACCTCTTTTATGTCCCAGAAGATGGTGGCCATAACGTTTCCTGCAGAGGGAGCCATCTTGAACTTTTTCTTGCGTGGGGAGTCTGCGTGATGCCACTCCATAGATTGGCGTTTTGTTTCATGTTCAAAGTGGTGTACCAAAGTCTCATCCCCAGTCACAATTCGTGAAAGGAAGTCATCCCCTTCTGTCTCGTATCGAACCAACGACTCGGAAGCAATTTCTTTTCTTTGGGTTTTGTGATCTTCAGTCAGTTCGCGAGGAACAAACCGTGAACACACTTTTGCGTATCCCAGTTGCTGAATTATCGTATTCACACTTTCTTCACTAATTCCTAGCTCCTTGTATGTGACGCGCCGATTTGATCGAATGATGCTGTCAGCACGTTGCACAGTGTGAGACGTCACAGCCGATGCCGGCGATCACTGCGTGGCTCATCATTGAGGCTGGCTCTCCCTCTCTCCGATGATCTCACACGTTTGGACCAGCGTCCAACTGTGCTTCGATCAACAACGGCATCTCCGTAAACGTTTTGTAGACGTTTGTGAATATTTCCAACTGTTTCCTTCTCTGCGGTTAAGTACTCGATAACAGCTCTCTGTTTACGATGCACATTACTGTCAGACGCCATTTTCAAAACTGCGTTAACCATCGGTTTTATACAAGGGCGTTTAAAAGCGGTTTTATTGCAAGGAGGGGAGGTTCAAAGTGGAAAAATCCGGTTACGTGAAGCGCAGAAAGTTCAAATTTACGGCCCATAAGACATTTCAGCACCATGGCCTATTATTTAGCAAAGAAAAAAGGGTGGGGCAAAATATATTGAGTGCCCCTAGTATACACACACACACACACACATACACATATAATATATATATATATATATATATATATATATATATATAATTTCATTCTAAAAATGCAAGTAAAAAACAGGAACAAGATATCATTAAATATGGAAAATAAAATATTATTTCGAAGTCTAAAAAATCCTCAAATTTTTTTTCTGCTTTTTAAAAACGGATGAAAAAATTGGAAAAATCATTAATGATTTAAAAAAAAAATTATTGCAACTACAAATACTTAAAATACAACATTAATGTTTAATACTTTAATAACTTGTAATAATCTTTAAAAAGTTGTTCATAAGTTTAGAAATGGTTATTAATTTGATGACTCAAAAATACCCACAGAAAAGGTTGTGCAGGGCATTTTTAAGTTTTTTTGTTAAAGTTCCTCTCTCTCTCTCTCTCTCTCTCTCTCTCATAATACTATTGTGCAAAAGTCTTCGGCACCGTTGTACAGTTGCATTTTTTCTTTTTTTTTTAATAATTATGTTGAATATTTCAGCGTGTTAGTGTTGTTTTATTATAAATATAAATTATAATGTATAGTCATTGTCAATAATCTCAGTTATTAGGCAGTTTAACGAAGAAAACGGATGTTTCATCAAAACGCGCTACTGCTGGAGATAGAACGGAATTTAACACAAAGCTTCTATGTACTCTTTTACAAGATATTCTAAGCTCATTCATTAACAGTTTGTAAACAAAACTTTTATTGTATGTTTTTGTAATTGTTTAATGTTCCTAATTAAATGAAATTTAATTTTTTTAGTAACATTTCTCAATTGTTAATTTTCTCTTTTTCCAGATAAGGGCATAAAATTTTACATTGATTAAGCAATAGCTAAAATATCCATTGCAACTCGACACGATGGTATTATTGCACGAGCAGGGTCAATCTTTATCAGAAATATCGCGAGAAACTGGAGTATCAAGATGTGGCATTCAAGCAATTTTGAAGAAACAGCGCGAAACAGGCAAAGATGAAGATCGAAAACGCAGTGGAAGGCTAAGGGAACTTTCTAAAACAGATGACAGACACCTTAAGCTAACATCTCTCAGCAATAGACGAAAATCCAGTGCAGAACTTTCGGCAGAATTTGCCCAGACCTCAGGATTACGAGTCCACTCATCCACCGTGTGGACATCACTCATCAGAAATGGTCTTAATGGGCGAGTGGCAAAGCTGGGCACAAACCGTTAATTCGTTAATCGTTAATTAACGAAGTTAACTTTTTCGTTAACGATTTAACTTTTAAGGACTAATTAACTTCCGTTACATTTAACTTCCGTTAACTCAAGTCCGTTAACCCAAAAAATTCATAAATAAACGTTTAAAAGTTTATATTATTTTCAGTGCTGAGCAGGTGCGCAATTAATCCGCCACTGTTAATAGTGATGAACGAATTTCCATTTCCGCAGTGCAAAATCAGGCGATATATTTGTTTCCGTCGCCACAATTTGTGTCTTACCAAATATGGTAGTTATTTATGGCATTGGTTTGAGCAAAGCATGGTCGACTGTAAAATCAGGCGGAAAGATTTGCCATTTGAGTTGAATGTTTCAACTTCTTTCAAGAAATATCACGAGCATTTTAAGGCACTTTCAATAATATATATGTAACAATTACAACAAATAACTACATTCGTTTCATTTGCAGTCTGTCTCTTGCGCAACATGTTTGTGCTAGTGAATATTTAAAAATAATCGTTGTCAAGTCATGTATATTTATAATATGTCTGTGAGTACCTTATTAGTAGTCTCCTTGATACATTTCAAGAACCATAAAACTGATCAGGTAAGATTTCAATTCTCATGTCACTTTGATGACATAAATTAAGTCAATTGATGTCTTACAATGGGAGCGTTTTCACCTTAACCCTTTATGTCCTGGCGGTACTTCTAGGTACCACATCTTTAAAATCTCCATAATTATTTTTCTACCCGGTTGATCCTGCCGGTACTTTCAAATCCCAATGTGAATTAGTTTCTTTATGAGATAATAGATGGCGTTGAGAAGTAAATGTGAGCGTGTGGCGCCAGAGGCTGTTTACTCTTTAGTATCTCTGCTGTGAAGACCGAAGAAATTTCAGTGCAATTACTTCCCGAATATTCTGTGCCATATTTGTTCCAAATAACAAAGGTAAGGGTTATTTTATTTTTTATCAAGTATGACAACAAGAAGGTCGCCGGGGTGAGGAAAAGCATGGACGGTACAGTCGAGGAGGCCATGAAGCAGCAGTCCAACGAAGTGGGCAGCAACAGTGGAGGCAGCAACAACGAGGAGGAGGACTTCTTCAGTGCTGTCATCCAGACAAAAGAGAGCAGCAGAAGCTACAGGTCACTCAAGGGCAAGGCCCAGAACTTGGTCAAGATCTGGCTGGAGACCAACTCCAAGGACTTACTGACAGATGCTGCCTTCTTGGGTGAGCAAGTGTTGGTGGACTTGTTCATCAAGTTCAACACAGCCATCCCCTCCAGTGCTGCAGTGGAGCGTTTGTTCTCTATGGGCAAGGACATCCTGAGGGCCAAGAGATCATCCCTGTCTGATGAAAACTTTGATATGCTAATTTTCATGAAGGGCAACATGCATCTCATGGACAAAATGGAGAACGAGAAGAAGAGGGAAAATTAAATTATACATAGATTGTGTTTTTCATTTTTTTATAATAAAAGTTAACGTTAACGGTTTATCGGTAACTTCCGTTACATGTTTAACGAATTAACGGATTAACGGTTACGAAGTTAACTTTTTGGTTAACGGATTAGCGGTTAACGAAGTTAACTTTTTGGTTAACGGTGCCCACCACTGTCGAGTGGCAATCAAAAGGCCATTTCTCAGGAAAGGAAACGAGTCAAAGAGGCTCAAGTATGCTCAAAAGCACAAGAATTGGAATGCTGACCAGTGGAAAAGGGTCCTCTGGAGTGATGAGTCAAAATTTGAAATCTTTGGCACAAAGAGAAGACAGTATGTGAAGAAGAAGAAACGGAGAACAATTCAAGGGAATGTTTGCAGCCAACAACTAAGCATGGTGGAGGATCTATCCAAGTTTGAGGCTGCATTTCAGCAAATGGTGTTGGGGATCTTATCAAAATTGATGAAATACTGAATGCAAAAAGATACAGACAGATCCTAATTAATCATGCTGTGCCATCAGGTCGGAGATTAATAGGGAAAAATTTTATTTTTCAGCACGACAATGACCCTAAGCATACTGCCAATGTAATCAAAACCTATTTGAAGAATAAAAAAGAACGTGGAGACTCGCAACTAATGGAGTGGCCTCCCCAGAGCCCTGATTTGAATATTGAGGCTGTTTTGGATTATTTAGACAGAAAGAAGCAAGAAAAGCATCCAAAATCGAGAGAAGAGCTATGGCAGGTCCTTTTAGATGCATGGAACAACATTCCAGCGGATTTCTCACAAAAACTCCAAGATAGCATTCCAAATCGAATTGCAGCAGTTTTGCAGGAAAAGGGTGGTCTTACAAAATACTGACTTTCGACGATTGTATGTAACTTTTCAGTACTTATGGTGATGGTTCTCTAATAAATGATAAATCTTGAAGCTAACACCTTTGAAATTGAGAAAATTTATCAATACAAGATTTTTTCAGACCTGCCTAAGACTTTTGCACAGTAGTGTGCATATATATATAATTATATATTATATATATATATTATATTCTATATATATACACACACACACTATATATATGTGTGTGTGTGTGTGGTGTGTGTGTGTCATAGCAATACTCTGGTGATTTTTGTAATTTATATGCAAACATGTTAGATGGACATAAAGCATCATCAATTCTACTAAAGTAAAACAATTCATGTGATGTTAATAATTTTATTACTTAAACCTATGTACGGTGTGGTACGAAAAATTCGTTAATTAAAAATTTAGTCTAATTTTAATAACTTACATTTTTTTTTCTACGTTGTCCAGACTATTTGAGGGTACTAAAACCCACAGAAATGATAACTTAGGCCATAAATAGAGTAAAATTATTACTAAAACTGCATTAATGGGTGGGTCTGCTGCTTGTATTTATGTTTAAACGTTATCTTTCTACATTTTACAAGCTGGTTACTTTTCGTTAATTAGTTGCCAGGTTATAATTTTATGGGCCGCTCTCAAATTTGAATTTAAGGTGGTGTTCTTTGTAAACGTTTAAATCGTTGTTGTGGGTTATTTTTTATACCCGGACGTGTTTTATGGGTGTGTTGTTGTTATCATTATTGTTGTTTCGATCTCTCTCTCTCTCTCTCTCTCTCTCTTTGATGTTGAACGATGTATACCAAATCCCCATTTTCCTGCGTCCTTTGCTTCAGCATATTTTCCATCATACATAAATAAATACTCTCTCCTGCTCCTCCTTTGCTTCCCTTTCTCGTTCTTCTTCGCCTTCTTTTAACGTCGCATTGTCACTGGTCGCTCGTAACTCAATATAAATTAGCGTTTCTTTCGCTTCTTTCTCCGAATGTCTTTCCGAAACTTTATCATTTGTGACGTTTTAGGCCGTTTGGTACCAATTAATTAGCTTAATTACAAGCAGATACAAACCAGATCCTCATTAGAAGCCCGACTGCGTTTCTCCCAACTTGATTAAACCTCATTCGAAGATAAACAAAAGCTTTTTCAGCTTATTTGAATTTCCGTGATTCGAAATTTGAACGAAAGGAAATCAGTTCGTGTTTTTTTATTATTATTATTATTATTTTTATTTTGTGGGAATTCAACGATGTTTTAGTTTGTATAACTGATCCATATCCGGAAAGTTGATCCGTATCATTAATGTATGTATCCATACGTATATATCGATGTAGAGAGAGAGAGGTGGGGGGGAGGGGAGGGGGAGAGAAAGAAAAATTAAAAACAGGAACCAAAATGGTGGAAATAAATTCGAGAAAGACTACATTACAATGTAAAACTGATGCCCCCTCCACAAATCTAACAGGAATCATTCGATTGGACCACCGACGAGAGGAATCAAGACTCCAAATTAAGATAACAACATGTAAGCTCCTTCCGAGATGATAACTTGGTGTACATAAAGTGGTTTTCTTTCAAACTAAAATGGTTGTCATGAATATAACTCTTAACGATACATTCTCTCGTGTAAGACTGAAGGACTTTTGCTTCTCTGTGTATTTGACCAAATGAAATGGACAATGTTAGCATTAACAACGTTTAATTGTAAGATCGAGGATACATCACTGATTTTATGTATATAATAACTGAACAATGTATACATACAGTCTGTTCAAACAGTCCTATCTCAATTTACTAAACGTGGGGTTTCAAGACAAGATTTTGTATGTAAAGTTAAACTGCACAACTTGTTTCAGCAGAAAAAGTGCGAATTTGGGCGTGCTCGAAATGGACTGGAGAGGCGACTGTATACGGAAGGTTGACAGAAGTAAAGAGACACCTTTCAGTTTTTTTTCCATAGTTTTTGATAAAAGTCAATATATGACGTCAGATTTATTGGATTATTATATTTAGAATCCTGTTACTTTACCCTTTCCATTATGTGAAACTGACACGTTCTGACATTTCACTGATTGGAGACCATCATCTGGTGTCTATTTACTTTTGTCAACTATCTGTACATTCAAACGGTCGCTTTAACCCATCCATGGACTTTCCCAAGCCAGTCTTCAGAAATGGGCAGGGGGGTGTAGTGACGAACCCGCTGCCCATAATGCATTTAGCTCGGCCTAGGTCTCCTTTTAAAGATGACTTATTTTTCCAAGTTGGTGGCAGCGTTTTGTCGTCCGTCTCAGTGCCCTCAGTTGAACGAAGGACGTAAAACAGATCAACCAACCAACCAACCAAACTGTCTCAATCTTATTGCGCAGTAGGCAATGTTTAATTTATAGAATCAACTGCAGGTAATACTTTTTTACACGCAGAACTGATCCTATATTAAATGTTTACGTACATGTATATAAATCATAGAGTGAACCAGCAGTGTTGCCTCAGAGGCATTTACCAATGTTCTTATATAAACGCTTTCCACATGAACTTCAGGTGACCCTTTGGCCGAATGGTTGACTGCGCACTGTAGGAAAAAAAAACACACTTAACATATATATATAAAGCGCTTTACGACCTCTAATTTCAGCATTTACTGAATTAATAAATATGCATGAGGCCGGAATTTTAGTTAACCATATATATATAATATATATATATATATATATATATATATATATATATATATATATGTATCCTTTTATAGATTTTGCATGAGTGAGTCTATTATACAACAATACGAATAATATAATTCAAAATTCTTTATTTTATAATAATTCTATAATAATAATTTAATAATAATAATAATAATAATAATAATTTTAATTACTTCACATCGTCACCATGATCTTGAAGAAAAAATATTTTTAAGAAAATCCAATTTACTCTCTCTTGTTTCATCCGATGATGAAAAGACAAATTTTGTACATCAAGAGGAAAACTAATCTATTGAAAAGAAAATGAAAATTAGAGACAAAAGACTTTGAAAAGTTTTGAGACAATAGAAAAAGATTTAAAGAAAATATAGGACTAATTAAGCGAGGGAGAAAATAGTTAAAATATAATATTGCCTAAAAATTATTGGGGGGGTACAAATTCTGTCTTCTTTTGTAGTTGTCTTTGAAAGTAGAGACAGACAGAGAAAGAGAGTGACTGTGTGTGTGTGTGTGTGTGTGTGTGTGTGTGTGACACTAAACAGTTGACAATGACGCTGTGCTTCTCTCAACATCGTCGTCGGCCAATAACAGAACGCAGAACATCGCGGGGAATCTTCTCTTCCTTGCCATAATAATCTCTCGGGGATTAATACGTGGTTTTTCTTTTATTTTGAAGAAAAAGGCAAGGGCCCCTTTTACTTGTCGGAGGGGTTTCAAAAGGGTATTGAGGGGGGAGGAGGGATAGGTTTGTAGGGGTTTTGGATGGGTACACGGGGAGAAAGAAGAAAGGGTTTCTCGCAGGACAATGGCTGGTTTGTGTTTGAAAGGTTTTAATTTAGTCCCCGTGATGTTTATGAGGTGTTTGGGAATTGTTTTTTTGGAGTTTCTCTTTGGGAAAAAACGGTTATGTAATATATATATATATATAATATATATATATATATATATATATATATATATATATATATATATATATATTCCTTTATTAAAGTATATGCATGAAAGTACTCCTAATAAACAGTACGATACAGTAGACAGTATTTTACAATAATATAAATATAAGAACGAAAAAAATAAGATAATGACGATAATGACAATAATAATAATAATAATAATAATAATAATAATAATAATAATGACAATAATGAAATTTTATTGGCAGGAAATTAACTTCGAAAACAAAATATAAAATTGAGGAAGCAAATGATCTGGAGGGGTCAGTCCTAAACAGTGGAGCCAAATAACTCAAAAAAATAACCAAAATAACCAAAGTTCAGAAGATACTAGCCGATGTGCCCGTCCATGACTTACGTTCTACCAGTAGATTATTGGTAAAAAGCGCCATGACGACGTCAAGTTGTCTAAAAACATGGAGGTGCTTATTTATGTAGGTATGTGTGTCCAATTTAACAGGGTCCTTCACAATTAAATAGCTTCTTTCTGAATAATTGTATAGAATTTGATCACTTCGCCACTTCATTCTTTCAAATTTTTTTCATTCTTTATTTTTACGTTTTGAGTCATATTTTAGTATTTTAATGATCAATATTTGTTTTTGTGAATTTTCATAGCTCTTATTATTGTTTACATTCTTCTCCAGTCATTATTTTTGTTTTTTCTTAGTCGTTATAACTAAATTTTTGTGTTACACACACACACACACACACACACACCACACACACACACACACACACACACACACACGCCTTTACAGATTTAATAGTATAGTAGATAGATTACAAATGAAAAGCCATACCCCTTTATAAAGAGATTTAGATTTAATCCACTTCACAGAACTCTAGGGCTTGACCGGTACCATTACTATTAAAACTGTAAAGGCGTGCGAGTGTGTGTTGTGAAAAATTGTTATTAAAAAAAATGACTGGAAAAGGATGTAAATCTCCTTCCAGTGGATGATTGCTTCATCGAAGCAGCTCGAGATTTTACTGCGGTACTCAAAAGATTTTATAAATGTATTTTATATTAATGCTTGAGGTTAAAGATTTAAATTTGACAAGCTATTAAGCATTGTCCTTCACCACAAATTTGATAGGAAGAAAGGGTGGTGGTACAGTACTACACATTCGGTCATACTTAAAGCCCATACTTAAAAACATTACAGAAATTGATAATATAAATGCGACGTTTGTTGAAATAAACGACAACTCACGAAAAAAATTAATTATAGGTTTAATATTCAGGCCTCCCTCTCAGAGTGTTGATAGCGATAATTGGCTTCAGGAACTAATTTTTTATGTAAGTAGCGAACATGATGCGATAATTATGGAAGATCTTAATTTAACCTTGCAGGGATCGGGGTGGTCCTTTATAGTTTAATTCTGGTCGCCGACTATACGAGGGTTTGCTCGAAAATTAACTTTTTCAAATGGTCAAGGAACCCACTGAAGAACGCAATATTCTAGATTTAGTTCTAAGTACAGACCGAGACTTAATTGATATCTTTGTAGGAGACTACTACTATACCAGTTGATCATTAGCAGATAACATTTGAAATTAAAATTAATGTCCATAATTTGTTAAGCCTGGAATACCTTCGAGATTTTAAAAGATTTAAATTTCGTGACATGAAACCAACTTTCGACCCATAATTGGGATGAGACTATCGCCTAATGATATTAATGACACATGGATTTCTTTTTATAATTATTTTAAACTTTTAGAATCGAGTAATATTCCATTACGTAAAAAGAGATTGGCGAAGTCTATTAAATCTAAATGGTCGAATGTTGAAATTAAAAGTAGCTTAACTTTAAAAAGGAACGCATATTTTAAATTTAAAGAATCAAATAATTTGTCCGATGAAAATACTAACAAGGTATTGCGAGGGCGAAGTAAAAAACTTATTAGAAAAAGTAAGCGCAGCTATGAGCTATATATATATATATATATATATATATATATATATATAGTGAACCAAATTATATCTGATCCGAAGAATTCTATAATTGTGTTTGGAATAAAAAAGTAGCTTCGCAGACGATTGGTCAACTTACGTTGAACGAAACAAAAAATAGCCCGACACAGTTCTATGTTATTATTCAACGTCTCGAACTCTTGGCGTATCAAAGTCTTCATGTGATCGAAGTCCCACGGTTTCTGGTTGTAGACTATCTTTAATTATACCCTACATTGAATAATCACATCACATTGATTATTCAATGTGGAGTATAATCAAAGATAGAGTCTACGGCCAGAAACCTCTGAACTTCGATCACATGAGTTCGAGACGTTGCATAATAACAAAGAACTGTGTCGTGCTATTTGTTGTTCAGTGGTTCAAAGATGTAACGTGTGTACTGAGCATGATGGAAGACACTGAACAATTTCTGTAATAAATAATATTTTTGACAAGGTGATTTCATTATTCTCGGTAAAGCGACTTATGCCACACCCTGTATATTTAATAAATCGTTACAGTCTGGAGCAGTTTCGCTCGATTGGAAACTTGTAAACATTACGCCAATATTTTAAAAAAAATAGGAGAAATCGCTTCCAGGAAATTATAGTCTCATTAACCTTACTTCAGTAGTTGGTAAGCTTATGGAGACGATCGTTGGAACAAAATAGTTAATCACGCAGAAATGAATAAATTAATCAAAGATTCTCAACACGGCTTTCTCTACGTAATCGTTCTTGTCTGACTAATTTGCTCGACTTCTTTAATGATATTGTAAATATATATGACGAGAATAAAACAGTACATTTTCAAAACGCGTTTGATAAAGTGCTTCATAGGCTGACATAGCAGGTTATTAACTAAACTTCATTCTCACGGAATTGATGGTAATGTTCTCAAATGGATCGAAAATTGGCTTAGTGGATGTAAACAAAGAGTGGTCAGTAATGGCAAAGCATCTAACTGAAAAAGCAACTAGCGGTGTGCCTCAGGGATCAGTTCTGGGACCAGTTCTTTTTATTATTTATATCAGTAACATTGACTTTGGAGTATAATTTCAAAATTGTGGATGATACCAAACTTGGGGGACGAACAAAATCAGGGGTAGAACCTTTGCATATTCAAGATACTAATAAATTACTCGAGTGGGCGGAAATATGGCAAATGAACTTTAATGTACATGAATTAAAACGTTGCATATCGGTTGAAACAATTTGAAGAAAAGTATTTTATGCGCGACAACACACTAACGTGTTTTGGAAGAGAAATTTATTATTGTTGCCGACACTCTTGAACCGACCGAGTAAGCAATGTAACGAAGCCGTCAGAAAAGCAAATAGAATCTTAGGATTTATTGGTAGATCATTTGAACTTAAGTCGGAGAAAACAATGCTAACATTATATAATTCCTTAGTACGCCCCCACCTGGAATACTGCGTTCAATTCTGGTTCCCATCTTTACGACAGAACAGACAGAATAGAGAGAGTGCAGCGATGGGCTACTAAGATGATTCCTAGTAAGGAACAAATCATACGCCGCCCGTTTAGAAAAGTTAAATTTATTTTCACTTGTAAAAAGACGAATTCGAGGAAATTTAATCCAGGTTTTTAAAATGGTTAAAGGTTTTGATAATGTCGACGCGAAAAAATATTTCACCTTCGGAAATGCAGATAGTACTCGCGGTAATGGTCTGAAATTTAATTTTAATTCTAATGAAGCTAAACATTTTTTCTTCAATCGTATAGTTAATTTGTGGAATGGATTGCCAACCAGCGTAGTTCGAACTAATTCGATCGAATCCTTTAAAAACAGACTAGATGCTTATCTTGCCTAATAAAGAACACAAAGAAAGCAGGCTACCCGCTTGCGGGTTTCCAGCGCCGGCAGTCGGCGCTGGTAGGCGGACACAGAAGACGCAGGTTTATCCGCGAGTTGTGGTCTAGCTGTCATAATTTTCTAGTTTATCCGCCTCAACAACATGTCTACACGCGCGGGCAAGCGAGAAAATATTGTTTTGTTCATTCCGGTAAACTTGTCAGCGCGGGCAACCAGCGCCGACAAGTTTGAATATGCTTTTACTGTGTGCGGCTGCGCTCGATAGCATGGTCACATTCATGACGCTTGTCAGCGCCGGTCGGCGCTGGTAACCCGCAAGCGGGTAGCCTGCTTTCTTTGTGTTCTTACCCTTTTTTTAAACCCTCAGTTGGAAGCATATTTTAGCGCATAGAAATATTGTAGAACTTTCACTTGGATTCCCTCCTTTGCATTTTAAAATTTTCACTTTAGCTTTAAATTTCTTCACTACCTCTCAACCTCTTTTCTCCGCTTTGCTTTAAAACTTTCACTTGTCTTTAAATTTTCTTGCTTCTTTTAACTTTCCTTCTTAAACAGAGAGCCTCGTAGGGGACCAGCCGGTCTGTTGCTGTTTGCTGTCCTTTGTAAACAACAATAAGAGCTATAAAAATTCACATAAACAAATATTGATCGTTAAAATACTAAAATATGACTCAAAACGTAAAAATTAAAAATTAAAAATTTGAAAGAATGAAGTGGTGAAGTGATCAAATTCTATTGAGTTATTCAGAAAGAAGCTATTTAATTGTGAAGGACCCTGTTAAATTGGACTCGTATACCTAAATAAATAAACACCTCCATGAATGTAGACAACCTTGATGTCATCATGGAGCTTTTTACCAATAGTCTACTGGTAAAACATGACCGTTATGGACGGGCACATCAACTAGTTATTAATTAAAGTTATTTAAAAACACACCAAATGAATTACAAATGAATTACAAATGAATTCATACCTCAAACGGTCTCCTCCATTCTTCGTTTTGCTTCGCCTTTTATACTCGGTTAAACTTAACACAATCCTATAAATCAAAATACTAACTTACTTTTCAAAATTTAACAAAACTTTAACATAAATATATCAAATATTTCAAGCAAAGCTTTATAACAAAATTAAATATAATATAATTATCATTTCATAGTTAAATTTAAACATACCTTCGATTTCCATAATTGCCGCTCGCAAATTTCAACAACTACATCACTCGATCTCGGAACAAAAAATACGTTCATACAATAGTTTACTTTCATATTACGGCACGTATACCATTCAATACAATCATACAACAACCCAACCAGCACGTCACACATTGACCCCAATCCTCGAATAAACAAATATATATATAATGTATACAATTCTTTTACACTATTAATATTTGTTATTGTGAATTTTCATACCTCATACTGTTGTTTACACTATTTTCCAGTCATTATTTTTGTTTTTTAGTTGTTATAACTAAATTTTTGAGTTATACACGCACGCCTTTACAGGTTTAATAGTTTACATAGATTCAGTATAACAAGAGTGAATCAGGGTTTGATCTAAAGGATTGGTCGAAATGTGCATTCTATATGCATGAAACTGTACTGGGCACGTCTATAATTTTTTTCAACAAACCTAGGTGCATTTTGAGAGGAAAATATGGGAAGCCGAACACTTAGCTGGTAATCTGCTGTATATGTTGTATCGGAAATGCTTTATTGTACACTGTACAGTAGGTTAGGTTCAACATTTTTTCGTGTGTTTATTATAGTTCACCCACCACTGCTGACAATATAGATGTTGACAAAACTTTTCAATTAACTGTTTTTGTATCTCAGTCGCACAATATTTGAATTTCCTTATTACCATATTTGAGTTGGCATATAAGCTACGGTACTCTTTCTTAATATCTGAATGAATCATCACTGAAGGAACAAGATATAATATGACTTACATCTAAAAATCATGAATTTGATAAATAGCAATACCGTTAATTCAAATATATGTGTATTTTGTTATCGAAACCTGTTTAGGACTTAAATGGCTTCACCTCACTGGATGTGTAAGTGCATGAAACACGCGTACGTGGTCCACAGATAACCCACACACCATTCATGAAACCCCCCTTTCATCTCTAGAAGATGGGAGTTTTGTGTGCCATTTCGAGAAGTCGGATTGTGGGACCCATCTTCTTCAAACAACACAGTTACGCCGGGGAGTTACATTGACATCATACACGAGTTCTTGGGCTGCCTTTCAGAGGAAAATCCACAATGGTTGATTCCAGCAAGATGGTGCAACAAGCCACACGTCGCGTCAGACAATAGCAGAGTTAGAATTCATTTTCGGTGATCGCATAATTTCTAAGAGATTATGGCCTCCACTTTTTGTGGGGCTACATTAAAGATCAGATATATGCAAACAACCCCCACACTCTGTAAATGTTGCAACAAAACAATGCAACATTATTCCAACATTTATCCAGAGGTGTTACATGCAGCCTGTGTTTAGCAATATGGTTCGCCGTGCACACTTGTCTATCGAACATAGCGGTGAACACTTCCAGCATTTGTTATGACGTGTTTCGATTGCTACTCTTATTGTTTCTTATATCACAAAGTGTTTGCGCCTCTGAAATATAGTTACTTTTTATTCAGGTTTTATTTACACTTCTTTGACTTAACTGATAAAATGAACACCCTGTACATATAATATGTATTATATAATGATTAATATATATGTAATATATATATTATATATAATATATACTATTTATCATTGTTATGGACAGAGATAATTACCATTCTGGCATATGTATAAATATATTTTCGTATATAGAAGGGGCTTCAAAAAATATTACCACTTATTGTTTGTTTGTTTTTTATGTAAGTATTTGTGTGTTTATTTGTTTGTTTTTTAATAATAGTCTTTTTTCAGGGAGTGTCTGAGTGATTAATGAGTGACCCTCATTCACTGGAAATGGCCTCAAGGTTCACATTAGAGCAACGCGTGGCTCTAATGTAAACCTTGTAGCCATTTCCTCAAAATACATCAGTGATGTTATAGGTAATTTCTGTTTTCCTCCTCTCATTCAAAAAAAAAAATAAAAAAAAATGTGTTTCAATCATTTTTGTCATAGCCTGTATAGTTGGGACAGAAGAATATTAAATCTTCGGAATGACCTTCACAGTACCCACACGTTACCGTCATTAAACGTCTTTTGGGGGCGGCGGGAGTGCGGAAATTTTAAGCGATAGTCCGCACAACAAATCAGAAGAATTTTACCGAGTTCGAGGCACTTTGTCAAGAAGAATGATCATAAATACAAAAGGAACGCGCCCAAAAGATGGTACAAAAATAGAGAAAAGTCTGGATGCATGAGGTAATTGCAGCAAAAGGAGTTTCTACAAGTTACTGACATGAAGAGAGCCTAAACTTTTGTGATTAAACTCTTGAGAAATAAATACTATTATCCGTTATTATCTATTGTCAATAAGTAAATTGTAACATATTTATGTACAGTTGCCCGCATGTGTAATGTTCCTCGCCTCACAGGCGACTCCGTACAAGTGGAAACGCCGCAGTATTAGTCAGGGCACCCCAACTGGGGGAAGGTGGGGTGGAGGGGGGGGACAACCGAGTCCGAGTCTGTGTTCATAAAGATAAACAATTAATATGATCGTGAACAGCGTTGAACTCCATGTAGTTTACTAGTCTTATACAGTAATAAGGTTCCATTATCATTACTGCAAATCTATATGAACAGCGACTACAATAGAACTTTTTATATACTAGTGAATGCGAAATGTTCGCCTGCAGGAAATTTTCGCGTTTTTCGCATAGGCTATAGTTTACGCGAAAATATCCAGCTGGCGAAAATTTGACAATTTAAACTAATTTTTGGAAGATAGTAAGAAAATAAAACTTAGATCATTAAAATACTTTATTTAAGAAGTAAATTGTAATAAAACATTGTAAAGTAAAAGCAGTAAAAACATTTTAAATTATACTCTATTATTACTGTATAACAAGAATGTCATGAATACCGCTAATTTCCCAACCCTTCCGAATGGTCTCCCTCATTTTGTGTAGGTTATCCCATGCAGAGATAATCCATTTAGCATGAATAGGTTTCAGTGTGGAAAGCTTCAAATCTATCTCACCGAATGATTCATTTACGTGGAGTACTGCTGAAACTTTATCCGCGTACCAAGAGGTAAAACTTGCCTTGATATACGACCTCAACCTCGACCAATCACAGTCCAGAATAATTGTCATTCATGACGTCATTTTAATATGTAAGATTATAACTAGCAACTGTTGACCGCGAAATTATGATGCTGCAAACTCGTCCAAGGATATGAAAGAGCGAAAATTTGCTGCCGCGAAATTAACCTGATTTACAATATATATACTTATAAACTCGTACAATATTATACTAATGTTTGTGAAATGACGTTGATGGGCCAAACCGAAGAGGTGTTAGATCATGCCAGTAACCATGTCATATTCATACCATATTTCTACACTGTGTGACGAACACCGACTCTGAAAATGAATCCAGCTCAAGATAAAATTGCACAGCGAGGCCGGATAATTGGCATACGGGAAACAGGCCTCTCTGTAGCTGACATAGCCATGGAACTGGGAATTTCGAAGCCTACTGTTCGACGCTGGGTGCGGAGGTGGCAGGAGACTGGGAATATGCTAGATCGTCCTAAGTGTGGGGCACCAAGAAAGACCACCCCAGAAGAAGACCGGAGAATAATCAACGAAGTGCAGAACGATCCTATCAACAACGCAGTCGCCATCCGGGAGACGCTACTTATGGGCGTGTTAGTGGACACCGTAAGGAGACGGTTGCATGAAGCAGGATATCGTCAGGTCAGGCTCTCGTTTGTTCGCCAGCATAAAAATTATGATTTCGCATACTGGAGCAGAGTTATCTTCTCTGACGAGAAGACGTTTGCGTCTACGACTCACGGCCGTCTTCGGTGTTGGCGACAGGACAACACGAGACATGCCCGCCAAAATATTTACGAAGTGGCACGGAGTGGGCACGTGACGGTGAATGTGTGGGGATGGATGCACCTGCAAGGACTAGGAGCTGACTGAGATCCACGGGAGGTTTACGGCAGATCAATATATAAAGATCATGAAAGAGGTGATACTGCCTTCTGTACGCGCGTATGCCTTGCCCTATCCTAAGCAGATTATCTTTATGTAGGTATGTTGTATTTGTGTGTTATAGAATATTATACTATTACTAGAGTAAGATTTATGTATTACAGGCATTTGCATGTCCAGTTTCCACATTTACATGGGACGAATAATGGTCATAAAATTGTTCCTTAACTCTTTCAGTACTATGACAACACTTTAGGATTTTATTCTGGATAACTGCAGACTGTATTATTTGTATAACGGCACACAATTACATTTAGCTAAGAGAAACCCCTAATACAGAGGGGTTAAAACCTATCTCAAATAGTGGGTTACTGATGAAGCGTATGGATGAGATATAATTCTACTTTTAATATTTAAAATCCATTTGCAGGACAACTCTCCCATCCACACCGCCAGGATTGTTAGAAGGTGGTTTGAGGAGCAGCGAAATCTAGAACTACGGGACTGGCCTAGTAAGGGGTGTGACCTCAACCCCACTGAGAACGTGTGGGGGAATGTGGTGAACTCGTAGGAGCCTGGGCAGGAGCGGACCAGCCGCCAGCTGCTGGATCATACTATGGCTGAGTGGGAGATGTTCCGAAGGAACCCATATATCATACAACCATGCTGCATCTATGCCACACAGATTACAATATGTAATAGACAATGATGGGGGATGGACCAAATACTAACTATGAACCGGGTATAGCTGTGCCATTTGTGTGTTAATCAATGGCAAATTGCGAGCATTTTGTATGATTATCACTTTATATGATAAACTATTTAATAAAACATTCTATCATCATTTCCAACAGGAAATCTGGAAAACATTAATGGGTTTATCTGTCCATCGTGATTAAATCATTATCTGTCCACATTGATAATACAAATACAATCTGGAAAACACTATTAATATAATAAACATCATCCACAAACCGGTGGTAATATCCTGCTTCATGCAACCGTCACCTTACGGTTTCCACTGACACGCTCATATACAGTATAGTCTCTCCTGGACGGCGACAGCAAGTAACCATGTCAACACTACGGTTTGGCCCATCAACATCATTTTACAAACATTAGTATAATATTGTATGAATTTATAAGTATACATAAATATGTATGTTTATGCTAGTATAACCCCAGATTATTCTTATGTGATTTTGATAATCAGTTACTGTTATTCAGATCGAAACTGTTAACAAGTTCTTTGTGTAACATTCGATAAACCATTTCCCACTAATTCTGCCCCTCTACCTCGCTCTCTCTCTCACTGTCTCAATCTTTTTCTCGCTGAATTGCCACTCTACCTCGCTCTCACACTGTCTCAATCTTTTTCTCGCTGAATGTCAATACATATATATATAATCGTGTAGATTCGTAAGTTAGTAAATGTTTAAAGCTGCACACGGACTCTACAAACAACTTTATTACTATTGTTACATAATGATTTAATATACGTGAGACTGGTGGGTGGGGAAGAGGAATGAGGGAGTGTGGAGGATGGTTGTGTAATGTCTATTTTTGGTTCAAATTCACTAGTATATAAAAAGTTGTATTGTGGTATCTGTTCATATAGACTTGCAGTAATCATAATGGAACCTTATTACTGTATAAAACTAGTAAACAGTGTTCATAAAGATAAACGATTAATATGATCGTGAACAGCATTGAACTCCGACATTACATTATAATTAGGGGCCGTTCAAAAATTATGTAACCCTTTTGCTAAAATTCGACACCCAAGATCCCCCAGGAACATTCTGTAACACTAGACCAGGCACCCCTAAGATGTTATGTAACACTTCCCCCACCCCACACGTTACGGAACGTTACAGGAGGGGGGTCAGGTTTTAGCAAAAATAGTGTTACGTAATTTTTTAACAGCGCCTTACCTGTATGTCAATGTTATATGTTGTTGGACTCGGTTGTCCCCACTCCACTCCACCTTCCCCCAGTTGGGGTACCTTGACTATCGCTGCGGCGTTGCCACACGTACGGAGTCGCCTGTGAGGCGAGGAACATTACATATGCGGGCGACTGTACATTATATCTGAACACTTACTGTATATTTCCCTTCAAACATTTTTCAAGAATTTAGTAAAAGTATCCAAACTCCTGATTGTACTTACAACGATTTATTTTTTCCAGGTAGCCTCCACGCATGTAATAAAAAGTACTTAATATCATATTTGTACTTAACCAGGGGAAGGTGGGGCAACTCGTAAAGAAATCACAATTTTGTTGGCATACAGGATGAGTATTTGATCCATTAAATACAAAAACATTTATCTTCACCTTCTGTCTTCCATTCTGTATCACTTTTTCTAGCGTTCTAGCTTTGCATTAGTGTAACTGGAATTTGAGAAGGACGTTGCAGTTTTTTGGTTAAAAAAATCGTGGGGCAACTCGGAATCCGGGGTTCCTTTTTGCCCCTTTTCCCAAATTTCAGTACCACGCGGTCACTGATGAAATTTCAGACACGACGATGCGTGAGAATCAAACACGGATCCATAAGTAGCCTGCACACAAAAAACAAAATAAGTTCCTAGAGATTTGGAATTATGAATCAAGGAAAAATTCGTGATGATTGATCAAATGGAGAAAAAAATGAGACTTTCTAATTTTTGCTGAGCTGCATGGCGCAATCACCCCGTACCACTGTCTCACGGCCACTGATCAGTGTCGGCACCGACGGAGATAGATAAAAGCTAGATGGCAACACTAGTTTGGGCTGTAGAGAGGGGTGTTCCGAGTTGCCCCGGGGTTCCGCGCTGCCCAACCTACCCCTACATAATATTAATTATAAATCTGATTCCTTCGATGGTTGGAAACTAATTAACAAAACGATAAAAGATACATTTCTAATTACAAAAACACTTACGACATCTTTTCTGATATTCTTTCTATATTAATGGTTTCCATTACTGTCATTAAAACGCCATTTCAAACCAATTTGTTTGGGTATTTTACGACTGGAACTTCCTTAAAAAACAGTCATAGTCATTTTGATTATGTCTCAATTGTAAATTTCGAACTTAATAGGATATTTGATTAGTATTATGGAATAAATGTATAAAAAAAACCTCTTTATTTTCTTTATGGTGTCTTCGTTCATCTGGCATTTTCAAAATGACAAATTTTTCCAATTTTATCACCCCCACCGATTTCTAATTTTTCCCAAAAATTTGTTCATTCTCTATTCTCTGTTTTAATTATTAATTAAATTTTCGAATTTTTTACATTTTAATCAAATTATCCCAATTTTTCTATATTAAAATTTTTTTGGTATTTACAACAGTCCAAAAATCATTATAACCAAATCTTCATTTTTCATTTTCGATTTTTCTATTTGGTTCAGTTTCTGGAAAGCTGGAGTGAGTTGTGTATAACTTCGGGTTATTGACTCTAAATTTCTTTTTATGAATCATAACCGTCAAAATAATTAAGGAAATAGATTGGCTCATAAAAAAAAGGAGAACTGATTTAGATTCTGTTACTTATAAGGAGCTCTTACGGAGAGGAAGTACGAAATTTTATGAGGAAGAGATTTCAGCCGATTTCTGGTCCTTTTAATTTTTTTTTTTTTTTTGAGAAAAGGAAAAATTTTCATTGAAAATATAAAAACTTTTAAATCAATTTTATTATATATATATATATATATATATATATATATATATATATATATATATATATATATATATATATTATATATATGATGCGGCAATACGATCTTGGAGGGAAATAAAGCGTACAAAATCACAAAATATAGATAGTTGATGAAAAATGAAAAAAAAATCAAACCGTTAAAATCTAACTTGAGTGAGAACAGCAAAGATTTTGTCTGGAATTATTAATAAAAAGAATAACACCTATACTACAATTACTATTACTGCTAATAATAAAGTTAATAATAATAATTATGATGGTAACGGTAATAGCACGAATAGCGGTGGGGGGGGGGGAACTCAATGATCTTTGCAGGAATAATAAGAACGGAAAGAATAAACTGGATTGTAAAGAGGTATAATGGAAAAATATTGAAATCGTTAACTACAAACTGAGATAAAATGTAAGGTATTAAAAGTTTTCCGAATTTTATTTTGTTTTGTTTTTTGGATTGGGGGGGGGGGGGAGTATTCTACCTGACGACGTAGTTTTCTTTAAATTCTATCCCATTTGAGTTTACAAATGGCGTTTTTCCGTGTTGAGCTTTCATATATATGATAACTGGAGGCATCTGCTATACAAACTAACAAAAATTGCAATAAAATGAATACGTATATGAATGTTCTTTTGACTAGACTAACACGGAGCATTGTTGCTTTCACTGGTGATGAACCACGTCAGTACTTTGACTCCCTATTTGCTTAGCAATGCTGCTGCGAGCTGCTCGTACTCTGAAATGGCCGGAGTGATATTCTATGTGAACAAATGTTTAACTCATCATACGTCCACTTAGACTATGAATACATCGATGAATAATATATATATATATATATATATATATATATATATATATATATAGGAGAGAGAGAGAGAGAGAGAGATAACTCTAATACTAAAACTTCAAATTCATTAAATTATTATATATATATATATATATATATATATATATATATATATATATATGAGCAGCAAAACACGGTTGATTAAAAAGATCCTGTCGTGAAACTTATTTATTTTGACTGATATTGATATCAGTGATAAACATGTTTTACGACAAGTCGCTTTGAGCCGATTGTACAATTTCGGAAAAAAGTTCGTCTAAGAATATAAAATTTTAGAAAACGTAAAACATTATTAATGACTGCGTTTGGTTTTCTAAATATTATCAGTCACTAAAAAAGAAAAAAAATTACCAAAGAAAAATACGATATACCGAATTAGTAATTTTTTATGCTTTTCAGAAATTTTATATATTTAGGCGAACTTTTTTCCTAGACTTTACATACATTATACTCAACCTTGACAAAGCACGTAAATGCGAGAAGTCACCCCAAATACAAAAGATTTTACCGCAATGAAATATATGATTTATGGTAAACAAGGGTGTAATTATTATGTGATACTCTCTATAAGTGGGTTTCATGATTCATCGAGTGCATGATTCACCCGGGTGCATGATTCATCAGGAGCGAGATGCACCTCAAGTGTGCGTTTGTTCTCAGAGCTGTGTTTATGTGTACTGTTTCCCATGAATGTAGAATTTCATTCATAAACGAAGATTAAACAGGGATGAGTATAATTGGGTATCGAATTTGATTGTCTTGGTGTTCCTTAAATGTATGCCACAAATCCTCCAACGGGGTTCGAACTCATGAACAACCGAAATCTCTTTTACCATGTTACAGTAATGAAACACTTTTCGGTAACTAAATTGAACACGTACGTTTGATATTACTCGACTTTTGCTTAACCTTGGTTTTGCTTCCGCCCGAATTGTTCATTCTAATGAAGGTCAATTTATTTATATTTATTTTATAAATAAATTTATAAATATAAATAAATACAAAATAAATAGTTTCACAATGACTTCAATGACGTCACAGTGATTTAAATTCATTGTTTAATTTTCAATTACGAAGTTCGTTTTATGTATTTGAAATTAATTAATATTTCTCATTCATGATTTATATATTATTAAGAGTAACTGTCCTTATATGAAGTGATGTTTTATGCAATTAATACGAGAGCCTAGTAAAGCCTAAGGCTTAAGGGGCAAATTAAATAAAATAAATAGTCCCAATTTCACAATTATTTATTTTATGTTGAAATTATTTGTGTAACAACAAAGAATTTAATATATTTATTTTGGAAATAAGGAATTATTTATTAATTCATTCAAGAAAAATAGATTTGTTGTCAGAGGGATAACCACGATTATTCAACCAGCTGCCCAAAGAACTACGAAACACGGCTGGTGTAGTGGTGGAAATCTTCAGAAGAAGACTAGACGCCTGGTTGAAAACACTACCAGATGAGCTGGGAGTACCTGACTTTGTAAAATGGAGAGTGCAAGAAGCCAACTCTTTACTTTGTCAGGCGGCCACCTCGAGAGGAAGGGTAGCAAGACTGACCTCCGTGAAATGAGGAATCATCGCACGCAACACCTGATAGGTTGAAAGGCAATAATAATATAATAATAATAATAATAATAATATGCAGTATATTTTATCATAATAACAGTTTGCTATAACTAATTCTGAATTAACGAATACGCCAGTCTAAGAAAAAAAAAAAAAGGTAAACCCATCCAACACGCAGACCACTTAACGCAACTGAAAACAAATCAAATTATAATTAATTTCCAATTAATTTACCGATTTATTTAAAAGCCCAATTGAAAAGCAAAGCAAAATCTTTCCTCCTTCTTATAGTGGACTTGAACGGTGCCTTATCGTCTGCCATACTCTCTTCCTCTGTACTTTCTTTCCCTCAAGCAGTAAGCAAAAATCGTACAATCGTGCAATATCGGCACGTTGATCGGATGCAATCAAAGTCTCTTATCGGACGACTTCGAGTAAATGCGCGGGCTATTGATTGGTCTGACCGATAAGTCAGAATCTTTTTGTCATTCTTCAGAAGGAGGAATAATACAAAATTGTACGATTCTATAAAAGTACTTTCTATTTACAGAGAATCATATATGAGGGAGTGTATGAAAGTATGGAACAAGTAAAATGAATGAAATTTTTTATATTTAATACAGAAAATAATGTAAAGAAGAAAAATACAGAAATGGTCGACGAAGAACGAGCAGAGTAAAAATGGCTAAAAGAACAGTGATATAAAGGAGAGATGAACTAAAAGAACACGTAAAGAACAATAAAAGAAAATAACAGAAAACCCAACAGAAGCACGAATATGGATAAGACATCTAATATACTAACGAAGCAAAATCAATAACAAGAAAGGAAATCCCGACGAAGAGAAGTAATGAAAATGTCTATATAGATCGTCAACTTTGCAAAAAGGAATTGTATATAGATACAGAGGCGGTCAGTGTATCTACATACATCCAACTTTGTGTAGCTTCCATTATAAATATGGTCATTGTAAATTTGGAGTAAAATGCAAATTCAAAAGCTACGCAAGATATGGAAGTAGCAAATATGGTAAAAAGTACATCAATACATTCATCCATCATTGAACATTCCGGTTCAACTAACAGAACAAGATAAAATAATTAAGGTTATGCAAAATACATACACGAAAAATATTGCAGAAATGATAATAAATCAAACAGTCGCGTTTTTGGTATAAAAATTGAAAAATTAAACGTGATACTAAGCATATATAGACCTTCAAATACTCCAACTGAATGAAAAATTTAGCTATATCGTAACTAAGATTAGAAACTTGATAAAGGTCTTAAAATCTCCAACTCCCAATGTAATACCTTGTGGAGATTTTAATTTCCCATTTATAAAATAACAATAAAAGATAGGGAAAATGTATAAATAGTATGTATAATGTATAAAATGTATAAGCAAGACAAGAAACGGCGCAAGAGAAGACTAAGAACAAGCAAGAATGCTGCCGTCTCTGAGGGATAAATTTGTTAGCAGTAGAACTACACAGATAATACCTGAAAAAATTACTGCCCGGAGATGTTGTTATCCTGTAGGGAGAGAAGACTTTAAATATTTCTGAAAAATATGTTCTGAGAAAGAAACAAGAGGAAAGAGATAATTCCAAGAGAAAAAAGCAAACACTAAACCAGAGATGTCAACCTTGAAGTATGAAAATTCGTGAGATTTTGCCTGATTTTGCCCGTGCCTGATTTTGATAACTGGAAACACATCCCACATAAGGGAGTTTGAGGACTTAAAATCCGTGAGTCTCACGGAAAATCGTGAGAGTTGACATGTCTGCTATACAGTATTCCACACGACAAAAGAACTGTGGAACTAAGTAATTACAACGGACTAACGACATCTGATCGACAAGACCAAACAATCAACAATGTACTGTGTATTAAATTAAGTTAGGTTAAGTTACTTTTTTGGAGTGTCGATTGTTGATCTTGAAGACGAAATGGGTATATACAATAAGTCTCGCAAAGAAACCAATACTCGTACCAAACAGTGATCAATGAAAAATTGGAGAGAGCACTGATCGTTCTCCACAAGCTCTAATTTAAAAAAAATAAATAGGCTGTAGAAATGCTGAAGAAAATCCAGAATATCCCTTCAATTTTTCCAAAAGGGAAACCAAAATATCACAATTATGATTTAGACCTTTAAGATATAATCTAAAGTAAGTATCTAGAATAGCTATTAAGGGCTCGAAATGAATTTGTTTCAAGTGTCCCCATAATAAATAATTACGTTATGTGACACCAAGCTTTTTCCGAAGAAGACTTAGTTAAGAGAGACTATCACACACTGATTTTACACCAGACGAAAGCATGAATTGTATAGGACAAATGAAATCCCACTCCATAGATTGACATATACCGCCCCATATATGCCCAATAAACTCGCAAACTAATTGTCTCATTTCTGTAATAATAATAGTAATAATAATAATAATAATAATTTAGTTATTAAAAGCAATAAAATTCGCCAAATTATATCCTGGTAATAAAACTCGTAATTCTTAGTCTGAAAACCCTGGGCTCGTCTCTCGGATCGGACTCAAGGTTTTAACAATTAAAACCTAGATAAGTCTTAATTGAGGGACAGGGGTGGGGTGCAACCCCAATTATTATGATCCAAATCAATTCGATTTGGTATTTTCTAACAGCAAACAAAACTGATCTTATACCCACTTCATCCGAAGTTTCGATAATGCAGAGATGCCCCTCAACAGCATATCGAACTAAAATGAGCATCCTGAGATTAATCTTCAGATTTTGATTACTCACGAGCTACATTTCGGCAAATAAATTTTCAATTTTTTAAATGATCGAAGAATCAAATTGTCATTTCTGTTTCAGACAACCAACTAAACGAAATACCAACGGGAAATAGCCGAAGTATCATCATAAAACAATCTCTCTCTCTCTCTCCAGCTAGATAGATGGATCGCTAGATAGACAGACAGACATTGAATAAAAACGTTTTGCAGACTTATACGAGTACCATTTATTTATGTTACGCGGAGTGACAAGCTTGACCTTCGTCAGAATGAACAATTCGGGCGAAAGCAAAACCAAGGTAAACCAAGGTTATTACATCGATGCAGTACTTTTAAACATAACTACAGCAGCACCGGAGTACTTTATTTACTGCAGACTGACTGTTATTCAAAAGCGTAAACACTAATTATTATTATTAATGTATATAGAAATGGTAACTCGATATATATATATATATATATATATATATATATATATATATATATATATATATATATATATATATATTCCCTGTATAAATTTAGCTTGTTATCTTAAATAAATAAACTAATTTAACTAATTTTAATTAACTTTATTAAACTTTACTTTATTTAACAGCAGAATAAAGTAATTAAAATTTATCCCCAGAAAATAAATTAAAAAAAAAAAATTTAATTCATTTAAAAAAATAAAAAAAAATAAAAATTTGGAGTAATTATTTTTGCAAACTTTTAAATTAAAAATTAAAAAAATTTAAAAGAATAAAATTCTAAAAAAGCGCATTTATTTTTTTTTTATAATATTTTTAATTATAAACTACGAAAAATCTTCTTTACCGGTTCACTGAGTTTTACTTATACAAATCTTTATAGCTAATAAATTATATATATATATATATATATATATATATATATATATATACAGGGTGTCCCATAACTCTGGGGTCTCTTAGGAAAATTTATTTTTAAGTTAAATTTACAAAATTAATATATTATAACTAAAACAAATGTTTAAATTGATGTCTTGTTTTTGGGACCTTTTTTTTGGTAGCAAGTAGAATAACACGGAATGGCTAATATGAAAGTGCGTTACACTCCCCCCCCCCCCCCCCCCCCCCCAAAAAGGTCCGAAAACACTACATCAATTTGAACATTTGTTTTAGTTCTAATTTATTACTTTTGTAAATTTAATTTAAAACAAATTTTTCCTATGAGACCGAATTTATGGGACACCCTGTATATATATAGTAGTTAGCGTCCCTGACTACGAATCCATCGGGCCCCGGGATCGAGACCCGGTGACGGCAGCCGGCGCGCAGCAAAACCCAGCTGTTCATCCTTCCACACAATAAAGAAAGTGGTTGGTAGATAAATGGGTACCCTAGGTGGCCTAGTGGTTAAGACGCTGGGCTGCTGATGGGGCGTAGTTCGGATTCCATGTTAAACTGTACGTCTAAGGTGGAATGAAAAGCTTGACCTTCGTCAGAATGATCAGAATGAACAATTCCGGCCGAAGCAAACCAAAGGTTACCAAAGGTATATATATATATATATATATATATATATTATATATATATATATATATATATCTATCTCAACGCCTCGGTGGTGTAGTGGTTAGCGTCGCTGACTACGAATCCATCGGCACCGGGTTCGAGACCCGACGGCAGCCGGCAGCAATGCGCCTCGGTGGTGTAGTGGTTAGCGTCGCTGACTACGAATCCATCGGCCCCGGGTTCGAGACCCGACGGCAGCCGGCGCGCAGCAAAACCCAGCTGTTCATCCTTCTACACAATAAAGAAAGTGGTTGGTAGATAAATGATTACCCTAGGTGGCCTAGTGGTTAAGACGCTGGGCTGCTGATGGGGCGTGGTTCGGATTCCACGTTAAACTGTAGGTCTAAGGTTGAGTGAAAAGCTTGACCTTCGTCAGAATGAACAATTCGGGTGGAAGCTAACCAAAGGTTATATATATATATATATATACACACTCGACTTAACCTAACCAATCGTCAAGGGCGTACAGTTGACCTAACGATTGGTTAGGTTAAATCGTGATATTTTCGTTAGTCATATAAGCCTAACTAAAGAAGGCTGGGAGGCCCTGAGCTTCAGGTGATACCCGAATTTTTATAAGGAACATCAATACAATTGCTGGAACCAATCATTTTCACTATTTAACTGACAAAACGTTTCGAGAGTTTAACCTCCATCTTCAGTAGCTACAAAAAACATTATTAAACCTCTTTAATAATGAAAACTAAATATTTCTTACGATATACATAAAATACCAAAACTAATTTGATATAAATATCAAACGCAACTTACTTATTATGAAGAGGACAGCCATTAAAATCTTCGCTATAAACTAAAAATTTAACTTAAAAACTTAAAATGAAAACTAAAATAAGTAAAACTTAATTGAACAAAATAATTTTTAACTTAATAATACCTTTCTCACATTTATTAAAAAGTTAAAAAATTAAAGTTTCATTTCGTTGCTAATTTGTGTGAAAAAATTCCATCACTCGAAGATCCCAAATGTTATGAGTTTGGTTTCTTATCTTAAAATTATTACTTCTTAGTGGATGGTTGGTTGGTTGTTTCTGAATGTAATCTAATAGCTGAATGAGAAGGATTGGACAAGAGCGGGACAGTTCTCGTTGATACTCCCCCCCCTCCCCCCCGTGTTGATTCCCACCGTGGCTGAATTTTATATATTGTTAGAAATATTTAGTTTTAATTATTTAAATGTTTTTATAATGTCTCTTGTAGCTACTGAAGGTGGGCGCTGAATTTCCGAAACGTTTTGTCATTTGAATAAGTAGTGAAAATGTTGAGTCTCGCAATTGTATTGCCGTTCCTCATATATATATATATATATATATACTCTACTTGGTTATCCTTTTGCATCACATTTTTAATAATTAATTTAATATAAATATTTTAATATTTTAATAATTAAAATAAAATTTATGTATTCCTTCCCATATATTTCTGTCAAACCCTCAAAAGAGGGTTACTCATTTTCGTAATCCTTCCCCAAGGGTTACTTTCTTGAAATTTTAATCCCACCAAAGATAATTTTTGGCACTATTCCCCCACCGTGTCAAACCCTTCCCCAATTATGTGGCACTCCGTCTGGTGCCCATCAATTTCCTCCGAGAAGTTAGTGGTAAATTTATTTTTTTTTAACATTATGATTCGGGGCACTTTTAAAATGCGGTTAACCCAACGTTTCCTGCTCTGAGAGAGAGAGAGAGAGAGAGAGAGAGAGAGAGAGAGAGAGAGAGTAAGGTATGTATGTGTATGTGTGTGTGTGTGTGTGTGTGTGTGTGTTTACTCAAATGAACAAAGGGATCGTGTGTGAAGCATAAAACGACAAACAGAAGCGAGTTTGTTCGAGGTTCCGCGGAACGCCTCTTATACGAGTGATTTGCGCAGACATGAAAACGCCATTTGAGGCCCGCAAACGCGACTCTCTCTCTCTTATTCCTTCACACTTCAGTTCACGTCTGAAATTAAACGGATTTTGTTACTTTCTTGAGTTGTTGTTTTGTGAGCGATCGAAGAAGACTCCAACCGATTATTTGCGGCAGAACAAACTCACGAAAAGGTGCTCGATGATGCTCTACCGGTATCAACATAGGTTTTCATGATTATACTGAAACGCTTGTGGTTAATCCTGAAGGAATTAATTGTAAAATCGAAAATTCACTTTATTGCTCTTTATTCAAGTATTACATGACTCCCTTCTTCAGTCGATGCTACTATACTACCAATAATAATAATAATAATAATAATAATAATATTATTATTATTATTATTACTATTTCTATACCAGTACTAATATAAATTTGACTGTATAGGAAAAAAGGCGCCAACTATTTCCGAGATCCCATTCCGGAAATAGCGATTTCAAAACACACGATAATAACTCACTTCGAAGTTTTTATCATTCCTTTTTACTTTACAGAAACAAACATATAATAAAAGAGAGATTATGAACTCAAATGATACTGAAAAATTCTCACTTATTCACACACGTCCATTCAAACTGATTAATATGTACATATACCGGGTGATTCAAAAAATTTTAACACAATTTTTTTATGTCCAATTTATTTGTAAACATATTCTTTGATGCAAGCAGTGCTTCATACAGTCTCTACTTGCTGTTCACGGATATCTATGCATTTATAAAAGCGGTTAAACGTTGTTTCCAGAGCCCTATGGCACATCTCTGGTGGTGTTGATTGGATGACATCTGTAATTCTTTCCTCATATAAATGTTAACATTTTTTTTAATCACCCTGTATATATATATACATTTTTTTTTTATTGCGGTTGTTTAACCTCCTTCGCAACATCTAAGGTCATATTACGGAGGGGACCTACAGCTTTACGTGGGATCCGAACCACGGGTCGCTACATAATCTGGGCGCGGAGGACGGTCTCCCATCCAACTACTACCCAGACCCAATGTCGCTTGACCCAATGTCGCTTACTTCGCTGATCTCCGGGAAGCGGTGTTACGACATCGGCCACGACGTCGATATATATATATATATATATATATATATAAAAAGTAAAGAGACCCTTTCGATTTGTGCATGACAGATTTATTGAATGAATATTTAGAATGGTGTTGCTTTCGCCTTGAAAACATTATGTAAAGGTGATACAAGTTCTGGGAATCCATTGATGATCTTTTCCATGTGTTCTTGAAGACAATTACCGTGGTGACTATATATATATATACACAATCACCGTGTTGACTATATATACACATATATACACATATATATACTCGTTTATACAGATTCTACGATGCATAGAATTTACAAGAAAAATTGCCACAGATTACGTTCATTTGTGGAACCAAAACAACAGAGGTTACCCTCCTATCACTGAAGCGTTTCTCTCATTTTTTCTTGAGCTTTCATTTTTCTTCTTCGTCTTTGATGAGGAATGACAGATTCCGACGTTTCAATTGCATCGCATCCTTCACCTTATAACTTCACTTCACTTTCGAAACCTCCCCAAAATTCAAACACCAACATTCACCATTATATCACACCAAATTTTATATATATATATATATATATATATATATATATATATTAAATTCCTAAAACGCGAAACTATCCAGGCATGTAAATTTATACGCAGATATACTTTTTTCCTCTCTCTCTCTCTCTCTCTCTCTCTCTCTCTATATATATATATCTCACTTTATTGTACACACGATTTTTGTCATTATTTTCAAATTGAGGGCTAACCTGTAGTGGATGTGTGGTATCGTTTAGTACTATCCATTTTACGGACATAAATATGATAAAAATGCATTCAAGTTGACATTCTATCGAAAAATATGTTCTGAGTTCGGTTAGGTTAGGTTAGGTTGCGCTAGGTTAGGTTAGATTAGGATGGGTTGTTAGATTTTTATTACGTCGATTATTTGGTCTTGTCGACGAAACTTTTTTATGCAGGAAGGAGGGGCCAAGGGCGAATGCCCGCAAATGGATATAATCGGTTCCAAATACAGAACATAATTAAACTTAAATCAAATTTCTCTCTCTCTCTCTCTCACTATATATACAGGGTGTAACAGAATCAAATTTCTCTCTCTCTCTCTCACTATATATACAGGGTGTAACAGAATTAAATTTCTCTCTCTTTCTCTCACTATATATACAGGGTGTAACAGAATTAAATTTCTCTCTCTCTCTCACTATATATACAGGGTGTAACAGAATTAAATTTCTCTCTCTCTCACTATATATACAGGGTGTAACAATTAAATTTCTCTCCCTCTCTCTCTCACTATATATACAGGGTGTAACAGAATTAAATTTCTCTATCTCTCACTATATACACAGGGTGTAACAGAATTAAATTTCTCTCTCTCACTATATATACAGGGTGTAACAGAAGTCCGTTCTCATAAGGAAATAAGATATAAGAGAATTGATAGTTTTAACTATACATTACAAACAATACAATGAACTTACCAATTAATCCAATACATGTTCAAATTGCATTCCATGTCATACCACGTAATACATACAGACTCATCATGATCATTTCTGTTATATCTTATTTCCCTATGAGAACGGACTTTTGTTACACCCTATATACTGTATATACCGGGTGTCCGAGAATTATCTGTACAAGTTTTGGCTGTTATTAAAAGTCAACCATGAAGTGTAGAAATTCCAGTGTTGTCCCATTTTACAGAGAAACTCATTAAGTTTTTTCTGATAACAAGTTTTGACAAGTTTTTTCTTTTTTGTACGCGGGTGACAGACATTGATGATTTAAAAGCAAGAATCACAGCTACTATTGAGCGAATTGATGTGGATATGCTGCAGCGTACATGGCAACATTTGGATTATCGATTGGATGTTTTGCGAATCACTGATGGTGCACATATCGAATGTTTGTAACAACGTTACTTTAATAAAAGAAACTTTTGAAAATAAATACAGATTCTAAATAATCTTGTTTAAGAATTTTACGTGTGTTATCAAGAATTTTATTAAAAGATGAAATTGTACAGATAATTTTCGGACACACTGGAATTTCTAAAAAACTTGTCAAAACTTGGTATCAGAAAAAACTTAATGAGATTCTCTGTAAAATGGGACAACACTGGAATTTCTACACTTCATGGTTGACTTTTAATAACAGCCAAAACTTGTACAGATAATTCTCGGACACCCTGTGTGTGTGTGTATATATATATATGGCCTAGTCGTTAAGACGCTGGGCTGCTGGTGGGGCGTGGTTCGGATTCCACGTTAAATTGTAGGTCTAAGGTGGAGTGACAAGCTTGACTTCGTCAGAATGAACAATTCGGGCCGAAGCAAAACCAAGGTTAACCAAGGTTTTACACACACACACACACACACACACACACACATATATATATATATATATATATATATTATAATATATAAACAATGGCCGTCAAAGCAT
>JAJOZX010003284.1:320000-322500 GCA_023014485.1 Bathynomus jamesi | reverse complement strand
ATGAACAGCGTCAGGTCGTCCCATGACCCTGAGAACGTTCATGAGATCGGTAAGGGCGGTGTTTTCTCTGTGTCTCGCCTCCCATAAGTCAAGTATGTGCTCCGTCGGGCTGTTCTTGCTGGCGAAGTAGTTCAGGTACCTGAAATGGGGCATATTATGGTACATTTAGCTGAATGATACTCTGGCTATATAATAATAATAATAAAAAAATACCCTTCAAATAAAATTTCAGTCACTTGAATTATACTAATTTAGAAGTTACGTTTAGTCAGGTTAAGTCTGCAACAGGACTCCTGTTAACTCAGTGGTTACGGTGGCGGACTTTTGGGGTACACTCTCCCCCGCGTCATGGGGAAATTGAGCTTCCTAGTTATTACCTTTTTGTAAAGTATGTGACAACAAAAATGGGCTGTTGTCAAATTTTAGAGTACTTGGAATGAATATACTTTTAGGTGAAATAAATAGAAATGAATTACAGGGTGTCCATAAGTTACCTTTAAATATTCAATTAAATTTCAATTGAATTTGTAAAGATAACTTATGTACACCCTGTATGTGTAAGTTATGGTCAATAAGTCATTTTAATCAGTTAATTTTCATTTAAAAGTACTGTTGCAATTCTGTGTCCATTTGAAATAACAAAAAAGTAGGAGAATGTACTCTTCACTTGGTATTTTCAATTACTTAAGACCAAAGTATTTGAATTATTCAATTGAAATTCCTTTAAATCACTGGGATTTCATTTAGATTCGAAGAGTTTATCCTAAATCCTGATTTCAGGCCCCCATTATTATTATTAATTATCATTATTATTATTATTATTATTATTATTATTATTATAGCAAATGAAAGCGCGAGTCGATAACCTCTTTTATTTGTTAACCCTTTCATATTTTTGATCCACAGAAGTTGACAACTTTTCGCCTGCTACATTGTTGCATAATTAATGTCTGACATCTGATTGGTTAATTTTGTTATATCGACAAGTACCGCTTGTCCACATATATGGACAACGTGTGCACCACTGAAAAAAATAGAAGCCAGTATTTTTTTCTCATAAGGACTATTATACATTTCCCAGAATGCTCGTTGTCCACATACGTTGACAATTTGCAAGAATATTTAACAATATAAAAAAAAAATCACAAAACGTGATCCAAAATTGTATGATGAAGTTTAAATCACTTTAAGGTATAAAGGGTTAAGGCGTAAGAACTTGTGTAATACTTTTACATTCGACAAACATTATCAAGTGTCGAACTTAGTGTTAAGAGTTAGGGTCTTTCCGTACAAAATTGAGACAATCTGAAGTACAAAACCTCTTTACCATTTATTATAAAGCAGTGAATTTAATTGTACAGGGTGATCCAAAATAGGAGGAGTCCCCCCCCCCCCCAAATAATAACATTTATGTGACAAGTTATCCCTGGGGACACATTTATCGATCATCTTAACTGAATACAATTAAGTTAAAATTAAACTATCATTGTTAAATATGGTTAAACGAAACCACTGATTACACTTTTGTGTTTTCTTAACAAATTAACGCGAACAGACTCACTTCCTACACGCGAAAATATAAACAAAAAAAATAAATTTAAAGCAAACATACGAAGCGTACTAAAAGAGAGTCCTAAATTTTTATGTACTTTGTAATCTGAACTTGAGGTACTCAACCCATCTCGTATATTAATTAACACTAAACTTACATAATTATGAACAGTGTATCAAGGCTTTTCGCGTCTTCATAAAATATCCCTTCAATAAATATTGTATCAAAGATTTCTGCCTTATCAGTTTTGGCTGAAACACCTGTTAGACTCGCGTCAATTAGCGCCTACTTGATATATATACACAGTAAACTTCAACTTCCATCCTAAAAATTCACGAAGTACATAGAAAGTACACAAAAAATACACGAAAAGTACGCAAAAAGTACACGAAAATAAAGGATTGGAAAGAAAAAGCGAAATAAGGTGTCGTATGAAAGATATGATTATAGAAAAAAATAAAAAAAATATTAATATAAAGAACGAGTAATTGATGATAAATGATTATAAATTCTTTATTGATACGATAAATATTACATTATTACAATTTTTACCAGATTAAATTAATTATTAAACGGATTACTTATTATTTTAAATTTGAAATCTATTTCATAATAAGATCAAAAAAATATAAATATAAATTTTTCAGGCTATGATCAAGCATGAAAATTGACCCACGCAAATTCGACCAAAGACCAACCACCTCTTTTACCCTACCGTACATCTCCCCCACACCCCCATCCTGACGAAAAAAAAACTGAGAAAATGTTTGCTGATTTGGTGGCCAACATCTCTCTTCAAATATAAAGTATTGAGAACGAGCCTGTACCTTATCTAAGTAAGTATTTGTTAGTAAAGGCCAATAATCTAGGAAGATAATATTTTTGGAGTGTTTACTTGCTTTCAGAAGGATTCTTTGTGTGTGTTTATTTATTATTAGAGATAAAGAT
>JAJOZX010003284.1:302500-315000 GCA_023014485.1 Bathynomus jamesi | reverse complement strand
TTCTTTTCATTATACTTTTTCCTACTTTCCTATAAATTTTCTGTCAGCAATGGCTGGCGGAGGAGGGCGAGAACCTCGCCTGTTCTATAATTTACTATCACTACCGATCCTATGTGAAATTTTATGTGTCAAAACTGTAATCATAGTATCAGTTTTCAATATTCTTTATTTTTATTGAATCTTTACCTTCTTTTTTCCTCAAATTCTTTCTTGGGCTAACATAGAGTGGATCTTAAGGTTCTCTCTCTCTCTCTCTCTCTCTCCTCTCTCTCCTCTCTCTCTCTCTCTCTCTCTCTCTCCTCGAAATTACTATTGCCCATGATATATATATATATATATATATAAATATATGCTTTTTTTTACTGCAATATTTTACCATAAATATACTGTATATTGCAATTGAAAATAAATGTAAAGATTAAATTTTATACCATTCTTTGTTAAAGTATGTGATATCATGAAAATTATTTGAAGAATATAGACGCAAATTAATACAATAATATAATTATTTTTTCCTGAATAAGGAACTAAAAAGGTAAAAAAAAAATATATAAATAAATAAATAAACAAACAATTTTTAACAATTAAATTTTTTTTTTAAATTTAACTTTTTTTTTTAACAAAAAATAATTATTTATGGTCGACCCATAAATCATTCAGTTTTCGCAAGAATAATTTGGATGCTTCAAGCATCCATTATACAGGGTGTCCGAGAATTATCTGTACAATTTTTGGCTGTTATTAAAAGTCAACCATGAAGTGTAGAAATTCCAGTGTTATCCCATTTTACAGAGAATCTCATTAAGTTTTTTCTGATACCAAGTTTTGACAAGTTTTTTAGAAATTCCAGTGTGCCCGAACATTATCTGTACAATTTCATCTTTTAATAAAATTCTTGATAACACACGTAAAATTCTTAAACAAGATTATTTAGAATCTGTATTTTCAAAAGTTTCTTTTATTAAAGTAACGTTGTTACAAACATTCGATATGTGCACCATTAGTGATTCGCAAAACATCCAATCGATACTCCAAATGTTGCCATGTACGCTGCAGCATATCCACATCAATTCGCTCAATAGCAGCTGTGATTCTTGCTTTTAAATCATCAATGTCTGTCACCCGCGTACATTTCTAAAAAACTTGTCAAAACTTGGTATCAGAAAAAACGTAATGAGATTCTCTGTAAAATGGGACAATACTGGAATTTCTACACTTCATGGTTGACTTTTAATAACAGCCAAAAATTGTACAGATAATTCTCGGACACCCTGTATGTTGTTTCTTCGATATATATATATATATATATATATATATATATATATATATATATATTGTTCGGTAAACTGATGAGATGTTCTTTCGTGTATAAAAGACCTAATCAACAAAATCGCGGTGTATAACTGAATATCATGATTTACTGTTGTTCATACTTAGCATTTGCAGTGAATGGGGAATTAAATGTTCTCAGACTGTTTCAAATCTTCGCATGGAATCCCCCAAGGGCTCATACTGTCACCAATATTACTTAATGCGTATGTTGAGAGGTTATAAAAGTCCTTGAAATCTCTCACAGCGTCAGAGGGAAATTATGGAAAATAAATAGCTTGGTTTATGCTGTACGAGTTGATATTATAATACATGACACAAATTCAATCAATTTAGGGATTGAAATTAGATGAAAGAAAAGGGGTAAAAACGATGTAGAAAGGCGTGGTACATCCCAATAAGAGATGGAAAGTTCAATAAATGTCAAACATTTTTAAAATGTTAATAACACATTTATGACATTCATTAAACGTCTCACTTCTTGCTCGGATAACTTCAATGATTCTAATATCCTCCAAAACTTGACCAACGATATGAACCTTATTTTAACTAAATATAGATGCTATGAACAGGTACAGTTTCTGAAAAAAGTTCGCCTAAAATTATAAAATTTCTAAAAAGTATGAAAAATTAATAATTGGCAAATTCTTACTGATTAGTAATGCTTATGGTTTGTAATTTTTATTTTTAGGCGAACTTATTTCCAAAACTGTACATAGATTTAATACTGGACCAGTTTACATGACGATGCAAAAGCAAAATATAACTACAATACCCGACTTAAATCTAATTAATTGCGCAAACGATATTAAAGTCCAATTTAGCCCAGAGTCTCGTTCTAGCTCCTAGCAATTCTAGCGTATACTGTCATGGACTGAGGGAACGTTATAAAAAATAGAAATAAATAAATAAAAGAGGTACTGAGCAAACGACCTTTCAACCACACTATAAGCCAAAGCGTTCAGAATGTAGCAATAACTTTCACCTATAAATGCTCAGCTTTAAAAATGTTTGCCACCCACAACACCCTAATATACAACTTTTTGCAAAGAGTTCAATGCGCATATAATCTAAGTTCAAGTTCTTTTTTCAGTCCTGTCACATACGCTTTACAAATTATGGGCTGATCCAGGAAGGACGTAATCATAAAGATGCAAGTTGGCGTTCGCTAAAAGCCGAATTAAAATTTTCCCTAACTTTACGGCATCATATTTATTTATAGTTTATGATTATCTTACATTGGCACTATACTATCTTACTATCATGCATTGGCACTATACTATATATAAATAAAGAGATTAAATTTTAGCCCGGGATAGATACACCCGGGTGGCCCACACCCAGGGTTCTACCACGATCACGCTATGTTCCGGAAGGGGTGTACCTATCTAGGGTTAATTAACCTTTACGTGTAATTTAATTTTTAATAATAGTACATACACGTGTTAAGTTAAACCGCATAATTTAACCCTTATCAGATAACATTATCTAAAGAGGAAGAAATAAAATGCTATATCAATAAACATTACCATTATTGCTACCATAATCATAAATTCTACGACCATATATATATATATATATATATATTCATAAATTCTACGACCATATATATATATATATATATATATATATATATTTTTTTTTTTATGAAAACGCACAGGGAAAAGGAAAAATGATTCTAAGGTCTTACTTGTATTCAACAGTATACCTCGTCAGGGAAGGACGAATAAACGTGTTGAATATACGAAAGACCTTGGAATCATTTTTACTTTTCCTTGTGGGTTTGCATCATTCATTTATCTCAATTGTTTAGTTGTGAAATTCATCCATATATATATATATATGTAGAGAGAGAGAGAGAGAGAGAGAGAGAGAGAGAGAGAGAGAGGCCCTCTCAGAGGTCCAGAGAGGCCCGGGCCACTTCCAGCTTTTGAGGCCCATAGGTAAACCCAATTATTACTTTCACTGCAAAACATTATATTCAAACCTGAAAGTTTCTAAATTTGAAGCCTCCCTTAAGCTTGAGGCCCAGGCCAAATGGCCCTCCTAGCCGCCTACTCTGATAGGCCATATATATATATATATATATATATATATATACAAAAAAAGGTAAGATAAAAGAAAGAAATTTTGCGACGTAGTCGAAGAGTGAAATTTATTCCATAATTTTCACAAGTTACGATTCGGCGTGACTGTAATGAACTTCAGAATGCCAATAATAAAGAGAGAGAGAGAGAGAGAGAGAGAGAGAGAGAGAGAGAGAGAGAGAGAGAGCAAATTTATATGATTTTTTTTTTGTTTTAATGTCTGCATAACTGGAATTTTGAAAAGAGTCCTATATTGAAACGACTATATATATATATGTGTGTGTGTGTGTGTGTGTGTGTGTGTGTGTGTGTGTATGGTGTGTGCGCGCGCGCGTGTGTGTGTGTGTGTTGTGTGTGTATGAGGTAAGAAGCAATTAGAAAATGAAATATAACAGGTCCAAACTAATAACCTACCTGTTTATCATTGAGAATTGGCACTAGCGAAGGTTTTGTAATGACCCCCACGTACAATTGTTTATTACTGGCACTGTCGTTGCCAATGGCTTCTTCAGGCACTGTTAATGAGATGTTGCACTCAGGGATAACCAGACGCCCCCCTCGAGGTCCGATAGTGCCCCACGCGGCGGCTTCAAGCCTCTCTCCCGCAATGTCGGAAGTGGCACTCAATTCCCTCTCGTAAAATTCTGAGGCCGATGAGGTAGTCGGTTGAGACCCTTTTGAGGGGTCAGAGAACAGAGGACATTCATTAGTGCTTCCCCTCAAAGGAATCCTACTCTTATTCCGAACAGGATCCCTTTGGCTGTCACATCAGTATGCATACAGGGTGAGTCAAAAGTGGTACCTCAAAAGTATTTATTGTATAGTTATTTTTGAGGCAGAACTTTGGACTCATCCTGTATATATATATATATATATATATATATATATAATTTTTTTTTCAGATTATGCTTTATAAAAAAGCAAATTAAAGCTTGAATTAATTTATAAGGCAAAAAATATATAATTCAGTTTATATGTAAACAGATTCAGAGATATATCCCTTATATATATATATATATATATATATATATATATATGTCAACTTTAATTTTGGCAGTGAAATTACTGTGACAGGTTGTCACGAAGTATTTTCTGATTTAATATCTCGATATACGAATTATAAAAATATTACTGTGTGAAAACGGACCCGGTAAATAAATATCATATATATTCTCAGAGAGAGAGAGAGAGAGAGAGAGAGAGAGAGAGAGAGAGAGAGAGAGAGAGAGAGATCCACACACACACACACACTCGTCAAAAGATAGACTTTAGGCGATGAAGTAAGTTTGTTGTCTGAGATCAGATAATGTCAACCGCTTTTCGATAAACTTCATTGAAAAGTTCGTTGAATGATGCATATAATAGTTTCGACGGTTTTATAACGTAAAAATAATTATACATTAATTAAAGGATAAAAAACACGTAAGAATTTAAGGAAAAAACCTTATTTAAAATACTTGATTTTAAATGCATATATATATATATATATATATATATAAATTTAGTGGTGGACCGGATGTCAGTTTTTCAACATCTGCAGATTTTTAATTTCAATATCTGCGGATGCGGATGCGGATATTTAGTTAATCTATCAATATAATACAGAATTATGAATATATGACAATTTTTCAAATTTTGTGATCTTACTATTATGGCAGGCAATGCATAAGAATTAAAATTAATATTAATGTTTTCATTATGATAAAAATAATAACTTTCTCAAGAGTTTCAGCCACAGAAAATTCAATAAAACAAGTTTAATTCAATTTTCTGTGTTACCACGTATTTATATTTTGAGGTTTATATATTTGTTTGTTCATTAATAATTAATTAATACTTTACATGAAATGTGCATGACTGGGCCTTATAAGCTACTTTATAAGCTAATTTAATTGTAAATTGCATAATTTATTAGAGGTAATATCCGCATAACATCCGCAGTCAGAAGTGCGGATGCGGATATCCGGTCCACCACTAAATTATATATATATATATTATATATATATACCACAAGCTAAATTGGCTGGTATATACAGTATATATAAACGACATAACTCTGTATCTGTTTAATGAACTGAATTATATATATATATATATATATATATATAAAATTTTCGAAAATTAAATATACAGTTGGATGCTAATTTCAAATTGATGCTATGCAGGTGTCATCTTTATCTTCAGTCAGATGCTGAAAACATCTGAAAATTGTGAGCCAATCTGACGTTCATTGGATTTCCTAACTTGGCACTCATTCTGTTTGTCGTCATTTGTAATCAATGCCAAAATGTGACACTCGTTTTCACTCATTGGTATTCAGTGGCACTGGGACTTACCGGAAGTTGCTTCGCTGGTGCCAGACGAAGGAGACACGCTTCTGATCGACTTTTCCAGCGAAGACGGGGGAGACTCCCCCCAACGTCCTTTTCCTCCCCCGACAACCCCACTGTCGGTCGTGGGTGTAGTTTGAGGTGGACGTTGATGGGGTACCTGAGGCGGCGACAGGAGGTGGAGGGTCTCTAAGGGAACGGGGGAGTCGATGGGGGAACGCATCAAGGGCATGTCGTAAAGGTGTTCGGACGCCGGCGTTTCGTGCCCTTCATTCGAATCCTTTCTTCCCACAGCGGGGGTTGAGTACTGCTCTTCCTCGTACAGGGATCCTCCTATCCCTGTTAGGGACTTCTGCCCGCTGCTGACGGAGTTTGGGTCGGAACAGGCGTGGTCGAAGCAGAGGGGAATGGGGGCGGAGTTGCTCCCAACGACTGACTGGGTCAAGTCGGGCCCAAATGGTTTCTTCTTTGTCGACTCGGTGCAGAAGGGCATTGGGTATTCTGAACAAGAGAATAAAGTTTAAAAACAAAAAAAATACCCAATAAAACCCTCACCAAAGAGCAAATTACACAATGATACCAAATGTCTCGAACTGCGACCAAAAATTACTCATCTGCCCTCACCTGACGCAGCCACTTCGTAGAGTGGCCCTTGGTGCCTCTCCTTCCGGTTATATTTCCTGAAGGCGAACACGAAAAGAAGAAGAATTATCGGAACCAAAATGCCCAAAACGATGATGAGGGTCACGTCCTGCTGAACGGCCGCTTCCAAAGCTACAATAAGAACGACAACGCAATACAGTCAGTTGTTCGTACAAAGCAACACATGAGAATAAAAGTAGCTTACACAACAAATAACTTTACTAACATATGTGAGAAGTGAAGTTACTCTGTACTTCCATACGGTTCTTTTATGTTAGCCTGTTCTTATTATTATTATCTGATTAATAATAAGAATACAGGTTTTTGGGGGGGGGGGGGGGACGATTTTCCAGGTATTTGGTTGAAAATGTATCATAAAATAAATTCAGGCATGTTAAAAACTCTGTTCTTGTTAAATTGAAGTTGTAATTAAACTTAATACACGCGCGCGAGCGTATGTACACAAACACAACACACATAATATATATATAATTTATATATATATATATATATATATATATATAGAGAGAGAGAGAGAGAGGAGAGAGAGAGAGAGAGAGAGAGAGAGAGAGAGAGAGAGAGAGAGCGTGATTCATAAAGGCAAGAGTGGTCTCTGATTACGGACCGTATTTATTTATTTATTTTCCTTCCATAATTATACCAAATTTATTGAAGTTTTCTCCATTCCCAATACTCGCCATAATGGCGCTCTGTCGCGTCTTTGGCGAGTACACACACACACACACACATGCAAAAATGAGGTAGGATAGATACTTTCGTCTGTATTTTTTATTTTTTAATGTCATTGCTAGAAATAGAATCTATACATTATAGAAAAGTAGGAAAAATTGTCGAAGTTTCACATAAGCACTGCTGTGACCCTACTTTTCTTACGGATAATGGAATGGCTGTCTTGAAATCCATTATTAAATTGGCCAGTAATTATGGCAAAGGAATCGCAGAATCAAGCACCGATGCTGACCCTCTAAATGTGGTATTTTTCTGACTACTTTAATTAATTATATATGTATTATTTTTGTCTAAATGTACAGTTGGCACCTAAATACAGCCATTACTTTACGTACATGCATACATGTACATGTACTTTTAGGATAAAGTGTATATTTGTGTGTGCGTATAAATATAATAATAATGGAAACGTAACAGATATATCAAATGTGCTAAGAGTACACTTAAAGCTTAGAGTACAAGAGTACAGTACAAATATAATACATGCATTTAAAGTACTTCTACTGAACCACATTTAGAATGTACTAATGGTAATATATATATATATATTATATGAAACACACCTACAGATTAAAAATAAAAGCGATTACAAGACATTTCGCGTAATTAACAACAAGGACATGGATTCAATTTTTATATTCCCCTTTGGGTGTGTATAATTTTTTTCATTATATATATATATATATATATATATATATTAAAAAAATATATGTAATAAATAAATAAACAAATAAATAAAAAGAAAAAAAATATATATATATATATATCTGCATAAGCTATATAATAATAGAAGACGTGATCAAACTGTACTCGTAAAACTTACGTACCAAAATTACTATGTAAATCTATTTTTACAACTTTTAATCGATTTACAACTTCATAACTTTGACGTTTTCACAACTTGAATTAAAAAAAAGGATTTTTTTGAATTTAAGAGAATTCTTTGATGTCGTGATTTGTCGTAATTTTTACTTGTGACCAAATTTCAAGTTAAAATAGTTTTCTAAAATTATATGATGTCATAGGGTATTACGCCCTCTCTCTCTCTCTCTCTCTCTCTCTCTCTCTCTCTCTCTCTCTCTCTCTCTCTCTCTCTCTCTCTCTCTCCTTACATATAAATATATAATAAAATTTAATTTTTTAATTTCATAATCTCTCATAAGAAAAATGTTATCTAATTTTAAAAGTTAAATATGACAAAATTCTCAGTAAATTAACTTAATTAACACTAAACTATATATATATATATTGAAATTTATGTCCAAGTAAACTTTGTAAATGTTATTTACATTTCAAAAATTCTAAATGAACGAACGAAAAAAAAAAAAAAATCTTTATAAAAACGAAAATCAAAGAAAAATTTAACTCTCTCTCGTTTTTTGTTTTTTCAACAATAATAATTGTATATTAAAATATAGTATGCATGAAGCAACACCACACACACACACACACATAGTTTGAGAGTTTTGTACGAATATTTGTGTAATGTTGCCCATTCATTCAATGTTTTAACTTTTTTTTGTGTAAATATCAACTTTTTGTATCGTTTTGTGAAATATATTTACACAATGGTTGGAGTTATCCATTTCAAAATTTTAATTAATTTGAGTAGTAGAGCTGGCTGCGTTTTTTTTTTCTATTATATTAAATAGAACACTTTTTCATAGAACAGTATTTGATTTTATTTATATATATATATATATATATATATATATATATAGAGAGAGAGAGGAGAGAGAGAGAGAGAGAGAGAGAAGTATGCAAGCGCTGAATACTAAATACATTCACTGTAAGTTTTTTTTCATTCCATTTCCTTAATAAGCATTGAACGAATATATTATATTTACCGTGGGAAATAACTAAAGTTGAACCACTTCTCCATTTATTCCATTACTATTATTATTATTATTATTAATATTATTATTATTAATGATAATATTATTACTAATATTCTCCAACGTTTCATGGGTACACCAAAAACAAAAAATTTTCTGCCTCACTGAATTCGTTTCACAATGAAAGTTTTCTTATTACTGGAATAAAATAAAATAGAGAAAATATAAAAATTTTGCCGATAAGGAGTCAAACGCGAAACAGAAACCATTTTTATTCCTTATCAAGAGCGCAGAAGAGGCGGATGTGAAATATTTTAGGGGGTTTTCCGAACGTTCTTGGCGTCTATATTGGTTTTAAGAAAGGTTGCATTGAAAAGCTCTGCCTTATCAGTACTGTACCGTCATAAGTGCAACAACTGTTTACGCATATAATATTGAACATTGCGCATTGGTTATACAGGGTGTCCCGTAAGTCGGGTTTCATAGGATAATTTACTTTAAATCAAATTTACAAGAGTAATACATTACAATTAAAGCATATGTTCAAATTGATGTCTTGTTTTAGGACCTGTCAAATGTTGCGGGTAGAACAACACGCAATGGTTAATATGGAAGTGGGTTACACTCGTGAGTTAAATGCTTCTGCATTTTCCTCAGTTGTGTAACTCTTGTGTAACTCTTCTGCGTTTTTGTTCTAATATACGAGTATTGCTTTCGTAAAATTAATTTTAAAAAAATTTTCCCATGAGACCGGACTTATGGGACACCCTGTATATATATATATATATATATATATATATTGCTTTTTTGTGACGGTACGCGCCGGTACGGCGTACCGGCACCTTTTTTTCAGAGACACTGACAACTTGACACACGTCCGCTCAAATAAATTAAAGTTTCCATCTCGACTGACTCATTTGGCGGGAACAACAAATTCACATGACAATTCGTTGGCTGACGTCACGTGACCCCTCCACCCTCCACAGGGGAGGGGTAGGAGAGGAATTTTACAATTTATCAAGGTATGAGTACCGGCACCTCTTTCTTTTTTAAACTGTATATATATATATATACAGTGCCCGCGAAAAGTATCCGATCACTCAAGAAAATACAATATTTTCCCTTGATATTCAGAGACACATAATTCACTTTCTATTTGTTCTAGCGACATCTGGTAACTTTGAGGTTGCTCGCTGATATGAGAGCTATCCAACGCATTCTCAAATTAGTGTTCTGGTAGCCTTCGTTGCGGGTGGCTGTGTCTCAAAGTTGTCAGATTTCACTGTTTGTGTAAATTTATTGATATTTTGTTATTTTTTACAGAAAGTGGTGTAAATAAAATTTATATATAATGTGTGCTAAAAACAACTTAAGAGTGATTGTCGAGGTGCTATTGTTGCTTTGCATACATGTGGGGAATCACAGAGACAGATAGCTAAGGAATTAAACATATCCCAAAGTACCGTTAATTTATGGGTTTCACGGGCTAAGAACAATGCCGGCCTAACCACGCCAGTCCCTAAAAAACGATCTGGCAGACCGAGAAAAACAAATTCACGAACAGACAAACTTATGAAACGTTTAGTATTGAAAAACCCAACAATAACTGCGAAAGAAATAAAATTTAATATGAATAATTTGTTATCTGGTGTTTCTGAACGAACTATCCAGGAGCGGCTCCAAAAAACTCGGATTACCATCTCGCCATGCTGCTAAGAAACCGTTCATTAATGAAAAAATGCGTAAAAAACGTGTCGCATTTTGTAAAAAATATATTCATTGGACTGTTGATGACTGGAAGAAGGTTTTATTTAGTGATGAGTCGACATTTTTGACATTTAGAAGTTGTCCAAAAAAGGTTCGCCGGCCATTGGCTCAAATAGGATGGACCCTAAATACACCCTAAAGACAATGAAACACCCTCCAAGTGTGATGGTTTGGGGTTGTTTCGGTTACTATGGGCGTGGAAACCTATATTTTCTTCCGAAGAACACAACTATGAATGGTGCACGGTATTTAGCAATGCTACAGGATAAACTTCCAATGGCAATGGCAATCCAAAGGACAAAAACATACATGCATGATGGTGCACCATGTCACAGGGCCAAAATAGTGACAAAATGGATTACTGACAATAAATTTGATATTTTGAATTGGCCTGGTAATAGTCCAGATCTCAATCCGATAGAAAATATGTGGCTAATAATAAAAAATAAGGTTGAATGCCACGACACTGGCTCAGTCGAAAATTACAAGAAGCCATCAAAAAGGTATGGTGCAAGGAAATATCAGTGGAAGTTTGTCAAAACTTGATTAAATCCATGCCAAAACGTCTAGAACAAGTCATCCAAACCAAAGGACAGATGACAAAATACTAATATAAGGTTAGTATACATTTAAACATTGTTTTTTATGTAAAAAATACAAATTTCCAGGGTGATCGGATACTTTTCGCGGGCACTGTATATTAGTGGTGCACCGATTAATCGGTATCGGCACCTGGCATGCCGATTAATCGGCCATGCAAGGTATTTTCCTAATATCGGCATGCCAGTTGCCGATACCGATTAATCGGTGCACCACTAATATATATAATATATATATATTATATATATATATACACCTTAACTGCCACGATAACTTAACATAATTTCAAATTTTTATATAATATACAAAATCTTTGAAACTCAAAAATTTCTCATGGAATTTTTTTTTTTTTTAATAATCTCCAAAAATATCGTTTTCCAAAATCTTTAAAATCTTCTCTTAATAACCTAATAATTCGTATATAAATTAATCCTTTTCAACAGATATTAAACCGGCTTTTGAAAGGAAAATGAAAACAGAGTGGGGGGAAAAGAACGCCCCTGAAGGAACCTTTTTGAGAACGAAGCTTAAGTAAGAACCACACCAAAAATAAAAAGTTAAAACCCGACTGAATGAATAGCCAGCCCGAAAGAACTCTCTTCAAGGAGTTTGAAGAACTTTTGGAGAACTCTTGAGAATATCTTCAAGAGGGGCTCGAACCTTTTCTGTACAAAGAGAGCTTACCGACATTCCTCCCTTACAAATCCATTTTGGATTTTGTTTTTAGAAAACCTTCAACCAATTGGTCTAATAAATGATTAGCCTATTAGCTGATTTTCCCTATGATAGAAAGAATTAGGTCTCTCTCTCTTTCTCGCTTTATGATAGAAAGAATTAGCTCTCTCTCTCTCTCTCTCTCTCTCTCTCTCTCTCTGTGAGCGTGGGTATGTGTATATATATGTAGGCAACTGGGCATAAGTTAGGTCAAGTGTGTATCTTAATTTACAGATGTAGTGGGGTAATTTTTTTTGGGGGGTACCACCTTTGGTACATTGGAACATTAACAAATATATACCGTATAAAAAAAATCAGGAAATATTTGGACTGTTGGATGAAAGATACGTCGGTCCTGATTAGGTTAGGTTACGCTAGGTTAGGTTAGGTTAGATTAGCTAGTACCTCATTATTTATTGAAATAACAGAACACACCCTTCAAGCCC
>JAJOZX010003284.1:287500-295000 GCA_023014485.1 Bathynomus jamesi | reverse complement strand
TGCTGGAATAGTTTGCCGGTAGAAGTAATTAGTAGCACGTCTATAAACATGTTTAAAAATCGATTAGACGCGTACGTTGATAGGTTGGGTATAGTTTAAACTTTAAGGTAGTAAAATTAAAGTTTTTGTAGTTCGGAACCCACGTAAAAAAAATGTGTACATGCGCAATACACAACTACAACCACAGTTAGGTAGACCAGCCTGAGTGGATCCTAGGGTTTTTGTTGGTCTGAAACATTATATAATATATATATATATATATATATTATATATAACCCCGCAAGGGGGTTCTAAGCTCGTGCTCGTGAGTGCTCTTTGTGCTCGTTTGTACGTGCTTGTTCCAGGAGGTTTCATGTGCGCCCTCCCGGCCCTAGCACCCAAGGATGATGGGGCTCGACCCTGCAGTCCTTGTCATCCTTGGTCTTTTTCCACTTCGACTGTCCCCTCCACCCTTTCTTTTTCCTCTGTCTTTCCTCTCACTTTTTCTTTGTTTTTCCGCTGAGATATGCCCTTTTAAATAGAGGCGAATCGGTTCTTCCCGAACTTAAAAAAAAAAAAATATATATATATATATAATATATATATTAGCTAAATGCTTGATTGCTGTAAAATTTATCGTAACCTTTGCTTTACCAGAGAGAAATCGTATTTTGTGCCATGTTTTTTCTTTGTTTTCCTTACATTTGTAAAACACACGCACACACACACACACACACGTACATACAACCACGTCACACAAACCAATTAACCTATACATAAATTAAAATTAAACTAATTTTTACACACACGCGCACACACACACACACACACACACACACACACCAGACAGAATAAAGAATAAGCGCAGATAAAATCAATAATGGAAATTTTAATGAAGTAAAAAAGAAAAACAAAAAGATATACAAGAATAATTATGTGCATATTAATTTTTCCTTGATAAAAGTAATAAATTTACCTAATTAAATTAAAATTCAGATCCTCGTAATAAGAAGGTGTAGATTTAATCGGAACTAGATAAATTTCATTGTTAAATTTAATAAATATATCTTTATATATCACGAATAAATAATAATAATAATAATTAGTGGACTCTCTCTCTCTCTCTCTCTCTCTCTCTCTCTCTCTCTCTCTCTCTCTCTCTCTCTCTCTATATTATATATATATTATATATATATATATCTTTCCATGCATATATAATATAAATATGACATATATAAATACAAACGACTCGTATAAAAAATAATATATGAATATATAGTATATAGTTTCTCCTATACTTTTTGATATACAGTATTATATACATTTACCATCCCAATAAATTGAGTCATCCGAAATTGGTGAAAGAAATATATAATTGTGCATATATCGCTGTATATAAATTGTATATATAAATATATACGACAGATATATGGGAATAATAAACATAGTTTTATGTACAATTTGTGATCGATTATATATATATATAATCTATCACATATGACAACATTATTATACAGGGTGATTCACAAAGCTGCATGTTCTCGAAAAATATGTATGTAGCAAGTTATTTTTTGGGAACACCCTTTTTTTTGGCTCACCCTATATATATATATATATATATATACCGTATAATGGATGGATGAAGGTGCTTTATATATAAGTAGAATATGTACTTTACAGTACATATCTTTCAGTGCCTTCACTGTTCAGATTTATATACTCGTATAACCTACACTATTAAACCTGTAAAGGCGTGTGTGCGTGTGTGCGTGTGTGTGTGTGTGTAACGCAAAAATTGGATCACCTGAAGATCAGGGCCCCCAGCCTTCTTTAGTTAGCTTTATAAGTTATAAGGCTAACTAACGAAAATATCACGACCTAACCTAACCACTCGTCAAGGGCGTACAGTTAACTTAACGATTGGTTAGGTTACGTCGTAATGTTTTCGTTAGTTAGGCTTATAAGGCTAACTAAAGAAAGCTTGGGGCCCTGATCTTCAGGTGATCCCCAAAATTTAGTTATAACAACTAAAAAAAAACAAAAATAATGAGTGGAGAAGAATGTAAACAAGAAGACACGCTAAGAAAATTCGCAAAAACAACTATTAATAGGGTAAAACAATGATATATACTATATATTTGCTTACCCTAGGATTGGGATCAATGCATGATGTGCTAGTTGGGTGGTTGTAGGATTGTGTTCAATTGTAAACGTGTGGTAGAATGAAAGTAAACTACCGTATGAATGGGTTTTTTTTTTGGTTCTGAGATCGAGTGGTGTAGTTGTTGAAATCTGCAAGCGGCAATTGTGTAAATCGAAGGCATATTTAAACTTAACTATGAAATGATAATTATATTGTATTCAATGTTGTTATAAAGCTTTGGAATCACCTGAAGATCAGGGCCCCCATGTATTCTTGTTTTATGCTTTGCAAGTTTACAGTACCAAATATAATAATAAATTAAATTGAATGCCCGGTTAGGTCAACTGTACGCCCTTGACGATTGGTTAGGTTAAGTCGTGATGTTTTCGTTAGTTTTAACGAAGATATCATTTGGTAATTGAGGCTGGGGGCCCTGATCTTCAGATGATCCAAGCTTTGCTTTTAGTAATTGATATATTTATGTGGCGATCTTTCGTTTCAGGTACGTAAAATCGAAATATTTTCGCTAAATAGACAACAAAAAACAGAAAGTCCCAAAATATTTATTTAATGTACTTCACAATATTGATATTGTGGAGTATATTAAACCCGTAATTTAACTTAATTTTTGTTGTTGTCATTAATGTTTATTTGTTGCCTGCTTAGGCCTAGTTTAGTCTGAGTACTATTGTTGTAGTGTGAGCATGTGATAATGCAGTGCTGTGATCTATTTACTTGTGAGTTGCCCCCCTCCCTGGTTAATTGAATGCCCTGTTAGGTCAATCGTATGCCCTTGATGATTGGTTAGGTTAACTCTTGATATTTTCGTTAAAACTAACGAAAATATCACGACTTAACCTAACCAATCGATTTTACGTACCTAAAACGAAAGATCGCCATTTATATTTAAAGTTCTGTTAAATTTTGAAAAGCAAGTTAATATTTTGATTTATAGGATTGTGTTAATTTTAACTTAATATAAAAGGCGAAGTAAAACGAAGAATAAAGGAGGAAACTGTTTCAGGTATGAATTTTGTATTTTATTGCACGAATCTTGAAAGTAACGTTTGTAATTCATTTGGTTTGTTTTTAAATAACTTCAGTTAATAACTAGCTGATATGCCCGTCCATGACGGGTATGTTTTACCAGTAGACTATTGGTAAAAAGCTCCATGATGACGTCAAGGTTGTCTACCTGCATTGAGGTGCTTATTTAAGTATACTAGCAAACGTGGGTCTCAGTAGTGGTGGGCAATTACTGAGGAGTCGATGGTTTTCGGTCAAAAGAACGCAGCCCTGAAAATCTTAAGCTTCACAAATCTTGATACACTGGGTTCGGATGTGAAGTTTAAGATTTTCATTGCTGCGTTCTTTTCTATAGTTTTATTGACCGAAAAATTGAACAGAACACAAAAATTACAATTTTAACTCGCAAGAGTAAAAAGTTGAAAGAAAGCGAAGCGCATTTATTTCTGTGTTCAGAATCGCTTAATAGTAAATAGAGTACATAGTGTCTACAGACGGACGGACGGACAGAACTGCCTTTTTATAGTATAGTCCAGGGGTCACCAACCTTTTTTTTTGTTCACCGCCCACTTTTACGATTTTTTGAAAATTAAAAAAAGCTTATCGCCCACCTTAGATCAAAAAGAATAAATCAACATAATCGCTAAAATAAATAATGAAATAAATGTTTAATTACCTTTAATGTGAGCCCATTAGTGGGCGCTACCGCCCAGGTTGGTGACCCCTGGTATAGACTATAGAAGATGCGCTCAAGTTAACAGGGTCATCCACAATTAAATAGTTTATTTCGAATAATTCTACAGTATAGAATTTGATCACTTCGCCACTTCATTCTTTCAAATTGTTTTCATTCTTTATTTTTACGTTTTTAGTCATATTTTGGTATTTTAACAATCAACATTTGTTTTTGTGAATTTTCATATATTACAAATATATTTTATGAGTTCCGACAAAATTTCTCAATGGCAACGAATCGGATATTAGAATCACTCCCCCCACCCCCCACAAGAAAAGTAGTATAGTATAGGTTTTGCACTAAAATATACCGTCATATACATTATTACTCGTATAGGTTATATTGAACGTTTGCGTATATTTCGTTGAGGACAGAAGATTGAGATAAAATATAACGAAAGTTTATTTTAAATGTAAAAAATTCCTGACGAGCAATCGCTGCACTTAAGTGTCGCGTAAAAGGCATGCATGTACGTGATATATACATACACACATACACGTATAAATATATATATACACACACACTGTGCATTGTAATTTATATAGCATGCTTACGTTACCTTCAGTAAATTCCAGATGGAATCAACTTTTCTATTTTAATGGTAAAAGCAGACCTCTATTGTTATGCGATACAAAAGGAAAATTTTGAAAAAGGGTTCCAAAAACATTAAAAATATTAAAATTTATATATATATATATATATATTTTATATAATATATATATATTAGTTGCAGAAAATGTTTTGAATATTTGTATATTACAGGAGAGAACTATTTAAAAAGTTTGCTAAGAAAAGGTGATCACACATTCCGTGAATAATCCGTGAATATTTCGTGAATAATCCGTGAATATTTTGTGAATATTTTTTACGTGAAGTCGGTTGCATGAAATTGGCTGTCACTCGGGATCAAAGATGATACATCGATTCTGAAGTGAAATTTTAAAACTGATTCCATCTAAAACTTGTAACACGATTCTGAAGGTAAAATTACTCATAATTTAAGTCAGTGCCGTGAGTATGGATGGGTAAAATATGAGGAAACCTTTCCTCATGAATGATTTTGAGTGCTGCTTGTCTACGTATAACTCATATACCAAATTCTGTATCCAGTCCCATCACTTCTGAATGACTCACCATGGACCCTGTTTCCACACACCTCAGCGGGGCACCGGTCTCCTGCTGGGGAGATACGAGTCAGAAAGGAAGGACACAAGTAGATACCCCGCCGAATACGGAGCGCAAATATGATAGGCTTGATACGTGAATGAATATACAGTATACATATATATGGCGGCGATGCCCAGGGCATATATCAAGCAGCATGAATTATATATATATATGGTAATAAATGACGTTTAAGTTAGTTTTATATTTCATTAGAAATAAGCAGACATACATACATACATACAAACAAGCATTTCTCCATGGTAGAGTAACACGGTGTCATATATATATATATATATTAGTAAATTATTTTCAGAGTATAACAAAACAAATCGAATAAAAATAGAACTCTGTACAACTAGATAAGTAATGATAATAATGATAATAATAATGAACATCAGCTGAAATAAATTCTCTCTCTCTCTCTCTCTCTCTCTCTCTCTCTCTATATATATATATATATATATATATATATATATAATCAACAAAAGTATAATAACGCAAATGAAGTAAAGTGGCACTATTTTTAGCGTTGTGTCTAAGTATAGTTGTCACCGCTGTATGAGAATATAAATTCTCACATTAAATAAGTGGTCATTTTTTGACCAATTCTGGTTCATATTTCATGGGTCATAATTGTGTTTAACGGACATTCCGTCGTCCGCGTCCATCATGACGGACAAAGAATGCAAATATGAAATATTGGAATGTTGAAAAAAGAGGATATGTACGAAATCAAATCGCAAAAATATATTCATTCCATTTGGCTCAAATGGCAATTTCATGTACTTTCCCTTACGTGAAATCGATCAAATTAAGTAGTTTGTATAATGCAAATTCATGTCCCACTGTATATATGTATTTAATTATATGGATTGCGGAGCGGAGAAAGGGGGAGACAGTTTTATTTATACGGTAAGAAGGAACATAAAATAGGAATGAATTTGTAATTGGTCTCTCTCTCTCTCTCTCTCTCTCTCTCTCTCTCTCTCTCTCTCTCTCTCTCTCATTGAAATAATTAATTTCTATGAATGTTTCCAGTTTATATACTCATTTATAATATATATATATATATACACGCAATAAGTGACGCAAATTATTTTTTATTACTCCCTATCAATTTTAATTACAAAATGTTTAATGAATTAAGTTTTACACATGTGATACTCACTGTTCATTTGATAATGTATATACACGCACGCACGCACGCAAGCAAGCGCGCGCACACACACACACACACACACACACACACACACACACACGTTGAGATATTTCACGCAGGAAAATGAAAGCAGCAGTAGCGATGTTTCGCTCCAATCACTGGAGCATTCTCAAGCTTTATTTATTTTGATTCATTTTCCTGCATGAAATATTTCAACACTGAAGCGAAATCATGGATTTCGCCGCATATATATATATATATATATATATATATATACACACACACACACACACGAGAAGGTTGGATTAGGTAAGGTTGGGCTAAATTAATTAGATTTTTAAATTACGCTAGACGTCGCCATACACAAGTGATGAAGAAATGTTGCGGTTTTGTATATATATATATATATATATATATATATATATATATATATATAGATGCGTGTGTGTGTGTGTGTGGGGGTGGGTGTCTGTGAATGATGATAAAATCAATAATTTTCCACCAACCTGGACAAGGTGTGGAACAGTCGTTCTTCTGGAGTGCCGGCCCTTGGCACGCCGCCCCACCGAAAGCCGGTGAGGGTTGAGTACAGGTTCGAGTCCTCTTCTGATAGCCACGCCCACACCGGACGTTGCAAGGCGACCACGGGGACCACGAAGACCACGCACCATTCACTGAAAGATGACAGCAATTATAATATATATGTATATATATATATATATATATATAATATATAAACGAAAGATGAAATAGGAAGGAACGCTATGCCCACGGTCATACCCATACATGCCCACTGCTTGACGTCATCCCCTCTTATGCTGAAGCCTCTTTTTAAAGACAAATACCCAATACTAAGAATTTAACTCTGACTTGAGAAAGGGTCTAATGTTACACACTGAAAACGTTTATCGTCTTTACTGTTACATGTGTGTGTGTGTGTGTGTGTGTGAGACTCACCAAATACTTTAATTTCCGCTGTATCTGATATCCTCTTTCCTGCCACGTTTTCTGCGGTACAAGTAAAGTTTGCTGAATCTTCACTTCTGGCCGACAGGATCAGAAGAGACCCTTCTGAGGAGATCCTGCGCGGGATATATATATATATATAATATATATATATATATATATATATATATATATTATATATATATTATGTACAGGGTGTCCATAAGTCCGGTCTCGTTGGAAAATTTAATTTAAAATAAATTTTCCAATGAGACCGGACTTATGGACACCCTGTATATATATATATATATATATATATATATATATATATATATATATATATAA
>JAJOZX010003284.1:262500-282500 GCA_023014485.1 Bathynomus jamesi | reverse complement strand
TCTTCAAATTACCTAAACTCATTTTTTCTCATCATATTATCGCTCTATTAAGAGGAATAGCTTTATTAGTCTCTCTCTCTCTCTCTCTCTCTCTCTCTCTCTCTCAATGATCGTAGCATCATTGCCAAGTACACTGTCGACGTACTAACGAGGCTTATATATAGTCGTGTGTGGATATATATATAATATATATATATATATAATATATATATATATATATATATATATATATATATATATATATATACACAGACAGTGCATGGAACAAGGAACTCTTCCGGGATAATTAAATCCACTATAGTCCGAATAAGTAATGGTAAATGACAAATACCATAGTTTTTCTTTTTCATGATGCTAGCCCGACGTGGGCAACGGGTCACTCGCAAAGAGGTCCCATAAATATAGCTTCCCTCACCAGCCATGCACTGTCTGTGTGTATCATAAAAAACTCAGGGGACCATTCTGAGTTCATTCCCATATATATATATATATATATATATATATATATATATCTGTAACGTAGTTGAGTATAGGGAAAATTAGTGATTTAATTATATATATATATATATATATATATATATATATATATACACAGTATGTATAGATATTCCCCTTGCAAGATCCCCTTTCACCGGCCGTAAACACTTATTGAACCCGCCTCGCGTCCCCCCTCCCCCACCAGACACACTGTTACTCAGTACCACTACCTCCTCCTTAACCCTTGAGAACCATTCCATTTCGAGGATTTTGTCCCGTTAGCATTAATTTGATTACACCCTTTCGCACCCCCCCCAAAAAAATCAAAGCGGAGGGTTTTTGGTTCCATTTTGGTTTTGCACTAAATGATTTTCTATGAGGGATTGACAGTAAGGGAACGCACGGTGCTTGTAGTATATGGAAATGTTATTTAATTCTAATAAAATAGCTGAATATTTCAAATATTCTATGTATGTATGTTTTCGTCGAGCTACAACGTGTCCATGTCGTATCATCGTTTCCCACACATCAGCGAAGTTAAGTGACACAGAGTGTAGGTAATAGTTCGATAAGTACCTGTCCTCTACGTTCAGATGATGTAGCGACCCACGGTTCGGATCCTAAGTAAAACTGTAAAACACCACCTTTACCTTTACGGAGGAATTGAACAACTCCCAAAAGACACTTATCGGTGACAATAAGGTGTTGGAGATCCATTGTTTAAAGTCCAGTGGTGGGGAACCTGCCCCCCGCGTGCGGCAAATTTTAATTGCCCGCGGACAGTTTGATTATTTAAAGTCGTATAATATTTACAGCTTAATTAAGTCCCAAACTGTTTTTAAAGCTGTAATTTGCACTGTGAGAGTATTTTAGTTGAAATATGCCCCCCCCCCCCCCCCCCACCCCCCGCGCGCACAATAAAGTTCCCCACCGCCCATGGACTTTAAACAGCAAACATTTAGAATTCAAACGTAGAATTTTTAATGAAAAAGTAGTTCAAGATATTTTCATACGAACCCTTCAGTATGTTTTTCTACTTTTTTTAATTAATTATTGGTCGTTGATGAAAAGTGGACTGGTAAAAATGCGATTTAATATAATAGGAACCATAAGAACGGCTTCCTAATAAGTCTATCTGAAATGCATTCAAAATTGAGATAGATTCGCTAAGCTGCTCTCGCAACAAAGGCTTCCTAATGCTGATACACCATGAAAAGCGATTCTTAGTTCATTATACTCGACTCAACTCCTAATATACATACCCATACATATAAAACACACACACACACACACACATTACAGAGGACACGTCTGCATAATCTACCTAAAAGTATTACCATTTGACGTCTGGGTTCGGTATAATCTTTGATTCAATCGTCAATCGAAGCCGATAGAAGCAAGTGTTATTTTCCTGCCGTTAAAAGCCTGCGATCCTGCAGATATCGGGAGTCTGTGCAACTTGAATACTCGTAATACTGATATATTCATATACATATATGTATATGTGCAGGCAGAAACAGAGACTGTGAGCGAGAAAGATACGCGAAAAAGTAGAAAAAAAGAGACAAATAAAGATAGAAAGAAAAATAAAGATAGGGAAATACCGATCGGGTGTGAGACAGTGATACAAGGGATCCCTCCATTTACATACTTGTGATTAGGTCTTAGAGAGAGAGAGAGAGAGAGAGAGAATCTTCTCTTTCTCTCTCCGTCAGATCATTTTTACGCCGATTGTACAAAACTTTCAACGAGACATGAAATTCCCATCAATGAAAAATGCCACAGAGAAAAGCTGTGCCCATTTATGGCATAAATGCAGGCGAAATATTCAATCCCCCACGCTTTATACTCCAGGTATGCCTCTGGTATAAATATATGACCATCTAATAACGAAATTCTATAAACATTTTTGTGGTATCGTACAAAGAATGGACGATATACAGTGCGTATATATATATATATATATATATATATATATATATATATATATATATATATATATATCTGATAGAAATGGCTTTTTTAAAGAGATTACAAGGAGAGAATATAACTGATTTTAGTTTTACCCCAAAAGATTTAGCGCGAGCTAGTAGACAAATTAAATGACATTCAGCTGCAGGTCCGGACGAATGGAATGCTTTGATAATTAAAAACTGTAAGAATGAAATAGCTACACCCCTATATTGGATGTGGAAAAATACCGGGCATCCTGAAGAGGGGAAACAGTGTCCCTATATATATATATAGCAGGGATAGGTCTTAAGCATAGAAATACAAACCAGTGTTACTGTCATCTCATCTCGCCAAAATTGAGACTTGTTAGAAAAAATCTATTGACTTTTTAGGGATAAAGGAAAGATTCGATGATATGCAGCAAGGAGTCTGGTCAGGAGGATCGTGTCCATCACAACTAGTAGAACATTATAATAATGTCACTGATGCATTGAAAACAATGGAAGCTAAGATTTAATATACACCGATTTTGCTAAAGCATTCGACAAGTATGATCGCAGTATAGTTACTTATGTCCTCTTCACTCCTATGTGGAGCATAGGGCGTTAACTGTGCTTCGCCATCGGGTAAGGGTGGCATAGCATATAAAATGAAATACGAGGGAATAACGGGCAAAGCTGGAAAATGGATCTTCCTCGGAGAACGTCAGCAAATTGTTGAAATCGAAGTAATATCATTATGAGAATCGGAAACACTTGATTCAGTACCACAAGAAACAGCATTAGTCCCACTCCTATGCTTTATCATACTAACAGACATAGATAACGAGATAACCAATAATACCATAATATCCTGTACTGACGATACAAACATCAGCAGAAAAATTAGGAACACATATGTGAAAGCCTCACAAACGGACTCGCGAAACAGAATATACCGATGGTCAGAAGACAACAATATGAAATTTACCACCGAAAATTTTTACCTCTTAAGATATGAAAGAAATGAGGAACTAAAACGTATTATGCCCTAAAGAGAATATTATACCCTAAATAGAGAACAAATTCAAAGGAAGACAAAAGCGAAAGATTGAAGAGATATGATGACCGATGATACGAAATTTGAGAGACAAAAAAAGATAGCGACAAACAAAGTGAAAAATATTGGGAGAGATACTAAGAACCTTTAAATGAAAGGACAAAAATGTAATGATTCCTTTGTTAAAAGCACTGATCATATCAAAACTGGAATATTGCTCATTCTTAACTAGGTGAAATTCAAAGAAATTTCACATCAAAGATCAATGGCTGCGAAGAACTAAATTACTGGGGATGATAAAGTAAATTAAATCTCTTTTTGCTGGAGAGAGAGAGAGAGAGAGAGAGAGAGAGAGAGAGAGAGTTATAAGGACAAGAGGAAACCTCAAAGACCTTCCGGTCCACTCTGAGAGGTTCCTGTTATTAAACAAGTTTATTTTTCTTTCAACTATCCTAGCAGTAGTAGAAAACTGGATAGAAAAGTATAAGACTCTCTCCCCACCCTCCCTGCCAGAGGCAGGTACGGAAAAAGGTTGAAGAAAATACCTTGACTCTGGAAAAGTAGCCAAGGAAATTTTACAGGAAAGTTGAGAATATATAAAAAACTCTATAATTAGTATGCCCACAGAGACACCGTCCAAGCGAACTCCTGCAGAGTTATGTTATATTTTAGTCTTAAACCATGAGAGTATTCAGTACTTTATCTAGCCTATTTTTAAACACATTTACACTTTGACTGGAAACAACCTCTGAGGGAAGTTGGTTCCAGATATTAACTATATTTTATAGGAAAAGAAATTGCCACAGACAGAGGTCCTAAATGTCTTTAGTTCCAGTTTAAACCCATTATTTCTTGTCGGATTGGCATTAAGTGAGAATAAGTTCCTGTAGTCTACCCTGTCTATTCCATTGAGCATCTTGAAGACTTGAATAAGCTGACCGCGCAACTTCCTCGTCTCTACGGTAAACAGATTTAGGCGCTCCAATCCCCATTGGTAGTTTTGCATTCTCATTGAAGGGATCAATTTTGTAGCCCTTGCTTGTACCCTTTCTAACCTTTCTATATTCTTCTTGAGGGATGGAGACCAAAACTGCGCACAGTATTCCAGTTGAAGTCTGATTAATGAATTATAAAGAGACATTACAGTCTCCTTGTTCCGAAACTGGAACTGTCTTTTAATGTAACCTAATATTTTTAAGGCCCTCTTTTCGACTTCTGCACAGTGCTTCGACGGTTTCAGATCGTTGCTGATATAGACTCCTAAGTCTTTCTCTAGATCGGTCTCAGTCAAGTTCCTTCCCAAGGGAGAGTAATCGGTCTTCGGGTTTTTATAACCTATGTGCATTACCTTACATTTGTCCAAGTTGAATGGCATCCGCCAAGTAGCAGACCATTCGCCCAACCTGTCAAGTTCATTCTGAAGCGTTCTTACACCCTCCTCAGTACCGACACTACTTCCTAATTTCGTATCGTCTGCAAATTTGGAGATTGTACTTAGAAGCCCGACGTCTATATCATTAATATAGATGATAAAAAGTAAAGGACCCAGAACGGAACCCTGTGGGACAGCACTGGTGACGGGCGCCCACTCCGAAGCCACTCCATTTAATACCACTCTCTGCTTTCTATTTTGTAACCAATCCTCAATCCAGTTGGAAACGAGACCGGTGATTCCTAGTCCTCTGATTTTAGCCATCAATCTCGTGTGAGGGACTTTGTCAAAGGCTTTTTGAAAGTCGAGATACACTATATCTATTGCCCTACTTGCATATTATGGAAAAATTCTAACAGGTTTGTCAGACAGGATCTATGTCGCCTAAATCCATGTTGAGAATAAAAAATTAGATTGTTAGATTCAAGGTGATACACAATACGTTTTATAATGATGGATTCCAATAGTTTGCCGACAATTGATGTTGAACTGATCGGGCGGTAATTGCAAGGATTTTCCCTATTACCCTTTTTAAAGATTGATGTTACATTTACTAATTTCCAGTCGGTTGGAACTTTCCCTAACTCGATTGATTGTTGGAATATGGTTACTAAGTCGTCAACAACAATGTGGCTAACCTCTTTTAATACCCTTGGAAGAAATAAGTCGGGACCAGGTGATTTGTATTTATTCATCTTATCAATTAACTGCTGTACCTCATTTCTCGTAAAACTTATGGTCTCTACGTGATGGTCACCGTCATATGTAATCAGAGGACTTGGCACTTCAATTGTGTCTTCCTCCGTGAAGACTGTAACGAAGAACTCGTTTAACGTATCAGCTATATCTTTATCACCGAATTTCAGTACGCCATTTCTATCTTTTAGGGGGCCTACAGAATTTTTAATTGGCTTTCTGCTATTAACATGGGCAAAAAATTCTTTACGATTAACTTTACAGAGTGAGGCAACTATAGCTTCTTCATCACGTTTGGCTGATCTAATTAAGGACTTAACCCTCCTACGTAGGTTTATATAGTTTTCTGAATTAGTCTGGTTGAAATGCGACTTAAGTAGTTTGTAGGCTCTATTTCTTCCCGAAAGAGCACTGCCAATTTCGTTGTTAAACCATTTCGGCGACTTTGTTGACAAGGAAACTATTTTAGTGGGTATAAAAATGTTCTGTAATATTCTAAATTGATCCCTATATGAGCTCCAGGTGACATTGACATCCTCACTTATCAGAACTTCATGTGTGTCTAAACTACTTCAGAAGCTTTTAAAATTTGCTCTCGAAAAATCCACTCTTTCACGAGTCTTTTCGCGTGTATTAACTGGAACCCTGAGGTCAAACCTAATCAAATTATGATCGCTGTTACTCAAATTTTCACCAATAGTCAGGTTAGAGACTAGGTCATCTTTGTTCGTGAATATGAGGTCTAGTTTTTTATTACTCCCTGTAGGACCGTCAACCCATTGACTTAATAAGTTATCATCGGCAAATTCTAACAGTCTTGAGCCCTCAGCATCAGCTGTTTCCCAATTTATATTACCACAATTAAAATCACCAAAAATCACAGTGATCTTATTATTCACTATTCTGCTTAATTGGTTATACAAGTTTATATCCTCATCAACGGGGTAGTGAGGTGGCCTATATACTAGAAGTAGCTGCACTACTTTATTATTTAGGTTTAGATCAATTCCCAACATTTCATGAGCAGATACAATATTACTGTTTACCGGGTGCAGGAAGTCCCGAGCATACAAAAGTACACCGCCAGCTTCCCTTCCGTTCCTATCTTTGTGAAACATTTTGTAACCAACCATTTCAAATTCTCTTACAAAATCCCTTGATTCAGAATGAATCCAGGATTCCGTTATTCTTATGATATCAAAGTTCTCACTTTTGAGTAGCGCTATAAATTCCATTAGTTTGTTTCTAATTGACCTACCAGTGAAGAGCACAGTTTTGAGAGATTTAAGTTGTTATTTCTCCTAACTGGCCTGAGTCGTTTCCCGAAGCAGTTGAATCAACTACTGGGAGAGTAGGATGAACTACTGGTGGAGGACTGACTGCGGGGGGCAGAACTATCTGCTGGGGGAGGAGGAGGACTGACTGCTGGGGGGAAAGGACTATCTGCTATTATTGGGGGAGTAGGATGAACTGCTGTGGGAGGAGGGCGAACTGCTGTGGGAGGAGGGCTAACTGCTGTGGAAGGAGGGTTAACTGCTGTGGGAGGAGGACCGACTGCTGGGGGAGAAGGACTGACTGCTGGGGGAGTAGGTTTAACAGTTGGGGGAGCAGGATCAATTGCTGGTTTGGGGGGTCCTAGTTTAAAAAGATTATACAAATTAATGCTCAGTAAATCACCAAACTTCTTTTTCCCCCTTCTGATTAAAGTGTATCCCGTCCGAGCCAAAGTATTCCCCATTTCTGAAGAATGAAGGCCAAAAATCAACAAACTTTAGGCCTTTTTCCTCACACATGCGTTTAACTCTCTTATTTATGCTAATGGCTTTACTTAAAGTATAGTCACTAGCACGCATTCAAGGGAGAATCCCTACAACCATACCCATATCTGTCTTATCCCTAACCTTGTCGGTTAGGAAGTGAATTCTTTTACAATGGACTCTGTCTGCCCTCCTGTCCCTCCCTGAAAAACGTCATTGCCACCAACATGTACAATGATGGGGCAACTCTTATTCTTGATATTAATTATGACTAATTCCCTATTTATTATCTGACTCGTGGCACCTGGAAAACATCGGACTTTCCTTTTGGTCACGCGTCTTGCTCCGATAAAGCCACCGCAGAAGACAGTAGCACACATCCTCAAATAGTATGCAAGATTCGGTCTAACCTTTCCTTGAACTGATCCACAGAGGAACTGTTCACAACTTCTGAAGGTAGCCTGTTCCACATGTCACAGATCTTATAGGTAAAGTAATTCCCACACACACTAGTGCTAAACCGTTTCATATCCAACTTCCAACCATTGTTGCGAGTTGAGTTATCATTTAAACTAAACATGCTTCTAAAATCGACATCGTCGAACCCGTGTAAGAGCTTCAAAACCTCGATGAGTTGACCGCGCAGCCTCCGAGTTTCCAGCGAAAACAAATTCAGGGTGCGTAAGCGTCGATTGTAGCTCATATGCCTAACGGAAGGGATTAACTTTGTGACCCTCGCCTGGACTCGCTCCAGCCTCTCAACATCTTTCCTGAGGGTGGGCGACCAGAACTGCACAGCATACTCAAGGTGCGGCCGAACCAGGGAATTGTACAGAGAGAGCACAATCTCCTTGTTCCGAAATCGAAATTGCCTCCTCATATAACCAAACAGCTTCTGGGCTTTCTTTTCCACCTCTACGCACTGTTTGGTAAACTTAAGGTCGCTGATAATTAACACACCCAAGTCCTTTTCCAAATCAGTGGCTTCGATATTACTCCCCAACATGGAGTAGTCCAACTTCGGATTGGCGTAGCCAATGTGCATGACCTTGCATTTACCCAAGTTAAACGGCATTTGCCATTTTTTGGACCACTCTCCTATCCTACATAGGTCCGTACGCAGTTGCTCGATCGCTTCGAGCGTCCCAACATTGGCCCCAAGCTTGGTGTCATCAGCGAATTTGGCGAGCTTATTGACGATGCCAGCGTCGATATCATTTATGTAACTGATAAACAACAGTGGCAACAAAACGGAATGCTGAGGAACCCCGCTAGTGACCGAGGCCCAACCCGAGCTAGCCCCTTTAATTACAACCCTCTGCCGCCTATTCTTCAGCCAGTTTCCAATCCAGCTACCTACTTCCCCATCGATACACAACGCAAGGACTTTGGCCATTAGCCGCCGGTGAGGTACCTTATCAAAGGTTTTCTGAAAGTCGGGATAAAATATATCAATCGCCCTGCTCTTATCATACTCACTCCACATGACGTGAAAAAACTCGAGCAGGTTGGTGAGACACGACCTTTGCTGTCTAATCCCATGTTTGGAGTCCACAAGCAGCTTGGAGGAATCCAAATGGTCAACGATCCTATCCACTATTATCCCCTCTAATATATAATTTACCTACAACCGAAGTGAGACTAATGGGGCGATAGTTCCCTGGACTTTCGTGATCCCCTTTCTTAAAGATAGGGGTCACGTTGGCTTCCCTCCAGTCACCAGGCACCTGGCCCGTCTCCAACGATTTGTTGAAAACTGTAGCCAGGTGGGGAGCCCACCTGGTCGCCCACTTCCCGCAAGACTCTGGGGAGGATTTGGTTTGGCCCAGGAGCCTTAAACGCGTTCAGTTTATTCTATCGGCAACGTCTGTCGCGGTACACCGAACACTATCCAAGCGAGCACCGTCGTGCCTGACGCCTGGCTCGGGGATGACGCGGGTGTCCTCCCTGGTGAACACTCCCGCAAAGTACTCATTCAGCACATTAGCGATGTACGTGTCGGAGGTCCGCAGCGCGCTGCTGGGGTCCTTTAAACGGCCTATCATGCCTCTAATGGGCTGAGAGAGAAGAGAGAGAGAGTTACAAGAAGAAGTACCTCAAAAGGCCTTGCGGCCCGTACCGAGGAGGTACCAATGGCAACGGGTGCCAGGGAAAAATTCCTACACCCTCAAATAGTGTGCAAGATTCGGTGTAACCTTTTCTTGAACTGATCCACAGAGGAACTGTTAACAACTTCTGAAGGTAGCCTGTTCCACGTGTCACATAGATCTTATAGGTAAATTGGTCTTTGCTCGAAAAGACCGCTATGAACCACTGACAGATTCATAGCGACAAGCGTGTATATATATATATATATCATGTCAACAGGCATCGACAGCGGAGTAAACACCAACAGTGTAGTAACATCCTTTGCAGACGATACAAAGATCAGCAGAAAAATCAGCGATGTAAATGAAGTGGAAGCCTTGCAGAGAGACACGAACAAAATATACAAATGGTCAGAAGACAACAACATGACATTTAACACCGAGAAATTTCAGCTCTTCAGATATGGTAGAAAAGAGGAACTTAAACAGACTGCATATTATGCTCCAGATAGACAGGAAATTCAGAAAAGCACGAAAGCGATCGATCTGGGAGTAATAATGACCGATGATGCGGAATTCGAAACAGAAAATCAGATAGCGATAAATAAAGCAAAAAGAGTCGCGGGAGGTACTAAGAACGTTCAAAAGAAGGGACAGGACAGTAATGATTCCCCTGCTAAAAACACTGATCATACCAAAACTTTAATTCTGCTCAGTTTTGACGTCCCCATATAAAAAGGAAGAAATTAATAAACCAGAAGAAACGCAGAGACATTTCGCAGCCAAGATTGATGGCTGCAAATAACTCAACTACTGGGAAAGACTACGTAAAATAAATCCATACTCCCTGGAAAGAAGAAGAGAGCGGTACACCATAATCTACATATGGAAAATGATCGCAAAACTGGTACCAAACCTCAAACTAAACCCGATTACCATTCAAACAACACTGGAAAATAGGAAAGGCAGGATGTGTTGTGTTCCCAAATTAAAGGCAAGACAAGGGACCTCCTTAACACTGAAGAAAAATAGCTTGGTTGTCAGGAGGGGCAAAGACTTTTTAACCAGCTTCCAAAGGACCTCAGAAACGTTACAGAGGTCACAGTTGAAGTCTTCAAGAGAAGACTAGATGCATGGCTCAGGACGGTACCAGATGAGCCGGGTGTACCTGTATGTACAGTGGAGAGCGCAAGAAAGTAACTCTCTCCTCCACCAAGCCAGACCTAGAGGCGGGGCCACCAGCTTGACCTTCGTGTGAAGAGAGACCAACGCACGGAACAGCAACGAGGAGGTTAACGAGGTGTGTGTATATATATATATATATATATATATATATATATATTAATCAATAACAGATCGCGTTCCATCATCACATCAAAAACATGTATATATATGATAATGATAAGGATTATGATAAGGGTATGCTTTATTGGTAGGATATAAATCCCATAAAACATTACAATATTCTTGAAGGTAATAAACGATAAGATAATCAAACAATAATAACATTATATATATATATATATATATATATATATATATATATATATATATATATAATATATATATATGCTGCCATAGCCAAAATTAAAAGATAAACAAAACAAGCACAGAAGTCAAGAAAAACAATTTTATTTGCAGTTTGTTTATTGTTAATTTTTTTTCTTGTTTTGTTTGATGAAGGACTTTTTTTGTTTCGTTATTATCATTATATGTATCCGAGTGTCTTTTGTTTTTGTTTAATTTTGTTTCTATTCTTAGTTTATTTGTTTAAATCACTTTACGTCATTTGTGAGATTTAATAGAGTGTAAATATACTTACTCTACTGGACTCTATTTAATACTTTTCTCTCTCTCTCTCTCTCTATATATATATATATATACAATATATATATATATATATATATATATATATATATATATATATATATATGGTGAGATAGTCTTTTTTAGGGAATCGAATCCTTATGATGAATACGAAGACCGAGGTAAGGGTCTCAACCATTTATTTTAAACGTTTCGACCACCCGTCGCAAGGACCACCATCTTCAGTAAGTCTAAAACAAAATGAAATGAAATATATGTTGAAGGAAATTAAAACAAAAAAAGGACAAAAACGAAATTGAACTTGGAAATAAGACAATAAACTTAACAAAAAATTGTAATTAGCACTAAAAAACCGCGGAGTCATTGTAATTAAAATAGAGTATTAACTAAAGCTTATCATCATCACTGTTTTTGTGAAAAAATAGTGGTTGAGAAGACAAAGCAGAAACTAATTATGGCTGTGTTGGTTGGTTAGTTGGTTGGTTGGTTGGTAGTATATTAAATGATAATTAGTTTAACTGATACATTTTGTGCATTTTAAGAAAGGCTCAGATTGGATTTCATTTTACTTCGAGATTAATTATTTACGATATTTCTTCAACAATTCGCCAAATATCGTTTGAAAGCTGAACGAATTTTGTACATAATATATTTTAACCAAAACCCCTATTTCTGATGTTCCGAAGTTCGATGGATATATTAAACTTGCTTTTCTTGGACACGTTACTAGTGAAATGACCAAACTACTTTGAGATGTATTGTACATGTACAGGTCCTTAAAGAGCTCCTTCTTAAAGGTCCTTCTTAAACATGTATTGTACGGGTCCTTAAAGAGGCCCTTCTTAAAGGTCCTTCTTAAACGTGTATTTTATAGGTCCTTCCCCCAATATAACTTTAAATTCATAAATATGAACTCTCCCTCCTTTTCCTGATCAAGTTCTGTGGTGTATATCGTTATTCGTGCACAGAGACTATAACGCCTGCTACGTGGGGCAAACTGGCCTCCCGCAACTCAAACAGAGGATAGATAAGCACGCAGGGGCCTCTCCCACCAAACAGGCCTCCCTTCATTTAACCTTGAACACTCAATTAATCCGGAACTATAGGGAACAGGGTGACCACAACAAATGTTGATCAGTTCGCTATTTTATCATCTCAATTCATGTGAACTCGACAAGAAAATCACGAGTCTTTATATATTGTAAATCCTTATTCTTTCGTTAAATGCAAAAAATTCATTAGTCAACCTATCTATCTTATAATATTTGTACTACCAACCAACCAAACTAACCAAACCAACTACAATTACTTCCTGTTTTGCCTTCTTTGACACTTTTTTTCCTTCCAGAGAGTGAAGATGTCGTAAGCTTTAGGTCATATTTTTATAATAGCTGCTATCTTGCTTGCGTTTGCAGTATTTTTTTGCGATTTTTAATTACGCTTTCTGAGAGTTATTGTCCTATTGCCTGGTTTAACCCTCTCTCTCTCTCTCTCTCTCTCTCTCTCTCTCTCTCTCTCTCTCTCTCTCTCTCTCTCTCTCTCTCTCTCTCTCTCTCTCTCTCATATAATGAAAATGAGAAAAGCATTTGTATTGTGGCACTACACGGCCCCATTTTGTCATAAACGACCGTGTAGTGCCAAACAAGAGCCAATTCGCAAAAAATGCATCAACAATTGATCCATATCGAGGCCATCAAATCTTATCTGCACTATTTCTACTATTTTTCTCCGGAAATCCGGTACTGTTTCTTTCCGGAATGAGGCTGAAATTTCGTGTTAAAATAGCATTAAACGATAAGCCAAGCATTCCACTCTTTTTCTATTACTTCATTTCAACTCTGAAATAGTTCTTACACAACTCGTAAAAGTTTAAAGCTTTATAAATTATATAAAATATACACACACCTCTATATATATACAGGGTGTTCTAAAATTACCTAGTAAACTTTAATATGTCTGTCGATCAGTAGTCGGACGTTGTGAACAATGTGTTCAAGTTGAAGGAAGACACTTTGAACATCTAAAATAAACAATTATTGTTGCTTTTCCTATTGTTGCTCTATATGAAATAAAATTGTTAAATATAGCATAATTTTTGTTAAGATATTACGTTCATATAAAAGTTTACAAGGTAATTTTAGAACACCCTGTATATATATATATATAATATATATATATATATATATATATATTTATTTATTGTGTGTGTGTGTGTGTGTGTGTGTGTGTTGCACAGTATTATATCAGCGCTGTCATTCAGGTTTGAGTTGACTTGTATTTCGGCAGTAATTATCTACGTATATTCATACTATGACTGGTGTTACGCTCGTATATCATTTGTAAATGACACATTATGAATATCAGTACATACAACGACGCCATATCAACGCTGGCTCAGCTTTCAAAATAAGAAATGCGTTCATGGGAGTTTATGTGCGCGGGGTATGGCAAAGCCTGTGTATTGAATTACCTTTATGCGCACGCAGCAGCAGCACCAGCCTCCTTCCCTCATCCATATTATAAAACAAAATTAGATAAAAAGATATTTTTCTGCAGTTGTATATTTTAATAAGTCTGAAAAAAAAATGTATTTTGGACACCAAAAATTAATTAATCTTCTCTCCGTAATTCTTATTGGTTGTTCATGATAGAACACGGTCTGTGATTGGTCAAAATATTTGTACAGCCCCGTATCCTGAACCAAGTTTAAACTGGGACATTTGGTCCACTGTGATTTCATAAATGATTGTCCTTGTATCGTCTTGTAAGGATGAGGTTTAACACGGCGTGCGAGAAGCTATTCTGCATAAACAAGAGTCTGCCAATGTCCGTTTGGACACTGATAATTACGAGTTTCGCGCACCACAAAACTAACCGAATTATCAGAATCCGCGGGATTTCGCTTTATGCGGGACAAGTTTTTCAATATAGCATTTTCAGGCTCAAATTGTTTTAAATATATAGTTTATTTCCACACACACACACACACACACACACACACACACACACATTCATTCATCTTTATTTTAGCGAGGTACAGAGGTAACCAAACCTAATTCAACCTAAGCTAACCTTAATGCCAACGAACCGAGAAAGGGGTGATAAATTTTCCGTTAAGTCATTAAATAGTGGGAGCTAATCTAGCCTGACCTAACTTAATCAAATCTTAACTAACCTAACCTGGCGTAACCTAAGCTAATCAGGAACAAATCTTTTTTCCGACAATAATTTTTTTTAGCTTTTTCATGTAAATTATTTGATGTTCTGAGGTACCAAAAGTGTTACCTCACAAAAAAAAAAAAAATTATATATATATATATATACAGGCGTTCATAAGTATTCGTACAGAGAAATATTTTAGTTATATTCGTCCTTATCTTTCGTATCATGCATAGGATATTTATGAGAAATTTGCTGCTCGTTTGAAAAAATTTAACAAATAAAAAAAAATCAGTTCGACTCCGACGTATAATGTAAAACATCAAAGAATTTGAGGAAAATAAAAAAATGTTAAAAAGCAAAAGTTTTCGTACATTTATTTACAAAATTATTTAATACTTTGCGAGTTCACCTTAGGCTTAAAAATTTTAAAAAATTTACCAGTAGTTCGCTCTTTATTGATTAGAGACTGTTAGCAATTCTGAATTCTAGAATTTTCTCTGACTCTTCATGGAAGACGGATGACTGTACAAGCCATTAATAAGCAATGGGTCGTCGTGGTAAAAAGCTGGCTGCAGATTTTAAGAGCTATTATTCCATTTACGATGATTACTTCAGTTTTGAAGAAATGGAAAGGCTTTGGAAAAATCATAACTCTACCAAGATGTGGACGACCTTGCAAGATTCCAAAATGTATAGCTAGACGGACTGAAAGAATGGCTACTGCGAATCCACGAGTGACTGCAGGTGATATTTGCCAGACATTCAGACTGTCTAAGAGTGATGTCCATCCCTCTATTAATTTGTACGTCGTACATTGAGAAAGAATGGTCTGCATGGGAGATTTCCACCGAGAAAACCTCTGCTACGAAAAGCGCACAAAGAAGCTCGTTTAAAGTACGCCAAGGATCATTAAAATGATGGATTTGCATCCTGGAAGAAATTTCTCTGGACAGACGAGACAAAAATTGAATTATTCGGAAACAAAGAGCAACGATATGTTTGACGAAAACCAAATACTGCATTCGAGGAAAAAAAAACATCCTCCCTACGGTTAAACATGGTGGTGGTAGTTTGTTTCTTTGGGGATGCTTTAGTGCTTCTGGTTCAAGAAAACTTGTCATCAGTGGAGTTTTCAATTCGAAGAAATATCAGGAAATTTTGGAAGAAAATGTATTGCCGTCAGTTCGAGAGATGTGAATGGGTCGCAATTGGGTACTGCAACAAGATAATGATCCAAAACATAAGTTACAGCACCATAAAATGGCTTCAACAAAAGAATTTCAAGCTTTTCGAGTGGCCCAGTTAAAGGCCAGATCTCAATTTAATCAATAATTTATAGTTTGATTTGAGAAAATTGTTTGCAAGATAAACCCTTCGAATATGAATGAATTACAACAATTTTCTTTCGAAGAATGGGCTAAAATTTGTACTGAGAGATGTCGAAACCTTGTAGAAAAATACCCAAAACGAATCGTAGAAATTATTCAAGCAAAAGGTGGACACCAAAAGTATTAAATAATTTTGTAAATAAATGTACGAAAACTTTTGCATTTTAACTTTTTTTCATTTTCCTGAAATTCTATGATGTTTTACATTATATGTTGGAATTAAATTAATTTTTTTAATTGTAAAATTTTTCCAAACGAACAGTAAACTTTTCATAACTATCCTACACATGGTACAAACGATATATATATATATATATATATATATATATATATACTGTATATATATATATATAACGCTGTAAACAGAAACAAGACTCCATTCAAGCTTCAAAAGCCTGTGAGGCTAATTTCAATGATAATAGTAACAAATTCTGGAAATTTCTCAAGGAAAAATCGGTTGCTAAGAATGCCATCCTATTAACAATTGAATTGATGGAGTGTCTGGGGTGGTAGAAATAGTGAAGTTATGGAGAACAAAGTACTCAGACACCCTTAACAGCGTGGGGAGAGTTAATCTTAATGTAGGCTGCAACAGAACGACATTAGGAGGGGCCAGTGAAAATACGGGGACTTCAGTACCTGATCTTACAATTCTGATTAAAGAGCTAAAGACAGCGCCTCACCAGGAATAGATGACTTGTCGAATGAGCACTTAAAGTATGCTAATGATGTGATCATTCTTCATATCTCATTACTGTTCACAGCCATGCTTGCTGAGTTATATTCCTGCAGAGTTTATGAGGGTTTATATCACACCCCTTGTCAAAAATAAATATGGGGACAATCTATCCAGCGATAACGACAGGCCTATTGTTGTTGCCTCCTGCTTCTCAAAATTACTCGAGAAACTTTTGCTACGCCGACTAAATGATTATTTATGGACGTCTCCTAATCAGTTTGGTTTCAAAAGGTCCCATTCAACTGACCTGTGTATTTATGTTTTGAAAGAGATTGTATTTAGATACACTGTCAGTAATTCAACTATTTATAGTTGTTTTATGGATATAAGCAAAGCATATGATAGAGTGAATCACAATATTTTATTTAAAAAAGTAGAAGACAGGAATGTTCCACCATATGTTTTAAATTTATTGAAAGTTTGGTACACACCAAACCTTTACTGTTAGATGGTGCAATGTATTGCGGAGTTAGACAAGTCTCTTCTCTCTCCTCTGCAGTTATATATATATATATATATATATATATATATATATTGATGGATTAATTGATTTTCTTAATGAGGCAAGAGTAGATGCTGTATAGATGACATGAGGATAAATAACTTTGTCTATACCGATGATATGGTGTTAACAAGCCCTTCTGTAGAAGGTGTGGATCATCTTATAAAAATTTGTGAATCATAGTCACAGAACTATGACATTAATTTTAATGTTACTAAAACGAAGGTTATGCAATTCCATCCTAAAAGATAAAACCAAACACCTAATATTATTTTCAAAATGAGAGAGAAACCAATAGAGCAGATACAAAAATTTAAGTATCTGGGCCAAACTATCACCAGCTCCTCCAGTGAAGACGCAGACATAAGGAAATAATATCGAAGTTATTGTGTTGAGGCAAACATGATTCGAAAGAACTTCAAATTCTGTATAAGCGAAGCTAAAGGCACTCTTTTTAGTACTTTCTGTACTAATATTTATCGACGGCAATTCTGGGTTAATTTTAAAAAAGGCTCTCGCGGAACCCTCAATTTGCTTTTCAACAGAGCCTATAGACTACTGCATAAGTTACCTCTAAAATGCTCAGCCTCTCAAATGTTCGCTAACCGTAATGTTTCGAGCATCCCTGAGGCAACAAGACGTGCTCAATACACTCTAATACGAAGATTAAAAATTCAGACAATCCAACTGTCCAAGCTATTCATCAGTCCTGTTTTATGTCCTAGACTGTGAAGTGTGAACCTCTTCGTATGAAAGTGTTTGTCTATAGCTCCACTCAACTCCTACATTAGCCATTCCATTACATGTTCTTTTCATTTTTACGAAACTCTTCTTAGTAATTTTATTATTTCTCGTTTCTTTACGTTATTCTTTATTAACGTAGTCCTTTTTCGTATTTTAAATTAAAATTTAGTGTTTAATTAGCTGTCTCGTTGATGTCCTTGATGGATACTGTACCTCTTTTAAGGTGTGGGGATCTGTCCCTTACCAATAAACATTATTATTCTCTCCCTCATTATAATCATTATCATATATATATGTTGATACTATCGCTAAGTGTACTTTTTTTTATTTTATTTTTTATTTTTTTAATTTTTGTAGTCTTATTTTTTGGGGCACTTTTTATTATCATTCGTTTTAATCCGTGTCTTATTTTTAGTTCTTTTAGTAATAATTTTTAGGTTTTTTAATTTATTTTGTTTAAGTTATCTTATCGTTTATTGTACATTCAAGAATAATGTAATATTTTAGGATTTATGTCCTGCCAATAATGCTTATCATATACGAAGTATAAGCTAAGACAATGAAACAAAAAAAAGAATTAATTTTTTATAAAGCAACTTTGGATATTCTGATTAAGCTTTTTAATAAGATTTTATCGAGGATATTCCCACACGAAGATTCTCTCTCTCTCTCTCTCTCTCTCTCTCTCTCTCTCTCTCTCCTCTCTCTCTCTCTCTCTCATAAAGAAACAATATAAGAGGTTGGTTATATTGTATTATGTAACTACAGTCACAATATTCCCTACGCATAATGACGGAGAATCATATAATGATCTCTAATTTTCTCCAATTTTTTTTTTTTTTTAATTTTGTCCCCCATGACTCCAAAGCCTCAGAATCGATTTCAGGCACTATAATTATTTATCAAGAATATACGCACAGTATCTTCTTTAGTAAAGATAGCGTGAACGGGCATTGCACTGTGTGTGTGTGTGTGTGTGTGTGTGTGTGTGTGTGTGAGAAAAAGGCCCTTATTCTTCCCATATAAAACAGTGCCATCGTAGATAAGGTTTTCAAAGTTATGCCGCCTCTGGACCACATCTGTTTCAGAGGCACTAATTGAACACTTTCTTACGGCCTAAAATGTTCTCACTTTAGTGCATTCGAGTGCCAAACGTAAAGGGGAAACAGTGCCAGGCACTTAGGGGCTTTTGGTAAATTAATCTTTGATATATAGCGAAGGCATGGCTCGCTCAAATATGCTGAAATAGAGGAGGTCTTCAAGTCTTTAGTAATGTTCAAGAATTTATTAAGAGTAAAATGCTCACAAATTAAAGTTTTTAACATAATTTTTGCTCCAAATCATTAAAAACGTCTAAAAAATCTACGTGCTGTGTGTGTGTGGTGTGTGTGTGTGTGTGTGTGTGTGTGGTGTGCACAAAAAAAGAGACAACAGTGAGAAATCAAAAACAGAAGAAAAGAAAAAAAATGCGGGATTTGGAGCAACACAAAGAAGGCCTCTCTATCTCTCTCTCCCTCTCTCCTTCCTCCCTTTTCCTTTGGAGAGGAAGGAAGGAGATATTATCACTCCAAATCTCTCTTCCCTTTATCTCGCATCTTATCTCGACGTGGAACAGTTGGAATTGTCTTTTTTTTCCAATAATTTGTTTCTATTATTTTCATTACAAAAATTCATTTCTGTGTGTGTGTGTGTGTGTGTGTGTGTGTGTGTGTGTGTGTGTGTGTGTGTGTGTGTTTATTTATGGTTATTGTCAGAGACAGAGAGAGATCATTATTATACCTTTATTACTCATAATATATAGGTAGTGACAATAAAATATCCTAAAAGCCAAATGTATCTGCTTTAAATTTCCCATTTGCTGTCTTCCTCCCATTCATGGACGCAGTATGGCGTCAAAACAAATAACATTATTTAGACACATGTCTTGCATTCTGCGTTATTTCACGTACGAATGTAATGAAAAGAATCGTGATTCAGTTGAGTTAGCGGCGATATTTTAACTATATTCAGACCATGACAGTTTGGTTGATCTAGCTCCGATGTCGACTTTGTTATTGGAGTTTTGTGTATATATTATATATATATATATATATATATATATATATATATATATATATATATAGGGGGGGGTTGCGTGCGTGCGTACGCAAGAACGTGGTAATGAAAATTTACATAATTATGAGTATTTTTAATTTTTA
>JAJOZX010003284.1:222500-257500 GCA_023014485.1 Bathynomus jamesi | reverse complement strand
CCCGCAAAAAAAATGTGCAATCAACTATTTTTGGGGGTAGAACACTTTCTTTTTTGGCTCACCCTGTAGTTTGAGGAAATTCCTTTTTAAGAATTTTCGATCCATAATCATTTCCACGATTGGACATTCTACAGACACCTAACTTAACATAACCTGACCTAACCTAACCTGACCTAACAATCAGACCCTAAAATTCTTATCCATAAAAGGTCACAGTAAAAAAGATTACTTACTCGCCACATTTTTAGCATAATTTTATTCTTTTATACGCGAGCTGTTAAAAGTGAATATAAAGGAGTGGGAGATTGGGGAGGGATGCCACCTCGTGCATGAAAACTACGATTCTATCAGTATATATCTTAGCCGTAAATTGAAGCGATAATAAGGCATTTATCGAAGTCAAAGCCTTAGTTCCTCTGCAGATTGCTCCTCTGGGTATTGTATAAAGACACTGATTGGTATTGCATAAACAATCAACGTACTCCGCATGGGGGCAGGCACGGTGCTGAAGTAAGTTAATGATCAATCTGCTGAAATACTTTTTAAAAAGCAAATTTTTAGATTAAATGTGTTATTTATACGCACTAAATTCGCTATTTTAAGGCAAAAGTTTTTGGATAAAAAATCTCTCTCTCTCTCTCTCTCTCTCTCTGATAAAAAAACAAAAACAAGACTAAAATCGAACTTAATTCCGTTCAGTGAATCATTTCAGTTTGTTAAACTCGTCCTTTTTTTCAGCTTTTCGTTTCACGCATGCGCAAACGAAGAGCAAATCGTGCTGCGCAGGTCACGTTAAGAACATGTTTTGGACACGATTTCTGCACAGCCCCGTTGAGCTGCCTTCCATTCAAAAAAATAAGTTTATTTCGTTCAATGGATTCCAAAACTATATTTAGATTATCCGTTCTAAATTTTTCCATTATTATTATTTTAATATAAATAACTGTTTTATATATATATATATATATATATATATATATATATATATATATATATATATATTATATATTATATTATGAATCTAAAGTAACGAGTTGAAAATTCATTTCTTTGAATCGGTTTGCAATTGGAAACTTGGAAAGTACTTAATTAATGCACTGTATTGGAATTCAATAACGAGGCAGTCGCTAGCAATTATCTTTTAACTCTTTATGGGCACGATACACATCCGTCGAACGTATATTGATTAAAAATAATAAATAAAAAAATATATATATATGGGGGGGGGGTAACTACGGTAGTAGTGTATTCTGTCTAAAACTAAAAATGGGTTTAAGGTATGAGAACTAAAATAAAATAAAATAAAAATAAATAAAAACGCTTAAAATTTACTCACAGGCAATTTTAATTTTGGCACTGGCACTAGTTGTTTCCCCTCTGGAACTCCACGCGAGGCACTGGCACCGTACCCCTTCTGGATCCTGTGATTTTTCAACCATTACCCTTTCGATCGCGAGAGTTCCTTCGACGACTCGAATCCCTGTCATCGGATCTACGAAGGAAGTCTCTTGACCAATGGGAGGAACTGAAGAGGGCATACCTTGGCATTTGAAGTTCACTGGAACGTTGGATATAAAATTTAATTAAATTCAAGTAGCAACACAATCCCGTATAGACTCTCTCTCTCTCTCTCTCTCTCTCTCTCTCTCTCTCTCTCTCTCTCTCTCTCTCTCTCTCTCTCTCTCTCTCTCTACCAAATTTTGGGAAATAAAATTTTGACACAAAAGAATGAATTTGTTCACCACAATAATTATCGGGTTTTTAATTTTATTAATTTTGCGAAAAACCCGCCTCAATATTATTTAATATTAAATAATAATAGTCATTAATACAGTATATATATATATATATACACACTCTGGTAAGCGCTGGTTTCACTTCCTCCCGAAGTGTTCATTCTGATCAAGATCAAGTTTTTCGCAGCCCCCTTGCCCCACACAAAGTGCCTGGAAAGACCCTTGTACATAGAACAAAGTACAGGGTGGTAAAAAAAAAATGGTTGACAAAAAAACAAATGTTTTTTCACTCGCCTTTTTTTATGGACTATCTTGTATCGCTCGTTCGAATTCATTATATGAAACTTGACCTGACTGAATATACCGAATGAGTCCTTTCGGGAGACCATCCCGTATATATCTTTTATATAACGGATATATTGCCGATATATTTCATCGTATACGTGAGTGACATAAACTGAATGAAGGGAAATAAAATTAAAATGTCACGTCTATTCTACTTCCAACACTGCCCTTAAGCTACGTTACCTGGCATGATTCGATGTACGTGAGAGCCGCATCAAGGTCAAGAATAAGGTTACTCGAGGTTATACTTAAGGTTACCTAAAAGGTTACTCGAGGTCACGTACGTGTCACTCACAATTCTCATAATGATACGTGACAATTCACGTATAATGACGAAAAAGCGTTAAGGATTCATGCGTACCTCCAACAAGCACAAGTGAGTAACGTCAATATCAGTAACCTCATAAGGTACCACATGCCTAGAATAATAATGACAATAATGATAATAATGATGATAATGATGATAATGATAATGATGATAATAATAATAGTGAAATGGAGATAAAATAAAATGAGAAGATTTTAAGACAAAGAGAGAGAGAGAGAGATTCCATGAGTAAAACGGGGAAACAGTGAGTGTGTTTGTGTGCGTGCACGCGCGCGTGTTGGAGTAATACAGAGAGAAACAAAGGACGAGAAACGAGTGAGAGAGAGAAATCCTCTCAAAGTTCGTCGTTTCTTATAACCCGTAAATTATCCCCAATTAATCTCCCAAAAGGATTTCTCTTCGTTTGTCATTCCAATAAAATAATTAAAAAAAAGTAAAGAAAAAGGGGTAACAATTCCCCTTTACCCTCAAATCCGTTCCCCTCCCCCACACCTCCATCCCCTTCAAAACGATCAAATCTCCAGAGTAATCCTAGATAAAAAACATAGGGAGAGTTACGTACAGCTTTGACTGGAAGGACTTTTTTTTGGTTTTTGCAATAAAAAATTGACCTTAATTAGTGGGACTTTAAGTCTGATGCGAACTCAGAGTCGTAATTTTCCATTAAGAGAAATTAGTCAACATTATTTCTGCGCGTTTGATTTGTAGAATTAAGTATTAAACGAATGAATTATTGACGCATGGAGCTACGCTTAAAAAAAAGTACTATGGTAATAATTTGTATTCTTCTTGAGAAAAGGGGGTCTCGCATATAGTTAAATTGTTTCACTTATAATCCATTAAATATACGTATACAGTCGGTTAAAAAAAAATTCTGCTATGAAATTCCGTGTTTTTTAGTTATATTTATCGTGAAAAAAGGCAGGAGGTTTACGACCACACACACACACACACATTACATATATATATATATATATATATATATATATATATATATATATATATGCGTGCATATAAATATAAAACCTATTCAAACCCATACAAATGATGGAGAACTCCTTTACGTGCATTGTTAATAAAACGCTTTATAAGCACTATCTTTAAACACAGACTTTACGATCTTTTCTTAATTGCTGTTGTTGGCTTTAATGCAGAGATTTCCACTAAGGAAGGAAATGAATCAGTTTATGCGAATCGTTTAAAGACAATATTCATTTCATCTTTCAGAGAGATTCTATTATAATTTTTAATTAAATTTTCAATTTTTAAATTATCCGATATCAAAAAACATTGTCGGAATTTATTTTAAAAAGAACCAATTATCAAAATTACTTCCTCTTTGCTTTCGAAGTTGATTGGTCTATCTATCTATCTGTCTATCTATCTGTCTATCTATCTATCTATCTATCTATCTATGCATAAACAATTCTGAATATTAAAATAATCCACAAATTTAAACTTTGTCTTGGCAACCTTGAGATTTGGAAGATCTGTTTGTTCTCCCGCAAATAAAGCTGGTTGAGTTGAAGATAATATACAGGGTTATCCAAAAAATGTGCCATCCTCCGCAAAAAAAATGTGAAAAAATATTTCTCGGAACACCATTTTTGTTATCACCCTGTAGTTTCTTAGTTATGCGCGATGTATATTCTTAAATTTTTCTAAGCATCAATTTAATTCAGGGAAGTATCATAGTTGCATCAAAATTCGGTTGGACTGTGTATATATATATATATATTTTTTTTTTCTTTATGATTTGGGAGCATTCTTTACCAATAGTTTGTTCAAGCGAGTCTCTTCCCAAATCAAAATATTTTTTATCTCTTTCAGTTCAACCAGAATCCTTTGGGATCCCAAAAAAATAACAATAAAATTTCACTCAAAAATTCTGGATTTCCCCCAAGCCCCTCGTGTAAGAAGATCTTTCCCCTCACCCCCTATCGTTTCTCCCCTCGATCCAAAAAATTCAATAAAGCCCCTCTTTAAACAAAACCTGCTTCATATACGGAGCAAGGATGGAGCCCTTCGTAGAATCGGACCTTAATAATTCTTTGCGCCAATACACTTCCCCTATTGGGTATGGGCTAACACACACACACACACACACACACACACACACACACACGGATAACCTTAAACCTCTCAAATTAAACGCTCTCCCTCACTCTCACTTTTCCTGACCTTTGAGGGCACGTGACGCTTTGCAGGAAATTGTCGCTGGCTTCGTCCTGATGACGTAAGCATCCTCTGGATCGGAGATGAAAACAGGTGGAGAAGAATCACCGTCAGAGAGAGCATCGGGAGGAGCCGTGGCTGAAATGAAATAATACATATAGCTACAATTAACAAATTATGTATAAAATATATATATAATAATGTCTGTCTGTCTGTCTGTCTGTCTGTCTGTCTGTCTGTTCGTGCGTGGTAAGTCTAAGTGTGGCAGCTAACAACGACCGATTGCGGTGTGATGATGACATGTCCCCTCCTGTTTAGCCGTGCGAGTTCGTGTGCGGCCGATTCTTCCGTTACAGGAAAGTCACCCGAAACGGGCCGTGTTGAGCTCAGGCACAACACGGACGTCCTGCCCAGAGCCAAAAGCGAAGTAATGCTTACGTAGAGTACATTAGAGTACAAATAGTACAATTATAAGGATGAATTACACAGATATTCAGTCAAAATGGTCGCCTTCATTGGAACTAGATGTCCCTTTTATACCCAGTCGTATTATATATATATATATATATATATATATATATTATATATATATATAGGTATATATATATATATATGTGTGTGTGTGTGTGTGTGTATACAGAAAGAGAGAGTACTGAAGTACTATCTTCTAATATGTAATGGCATGTACTTCTATGTAAATATAACTTAACTTTTAAACATCACACTTAGCAGTGCAAATACTGATTTTCATCGTAAGGAAGTAAATGAGAATAGATGTATAAATAATAATAATATAATAATAATGAGGGCATTAGGCAATGCTTACAGGCCCCTTTAGGCCATAAATGGAGTATAGAATTGGTGTTTCGGGTAAAGAGTGAATCATACTAATTGCCTTTTGCAATCCTCGTAACAATAACAGTGTGACAGATTCAATGAAAGTACAATAATGTAACGAGCCAACACTTTACAATAACAATAAAAACAAATTAATATTAACATTTATTTCCATACAATTACTATAATAGGTATGATCGTTTCTCTGTCTGTCTGTCTGTCTGTCTGTCTGTCTCTGTTATCTGGTCGATTTTAATTGTACGTATAAATGTGTCAGATTATTGGGTTTCTTCCTTATAAGAAAAGTTGCGCATTGGCCGAAACTTGACCAAATGAACTTCACAAGATACGCAACAGACAAAGTCCTCTGGCAATTTCCACTGTTCTTCCATAACAGGAATATAACATTCGGCTGTTCTTTACAAGTAATGTTAATTAGAATGCCATTTTTATAGAAATATTATTAACAGCGGTCAAGGGCTTGTTAATTTATTATTATTTTTGAGTTGTGAAGCGGCTGTTGTAAGTTTTGTTACCATATTTGGTAAAGGTTATACTACTGTTCATATTGTTGTCATAGTTGTGACTCAGCATGTTTATGTATTTCAAGATTTTTCCATGTTGTATGTATCGTGACCGTTTCTATATACTGTGTGTGTGTGTGTGTGTGTGTGTGTATTTCATATACCTTTAAGTGACACTATAAAGGACTAATAAATTACCAGACACGTACATATATAGTACCGCGCACGAACCTACCCCTATAAAAGCTTCAAAGTCAACAAGTAAACATATAAATAAGTACCCGTACAGCTTCATACCCACGGCATACCCATGGCCTAAACTAAATAGTTTGTCAACGTAAATTCCAGAGGACAAGCGTTGTATGGGTGTAGAGACATTCTTAACCCATAATTTATGAGGCAGACTCCGTTGTTAGCCGACAGTCTTGTAAAACTAAAGGTTCCTTATCGAAGGACTTGTAAACTTCAGCCGTTATCTGGCTAACGTATTCTAAAGCCGTTTATTTATAAGTGATCATCCTCTTTCAACCAAACGTACCGCTACTGTGTTGAAATTAACTGCTTTTCCCTGATAACAGATAGATGCAATTGTAAATGTTCATTGATATTGGACGCCTATATATATATATGAATGGTTTTAAGTATATCATTTTTTATATAATTCATTGAAATAATATATATTTTAAATTACATATAATGCTCCTTATATATATATATATATATATATATATATATATATATATATATATATATATATATAGACTCTACACACACATATATATATATATATATATATATATATATATATATATATAGATATATATATGTAGAGTCTATATATATATATATATATATATATATATATATATATATATATTATATAAATATATAGACGCTACATATTATATATATATAGACTCTACATATATATATATATATATATATATATAATAGACTCTACATATAATATATATATATATATATATATATATATATAGACTCTACATATATATATATATATATATATATATATATAGACTCTACATATATATATATATATATATATATATAGACTCTACATATATATATATATATATATAGACTCTACATATATATATATATATATATATAGACTCTACATATATATATATATATATATATTAGACTCTACATATATATATATATATATATATATATAGACTCTACATATATATATATATATATATATATATATAGACTCTACATATATATATATATATATATATATATATATAGACTCTACATATATATATATATATATTATAGACTCTACATATATATATATATATAGACTGTGCGCCCTCCCGGCCCTAGCACCCAAGGATGATGGGGCTCGACCCTGCAGTCATTGTCATCCTTGGTCTTTTTCCACTTCGACTGTCCCCTCCACCCTTTCTTTTTCCTCTGTCTTTCCTCTCACTTTTTCTTTGTTTTTTTCCGCCGAGATATGCCCTTTTAAATAGAGGCGAATCGGTTCTTCCCGAACTTAAAAAAAAAAAAATATATAGACTCTACATATATATATATATATATATATATAGAATCTACACACACACACACACATATATATATATATATATTATATATATATATATATATATTATATATAATTATATATATATATATAGATCTACATATATATAAATATATATATACACACACATTGCATTACAAGTACTTTCGAGTACACAACTAATAATAAATAATGAGTAGACCTCAACAACTGCTGTACATATAAAGTATTTCGGGGGTTGAAAAAAAATGAAAATAAAATCAATGTTGAACGAAGATAGCCTCTGGCTTTTCCTTATAAGCCTTAATTAATAATATAAACTGAACTCCGAATCATAATTTCCCCAATCATGACACAATATACATAAGCGCGACCTATAATGAGCTGCTCTGGGTGGTCTCTTCACCAACGAAATAAAGAAAATTCACGCCGCATATATATATATATATATATATATATATATATATATATATATATATATATAGACTATATATATAGACTATATATATTATATATAGACTATATATATATAGACTATATATATAGACTATATATATATATATATATATATAGACTATATATATATATATATATAATATATATAGACTATATATATATATATATATATATATATATATATAGAAGATATATATATATATCTATATATATAATATATATAGACTATATATATATATCTATATTATATATATATATATGAGAAAAACAGACATTTCTCGACTGTTACGGCGGGTAACAGTAAAAGAGAGAGAGAGAGAGAGAGAGAAATCAAATCGTGTTCCAGCGTTCCGCTCGAAGAAGCGAGTCAAGGCGATTAAAATTGTACGAGAGTACTTGGTCAGTACACAAGGAAAAGGCCTAATAAAATTCGCTGAGAAATGGGTACAAGGGGGTAGGGAGTAGTGGGGTGTTCCAAGATTTATGTAGGTGTCTCTTTGCTAGAGAGAGAGAGAGAGAGAGAGAGAGAGAGAGAGAGGGAGAGAGAGAGAAATGAAATTGTATCTAATTTGTCATGTCACAAAATAATAATATATAATAATAATAATATTAATAATAATAATAATGATGATGATAAGAATAATGCTAATTAATGATAGCATCTCTAATTAGTCAAAGGAAATAATGTGATCTCAAACTCTGTTTACACAAAGAACGTGACGCACAAACACACAAACTAATCCGATAGAAAGGAGCTATTTCTTGAATAAAAGGAGTCCGATGTCAAAGGAGTAACTAACTTTTAATCACTCGAAGCGAGTGAAAAGCTCAGAAAAATAAACATAATTAATATGAGAAGACCTTCAAACCCTCCTTTCGGGACTCTTTTCATTAACCTTTAACTTAAATAACAAATTGATTAACTCTGTTGGTCTCGCCTGCCACCTTCATCATTGTGACCGGGCGACGGTGCGCGATTCCAGAGCTACAGAGTAAACACTGCCGCATCCATCCAAACGCATATGAGAGAGAGAGAGAGAGAGAGAGAGAGAGAGAGAGACGCATAAAATTCTGCGATATAAATGCTCATAATATATACTGTATATGTATATCTCGATATAAAATTTTATATGTAATTGCTTTTTGTTATATAAAGTTACAGATATATTACAGATATATGAAAGCACAGCAAAATTCACACTATTCAAAGTTTTATATATATATATAATATATATATATATATTATATATATATATATATATATATTATATATATTGACATTAAAATTTCTAAAAAAAGAAAAAAAAAATTAATTGATATATTCATATTAAAAAAATAAGATCATATATATGTCCGTATATGTGCTTGTGTGTATGTGTATACACTATATGTATTTCCTATTTAAAATAATTTTTATTTAAGCAGTCATTTTAATTTTTAATAATTTAAAAACACTCTTTGAAAATTTGGTTTTTCAAATTTGAGATTTTACTCTAATCTTTTCACTAAAGGTGAAAAAACGTTATGGACCTCATTCACTTACGAAATTGCTTATCAAGTGTAATCGGCGCTCACGACCTGAAAAATTGATTTTTCCTTCCAATCTGTGCATTATGGTCCTATATACTTGATGGTGAGCTTTTTTCCATGGTTTTTTACAATACGGTATTTAGGTATTACCCCGGGTTTTTTATTTATTATTTTTGTTTTTTGTGTGTATGTGTGTGTGTGTGTATACGCTGGGTTCTTACCTTGTGGTTCTTTTTTTTTTCAAGGGGTTAAGTTGTTAACGGGTTTCTTTCATTGATGTTTTTTTTTTTTTTTTTTTACTTTACGAGTTTATTTATTGTTTTTTCTTCGTGTTTTTTACCGCGGGGGTTCGGGCATTATGGTTTGTCTTCATAGTGGGGGAGGCCACGTACGGGAAACGGGAAAAAAAAAGAAACTTTGAAAGAGGTCAGGGAAGGAAGAGTAACGAGAGAGAATATACGGATGTAGACGATGAAGAAAAGAGGTGCCCGGGCTCAATATACGTAAAAGTAGTTGGGTTAAAAAACAATAACTTTCTAATGTTTTTTACGACTTGAATTTATGTATACCATAATTTTTTAGTTCACGTATATATTTTACGGTTTAAAAAAGCGCGAGGGAGGGGAGGGGGGAGGGGGGTTCGTCTTTAACATATGGTTTTACTCTCTCGTTCTCTCTCCGTTTTATTTCTGAGAATTTGAACGTTTTTTTTTTTTTTTTTAACAAAGTAAATTTGGCGTCTTTGCGGTTTTTATGGAGTCGTAATTTTATATCGAAGTTCTACTTATCTTCCTCAATATTCCTTCAGAATTTTTCCAAATTTAAATAAAGATATAACCATTATTTCATATTTACGCAACTTCTGTAAACAGTAATTAACTCACCTGAATCATAACCCTTATTTTGTTTACACACAAATCTCAGTAAGTTGTGAATATTTTCACCAATAATAATAATAATAATAAAAAAAGCGTGTTTAGAATATTTTCATGTAAATTATTATACGTGTGTGCTAGAGTGTGTGTTTCTTTTTTGATTGCATCCTGAATTCTTGTCTATAGGCATGAAAGACCGACTCTCTCGATATATACATATATACAGTATATCCACCTTTTTCTCCCAATTCTCCCCGGTTAGATCGTAATATAACTGCATGCAAACTGGCCCATCCTTATACCTCCATACACACCCACACACACACACACGCGCGCGCGCGCGCACGCACGTTTGGAGGAGTGGCCTTACATGAAGGGTATATATAAATGTGCTTTGGGCATTGCATCCCAAGTCGTAATAATGGTAGGGGTTAGAAGAAGAAAAAATGGTCAATAAAAGGTAACACGACCAGAAATGAATTTTTGAGTGTAATTTGGAGTTTAGTTTGTATTCACAGAACGAAATATAATGAAAGACTTTCCACATCATTTATTCAATAAAAATCATTGTTATTTGTTGCTAAAAGGTTTTATTAATTTGTTTATTTATCTGTTTGGTTGTTCATTTATTTATATGATCGTCTAGTTTAAGGCTAAAGCCCTAGATGAAAATGTAATCTTAATTTTGGGTTGAATTTTCAAGTAAAACATGATTATTTTATTTTTTTTCCACCCACACATCTATACAGTCACCCACACTCATCACCACACCCACATTCTCTCTCTCTCTCTCTCTCTGTTATATATATATATATATATATGTGTGTGTGTGTGTGTGTGTGTGTTGTAAGTATATTAATGCTGTTTCATCGCATGGAAGGGACTTCTCTCAAACAATTGATGTACATATAATGGCCATCTATAAAGCCATTAGAATTAAGTATTTCAATTGGCGGTATCTCTCGCTGTACACGAGCACCCCAACACCTCCCGGCCCCACCAAATGGCTTAGCATTAAAAAGAGCCCCGACGAGGGGGAGCATATGGCAGGGGATTAACAGTGTCGCTTCGAGTTGTGAGTTATTGCCGTCAGGAACGCGCTGCAGAAATGGAGTCATAACAACCCGACACGGAGGATGGATGGAGCCGGTCTATAGGGGCACACACACACACACACATAGATAGATAGATAGATAGACATATAAACAGGAAGATTAGATAGACAGCGATAAAATAAAGCTAAGTACCGTTGAAGAGAGGTATCGACCAACATATATATACCTTTCAACCTTTCAAAGGTTCCGCGCGATGATTCCTCATTTCACGAAGGTCAAGCTTGTCGCCCCCTTCTCTCAATATATATATATATATATATATATATATATATATATATATATATATATATATTAATATATATGATGAATAAAACCACGAAGGAAAGGAAACACAAAACGGTGCTCAAGCGCTTTCGTCTAATGACATCCTCAGGAACACTTCGTGGTTTTATTCATCATAAATATTTTTCACGTGTTACTTTCGTGAAATAATTTTCATATATATATATATATATATATATATATATATATATATATATATATATATGATGCAAACTCACACGGAAAAAGAAAAATGATTCCAAGGACTTTCGTGTATTCAGAAGTACACCTCGTCAGGGAATCAGCATTGACTTGACGAGGTGTACTTCTGAATACACGAAAGACCTTGGAATCATCTCTCTTTTTCCCTGTGGGTTTGCATCATTCATTCATTCATTTCACGTGTGTAATTGTGAAATTCATCATATATATATATATTATATATATATATATATATATTATATATATATATATATATATATATATATATATATATATATAGTTCATTCCCATATAGAAAATCCTATTCGGTTATGAAATGAGAATTTCTATATATATTACGAACATTGGCAATGCAATAAAATTTCTATATATTATAGCGATCCACATAAACACGTTTTGCTTTCAACAGTTCAGTATTAAAAGTTTGAATTTATGTGTATCTTTTTCAGATACAAGGAAAGCCTATAAAAGCGTATTGGAAAATAGAATCCTTTAGTGGATTCTACGCGAGTTCGATCCGTTCCTCTCGATTTGTGTATATATGTATGTATACGACTATATTCGATTCGTTTCAATTATATAAGATTATTTTTTATTACATTAATTTCGATTTATTGATCGATTCGGGTTTTGAGCAGGGGGGTTCGAGCTACAAAATTAAAGTAGCCCCAATTTGTATGGATTATCGGGTTGAAATCTGTTTTCTTTAGGCTTTTTTGGTGATTTTGTGATTTCGTCTCGACAAAAAGTGTGTGTGTGGGGGGGGGGATAATTACTGCATATACAGGGTGATTTACTTGCTGGTTGCCCCAGCGGATATATTAACGATACTCTGGGGCAACTAGCGAATGAATCACCCTGTAGAACTGTATAATAAAAATAAATAGGATATACTATAGTATTCAAGCAGTTATCTGTGATTCGCTCAACCGTGATTTACAAATTGTGGCCATTGTGCACGTATCCGTGATTATGACACCGAGTTGACCGTGATGTAGTGCAGTGTTTACATCCGAGGTTCGCCTCCCACCAACCCACCACAACACGCCTCAGTCAGTGTCTCTCCGCGGTTCATAGAGAACAAGTGTGTACTTGTGCTTCGCATATCTTCACGTCTTGTGGTGAATATAAAGTGCTTGGGTGTATATTATACTGTAATAGAATAATATTGTGTGTGGTGGCGCGCGAGGTGGGAGGCCAGTCAATGGTGGCGGACAGCAGCAGCTGCACCACCACCAACCGGCGGGGTATATTGAATTAACCGTGAAATCCGGTTATCCGTGATCATGGACCGCCCCTCAATCACGGATAACTGAGTGAATATCTGCTCCGCCCACGCAGTATACTGTATCCGAGTATTTTGAACATTTTAACTTCCAAATAAATAAGTAAATGGATTTATAGTAAAACTCAGCCCGACCCAAATTTGTCACAATTACTAATAATTCTAAACTAGAAAAACAAAATAAATAATTCTAAATGCCTATTTTTTTAAAACCCTCTAAACGGTTCTTATCTTCCAGTTATTATAATCATCATTATTATTATTTAGAATGAAAATAAATGTATAATCATTATTTCTGTAGGTTAACAAACTTGATTAAGTATCATTCTTTATCAATTGAAGTGAAGTTTGGTTTAACGGCTTTATTCCACTCTGTCAATCAAGTCTTAAGTCTTCCTTTTCAAACCATTCACTTAGCCAATCTCCAGAACAATTACTTTTTTTTATCAATTAAACCATTTATAAACGGATAAGGAAATAGAGAGAGAGAGAGAGGAGAGAGAGAGAGGAGAGAGAGAGAGAGAGAGAGAGAGTCTAAAAGCGCATAAATGATATTTCTCTAAACATACCCGGTTAGGTTCACAGAGAGCAAAGACTTCCCGCAACCTTCTAAACATTTTTTTTTATGCAGAAAGAAAAGGCCAAGGGCGAATGCCCGCAAAAACGCGCGCCCCCGTCCCCCATAGAGGAAGAAGAGAGCCAAAATCAGGGTCTTCTTAATTTTGTAAAGATTGTGTATATGTAGGTTGCATGTACGTATGTGTAGTGAGGAATAGTGAGATAAATCTGTGTTTGAAGGCATGCTGGACTGCTCACAGGATAGATGTGATACGGTAAAAGATGGGCTAAGGAGGACAGTGACAGGAGAAACGGGAGTTCCAGCACTCCCTGTCACTTGCCTAACGTCCCTTCCCGGAGTACTCCTATGGTCGACTACAATCTCCTCTTCCTCCTCCATACGTAGAAATAATATCTTCTTTTGCATCAAATCACTCGAAAAACAAGTTTAATTGAATTTGAATTGAACTGAATTGAATAACCTTTATTAATAATAAAATAAATACATTGGTTTTACAATTTAGAATTACATAAATAATTAATTGTGAAGTTGGACTATTTATTTAATTTAATTTGGTCCTTAAGCTTTAGGCTTTACTGGGCTAACATTTGAAGACATTTCTTCTATATAAAGAAATTGTGTATCATTAAAAGAAGTTATAATATCAGCTGACAAAAAGCTTCGATACCCAAAAGAAGAAACAACTTCCCCTAGAATGCACCATCAAAAAGAAGTTATAAGTTCTAAATTTAGGTTCTATTTTGGGTGTTACCTTTTAATATCTGATCATGAAACTGAGGTGTTTGCTAAAGTTAGTTTGCATGCTCTTACGTAATTAGACATATACGAATCCCTAGACATTTTCAACTAAAAATGAAATATTTAAAATTACTAGCTGTACTGCAGTTCATTCTAAGCGCTCACGAACTCGTACACATCTGCACGCCAGTTTACAACAAAAAAAAATAAAAATAAAATAAATGAAAAAAAATTAAATGCACACATACTACACGCACACGGATCATTAAAAATGATCCTGGAATCACGTCTTAAACGCGAGACTTTTTTATATAATAATATTTGATCGCCAATTATAGGCTGGAGGGGCAGAAGACTCGTCGGGCAGAAGCGGTTATTGAGGCGATAATTTTAGGATCCACGAGAGAGAGAGGAGAGAGAGAGAGAGAGAGAGAGAGAGAGAGAACTACAAAACCATGCAGAAAGTCAGTCCTATTTTGGTCTTTGAAAACTACCTATTTAATTTCAATTAAAATTACATGCTAAGACTTCCATTTGTATTTGCACGTTTTTCAGACCTAATTGCCTTAATGCTTATAATAATATTACAATTATTTACAAAATACTTTTCTTAATTTATTGCTTTAAATTGCATGGTATCAAGTTTCAATAAGGTTTTTTGACTTAAATAATATACCTTATTTATGACACATTTTCTTTTAAATGTATGAAGAGGGGGAAGATACGTTTGGCGGTTTAATGGTTTGTATAAAACATACACACACACACACACGTGTATATATGTATATATATATATTATATATATATATATATAATATATATATATATATATATATATATATATATATGTGTGTGTATATATTATAATATATTTTTATTTGTATCTAATTGCGTTGTAACAATTACACTTAAATCAACATCGTTATAACTACGAAATCCTTTACAAACATCACATGTTATCATACTAATACATTTATCAAATTACGTCAACAGCGTCACATGGAATTATGTTTAGCAATAAAAATTAAAAGGTACCAACTATATATATATATATATATATATATATATATATTACTGTGTGTGGTGTGTGTGTGTGTGTGTAAGAACTAATATATCACGCGTCAATCCATGTATGGACGAAGAGGTAACGCAGCAATATGAGGATCGTGAGAAATCCTTCATTTACACGCTACGACCAATAAATCATTGTAATAATCGTACTGTTCCTTATCTCACGCACCGGAGGGCATCAATATACATATATATACATAGAGAAATTGGGGCAACATACCCATTCAAATTCGGGCACATTATTATACTGTTTGTGTAAGAAATTATACAATTGGTGTGTTTAAGCCATTATTTATTGGTGTAATTGTATATTTAGGGGCATAGAAATTGCACACTTCCTTTAACGTTCGATGTATTTATTAAGTGTGTATGGATTAGATATTACATAGACTCGAGTTCTGTGAAAGATGGATAAAGATCCACGTTTTCGTATAGAGAAAAAAAAAGATTTATTGTATAGATATATATGGTTATGTATTTAAATTGTATTATTTATATATATTTGTGTGTGTGTGTTTGTTGTTTTTATATGATGTGGATATACGGCTATATGTAATAGAGGAATATATATATATATATATATATATATATATATATATATATATATACACAAAATCTCTACCCTAAAGCAACGTGAAAATATATAGCATAAAAACATTTTTAACAAAATGGGTCGGAAACACACACACACACACACACACACACACACACACACACATACACACATACACACACAGAAAAAAATTTCGACCGTTATAATCATTTTAATGAATTTGAAAACATTTTAATGTTTCCTGCGCATATCTTTTCTATCTTCTATTTGGTAAATTTCTATACCCTTTCTATACCCAATAATGTAAAGGAAAACCGTGGGAAGAAATTACTAAAAATTAGAAAGGGAATGATTAAGAAAATGAAAACATTTGAGGTCCCCTTGTTATCATTTCAAAAAACGTCAATAAATCAAAGAATCTCTCACGTAATTTTAACAGACATTTTTAACAATTAAATCTTCAAAACTTCAAAAATATTTTGAGAAAGATGTGTGTGTGTGTGTGTGTGTGTGTGTGTGTGTGTGTGGTGTGTGTGTGTGTCAGAGAGAGAGAGAGTGAGTGATAATCTGGAGAAAGAAAGAACGAAAGAACGAAGCAAGATCGTTGAAAGCACATTAAGACCCTATTTACAATTATTATCAAAGAAAAAACAGAAAAAATAAAACCTTACCTCTTTGGGGACTGACTTTGCCAATTGTTACTAGAAATGCCAAGAAAAATGCCCATCTTGCGGCACATAATTTTCGTACCATTAATGGCGGCCTCCATCGGTTACGGGTGTCACCGGGCCCCAAATATGGCCCCCCCCTCGATCGGGCTGGCATTATTTGATGAAATTCTTCATCTAAAATGGAAAAAAAAGACCAGAGATATAAAAATCTATTAAGAGGGTTTTCACAATAGAAATAACGTGAAATGTATCTATTAATAAAATTAATTTCACCAAACAGTTTATTTTGTAGTCACGAGAATATAGGTTGACTTCGGATGTATTTACACCATTTTACTAATGACTGTTGTCACTTCAATGGTTCGTGGAAGTAAAAATGAAGTTCAAACAATACAGAACTTCTTTTTTTTACCTCATTTTTACCTTTAATTAAAGGAGATTACGTTTTATTTACTGTTACATTTATAGCAAGACTGTAATGTATTTTTTTGCTCCATTTCAAATATTTTAGAAAAGTATATATATATATATATATATATATATATATATATATATATATACACTATATATATACAGGGCGTCCCAAAAAATGTATACACACTTTAAATAATTATAAAGGCAGTGTTTATTAAAATACATTTCATTTTCAAAATGTAATAGAATCTACAGACATTATTTAATTGTTTTGTCAGCGCCTGTTTTCAAACTGACGTCCGTTCTGGTCCAGGCACTGCTGATATGGCGAAGCAATGGAATCGCAAACATCACGAAACATTTCGGTTGGTATTTGTGTGCATTCTCGTTCAATGGCTGCTCTCAATTCAGCGACTGTTGCAGGTTTTATAGCGTAGACTTTGTCTTTTAAGTATCCCCATAAAAAAAGTCTAGTGGTGTGAGGTCTGGTGAACGCGGAGGGTATTCTACGAAACCCCTTCGTCCAATCCACATCCACATCGTGCCAAGTACCACTCGCAATACTCCACTCTTCGGTCCGGATCATCTTCATTAATAGCATGGACTAATCTTGGAATGTAACTTTTCCATTGACAGCGCTTCAAAATGCGTTGGACACACGATTCTGAAATTCCTACCTCACGACTCGCTTGCCGCACAGATTTTCTTGGACTTTGGTGATACGTTTCCAGTACTCTTTCTTGCTTTGTGGAGCTTGTCGATGTCCGTGGTCTTCCGGAACGCTTCTTGTGGACATTCTGAACAGTTCCATCGGCTTCAAACTTATCTCTAATTCGAGTGATGGTAAGTCGCGTTGGTGGATCTGTTTGAAACTCCCTCCTAAACTGTCTTTGCACTTCAACTGCGTTTTCACACTTCCAGTAGCATTTTAGAATGAATTTCCTTTGTTCAAAGCTTAGTCTGACTGCCATTATTAATTCTAATGGGTTTAACTTGGAAAGAAAGAAACATCAATTGAGCTATCAGCTGTTAAAGTGTGTATACATTTTTTTGGGACGCCCTGTATATATATATTTTCATGGTATTTAAGCCTTAATCCATGATACATTTAACAAGCATAAATATTGGGTTTTGCCTAGGCGTTCCACAGATAAGAACAAGCGGAGGAGGTCCGGTGCTAGTGTCTCCAAGCAAATGATACAATGAGAAAACGGACCAAAAGGAAAGAGAGAATATATTTGTATGCAAAATCGACGCTATTTTTCAACAACTCAAAGGCAACGAGTTAACAAAAGAAGTTGATTCAAAATGATTGCACCAAACACTTTATATAAATAGTAATTGATACGAAGGCTATATTGGGTTAATGAACGACTAATATGTTACGTCTCTCCAACATCAAGGCAGGGGATATTAATGGAAGACATCAGTTTGTATTAACGCTTTCGAGTTTTGGGGCCTTTTATGTCTGTCTGTCGAAGAGAGCCTCATGCTTTTCCATCCAGTTTTCTCCTACTGCTAGAATAGTTAAAAAAGTGAACTCGTTTAATAACAGCAACTTCTCCGAGTGGACCGAAAGGTCTGTGAGTCTCTCTCTCTCTCTCTCTCTCTCTCTCTCTCTCTCTCTCTCTCTCTCTCTCTAACTCGACTTTCAGAAAGCCTTTGATAAGATACCTCACCGCCGGCTAATGGCCAAAGTCCGCGCTCTGGGTATCGGTGGGGAAGTAGGTAGCTGGATTGGAAACTGGCTGAAGAATAGGCGGCAGAGGGTTGTAATTAAAGGAGCTAGCTCGGGTTGGGCCTCGGTCACTAGCGGGGTTCCTCAGTGTTCCGTTTTGGGGCCACTGTTGTTTATCATTTACCTAAATGATATCGACGCTGGCATCATCAGTAGGATCGCCAAATTCGCTGATGACACCAAGCTTGGGGCCAATGCTGGGACGCCCGAAGCGATCGAGCAACTGCGTGCGGACCTATGTAGGATAGGAGAGTGGTCCGAAAAATGGCAAATGCCGTTTAACTTGGGTAAATACAAGGTCATGCACATTGGCTACGCCAATCCCAAGTCGGACTACTCCATGTTGGGGAGTAATATCGAGGCCACTGATTTGGAAAATGACTTGGATGTAATTAGCAGCGACTTTAAGTTTACCAAACAGTGCGTAGAGGTGGAAAAGAAAGCCCAGAAGCTGTTGGATTATATGAGGAGGCAATTTCGATTTCGGAACAAGGAGATTGTGCTCACTCTGTACAATTCCCTGGTTCGGCCACACCTGGGGTATGCTGTGCAGTTCTAGTCGCCCACCCTCAGGAAATATATTGAGGCTGGAGCGAGTCCAGGCGGGGGCCACAAAGTTAATCTCTTCCGTTAGGTATATGGGCTACAATCGACGCTTACGCGCCCTGAATTTGTTTTCGCTGGAAATTCGGAGGCTGCGCGGTCAACTCATGGAGGTTTTCAAGTTCTTACACGGGTTCAACGATGTCGATTTTAGAAGCATGTTTAGTTTAAATGATAACCCAACTCGCAACAATGGTTGGAAGTTGGATTTGAAACCGTTTAGCACTAGTGTGTGTGTGTGAATTACTTTACCTATAAGACCTGTGACACGTGGAACAGGCTACCCTCAGAAGTTGTGAATAGTTCCTCTGTGGATCAGTTCAAGAAAAGGTTAGACCAAATCTTGCACACTATTTGAAGGTGAAAGAATTTTTCTCTGGCACCCGCTGCCATTGGTACCTCCTCGGTATGGGCCACAAGGCCTTTTGAGGTACTTCATCTCTCTCTCTCTCTCTCTCTCTCTCTCTCTCTCCTCTCTCTCTCTCTCTCTCATGCTAAAATTCAACTCCGTGTCACGGGCCTTAAATTTTCACAGACAATAGCTAATAACTTTCTAACTTAACACTTCATTCGTCGAACTTTTTTCCGACGTCAGATTCGATAATGATGCTTTAACTACAACCGACCTCCTTCGTTCGCCCGCGTAATCTCCGTATTAATAAGAACACCGAAATAATATAAAAATTCACAAAATTACACAACATTTTGCATTTACACACATACAATTACATTTTGTATTTTTACGCATATATCACGACTCTTCCTTTCTCTGCCCTACTTTCTCCCCATCATTAAATTTCCGCCTTATCAGGTTTTATCGCTTACATTGTCGTAGAAGAGACTATATACTTTTGGTGTGATGTATTTACTCGGGTACTTAGGGCTGAAATGTTCTCCAGTAGGCCTCGGATGGGTGGTATAGAAGCGATCAGTACGGAATTAAGAGAAGTTTCTTTTAAAGACATCTTAAAATTAAGTCTTTTAAAAGTAAAGAAATTTATTTTGGTTCTTCCGCGCCATTCTTATTTATCGACGTGGGAGGAAATTTATTGTTAGTTAAGGGTTTTATATGCGAGTTGGGAGATTTATACTTTGTTATAAAGGCAATTGTTAATGGCAAGTTTTATCTACGAGAGGGTTCGAGCGAAACCGTGTATAATTGCAATAGTTGAAAGCATTAGAATTTATATGACGCTCCTAACGTTAAAACTGTAAATTAGATAATAAGAAATATATATATATATATATATATATATATGTATATATATATAAAACAAAGACTTCCCACAACTTCTACACGTGATTTTTTTATTCGAGAACCATGAAACCATGAAAGCAATTATTAAGGGTTCTCGAATAAAAAAAGTATCATCCTATAATACCTTCTCTTGTTTCAAATCACTCGCAAAAAGATGTTTTGAAGGTCGTGTTCTTCTATCTAAAGAAGTTATGTATCATTAAATGAATGTATTATATCATCTGACAAGAGCTTTGACGCCCAAAAGAAGGAAAAACTTCCCCTAGAATGTACCCTCAAAAAGAAGTTAAAGTTCTGAATTCACAAGCTTTTATTTTGAATATATATATATATATATATATATATATATTATATATATATATATATATATATATATATAAAGTGGGAGAAAAGGAGAAAATCTTTAAGGATTTTATACATACACTTATTTAGTTAACATTATAAAGATGAATGTTTATTTGGAGATTGTAGACACCAGTCTACCAGGGAGGTACTCTAGAGGGGACGTTAGACAGAAGATAGAAAATGCTGGAACTCCCGTTTCTCTGTGAGCAGTTCAGCATGCTCTACAACACGCACTTCTCTCCCTATTCCTCACTACATATACATGCATTTTACGCACTAGATCAGTGGTCGGCGAACTTTTTTGGGTATTACCCCAAAATATATTTGAGGACGTAATCAGGACGTAAATTCGTAATATTCTAAAATTTAGAATAACGCCACATTTATGTAACAAAATAAAATAAAAATATACGAAAAAAATATCAGCACAAAGTGTCTCTCATACCGCACGCATTACCCCCAAAAGTTTTAAATTTACCCCATTTGGGTAATTTACCCCTGTTCCCCGACCACTGCACTAGATAATCTTTTCAAAATGAAAGACAAAAAATGGCATCAATTTTAAGAGCCTCGGAGTTCCATGGGGAGGGGACCATAAATGTACCCACTTCTGGCTCCCCCGCTGACGATACCAGGAATGCTGACCCGGGTAGTGGGGCTGGATCTGCTACTTCCCATTCGAGATGTTCTGGGACTCTGCCTGATTCACTTTTCATTAATTTCTGCAACATTCGTGGCCTTTTCTCAAATTTTCAATCTGGTGAACACCACCACTCCTCCTCTAAACCTCATCTTCTTTTCCTCACTGAAACTCAGGAGTCTAGGACGACTGACAGCAACCCCTTTTCTGTACCCTCTTACTTTCTCTTTCCTCAATTTCACTCCAAAGGTGGATGTTGCGTATATGTACGCAATGACCTAATTTGTTTTTGTATTCCCAAACTCGTATCTTCCGAATTCCAACCCTCTGGCTACGGCTTACATGCTAGTCTCAAACTAAATACATCTGTGTTGTTTACCGTTCTCCTAATTCTACTGACACTCCACAATTCTTATTATTTGACTATTTCACCACCACCTTTGGCTTTCCTCCCATTTCACTAACATCCCTGGTGAACTAGCTTACAACTTTTCTATTCTAAATGACCTAGAGCAGATTGTACAGCACCCTACTCGTATCCCCGGTCGCCTTGGAGATAGGCCTAACATTCTGGATTTATTTCTTGCCTCTCATCCTTCTTCTTACTCTGTGAAACTCTTTTCTCCGTTTGGCTCCTCTGACCACAATCTTATATCTGTTTCCTGTCCTATCGCTCCAATCTGGCCTTTGGATCCTTCCAAGAGGAGGCGCCTTTGGCACTTTGGCGCCGCTGATTGGGAGGCCCTTAGGCAGTACTTCTGTGATTTTCATGGAATGATTGCTGCTTCCGTGGTCACGGCGACGGAGGTCTTTCTCTCGGACATGGAAGCGTATATTCCATATTCTATTCCTACTACCAATGCAAAAACCCTTTGGTTTAACTTTACTTGTTCCAATGCTATCCGCAACAGAGAGGAGTCTTTCAGAATGTACCGTCGCCATCCAACTCCTAACTCTCACTCAGGTTATATTTCTGCCCGGAATCGTGCAAAATCTGTTTTTCGAGTCGCCAAAAATTCCTTCATCAGACGAAAATGTGAAAACCTATCCAATTCTAATTCTTCTCGCTCTTTCTGGCATCAGGCTAAGATTAAGAACCTCTTCAACAACTTTATTTCCTCTTTTCCTCCTGTTTTCCATTCCGACGGCTCAATGCCGTCTCTCTCCTGACAAAGCTGAATTCTTTGCTCAAACTTTCGCTTCCATCTCAACCATGAACGATTCCGTGCTGTTCCTCTATCTCTTCCTCCTTCTGACTTTATTATGTCTGAAATTGGAATCTCTTCCAAAGCTGTCCTTTCTGCCGTATCTGGGTTTAACTCTAGGAAGGCGTACGGTCCTGCTGGTGTTCCTCCTGTTGTTACTGAGAACTGTGCTTCAGTGCTGACACCCTATCTAAGCAAACTCTTTCGTCTTTGTCTCTCGGAACTATCATCCAATTGCTTTGATTTCTTGCCTTTCCAAAGTTTTTTAATCTATCCTTAATTGAAGATTCTCAAACACTTCTCTTCGAACAATCTTCTTTTAGATAGTCAGTATGGGTTCCGCAAGCAAGGGACGCTCGACTGGCGATCTTCTTGCATATCTCTCTGACTCTTGGTTATCCTCCCCTCCCCTCGGGATTTCGGTGAAACTTTAGCTATTGCGCTGGACATATCGAAAGCATTTGATAGAGTCTGGCACAAATCCTTAATTTCGAAACTGCCCTCCTTTGGTTTCTATCCTTCTATCTGTACCTTCATCTCTCATTTCCTTTCGGGCCGATCTCTAGCTGCGGTTGTAGATGGCCACTGTTCTTCTCCTAAAGCTATCAACAATGGTGTTCCTCAGGGTTCTCTCCTGTCACCCACTCTTTTCCTTTTATTTATTAATAATGATCTTTTAATTCGCACTTCCTCTCCTATTCACTCCTATGCCGATGATTCCACTCTTCACTTCACCCACTTCCCAAAGCGTCCCTCTCAACAGTCACTCCATGATTCGCGTAGGACGGCTATGGAATACCTGACCTCTGATCTTTCTGTTTTCCCTGATTGAGGCAGAGAAAACCTTGTGGCTTTCAATGCTTCAGAAACTCAGTTCCTCCATCTGTCTACTCGTCACAATCTTGCACACGACTATCCTTTTACCTTCAACAATACACAACTCAATCCTTCCTCTTCTCTTAACATTCTTGGTGGTTCCTTTTCTCGTGATCTTTCCCGGAAAGATCACACATACTTTCCAAAACAGCTTCTAAAAGGTTAGGTATGCTGTACCGCCTCCGCAGTTTCTTCACCCCCGCTCAGTTGCTCTCTCTGTACAGGGGTCTTGTGTGGGGTGGCTCAACCCACACAGCCGTATTTGACCTGGTGACTTTTTGTCTCATCAATTCCCCACCTCTTACTCACTGTCTTCAATCCCTCTTTCTTCACCGCAATGTTGCCTCACTTTCCCTTTACTATCGCTATTGTAACGAACACTGCTCTTCTGAACTCTCTAACTGCGTGCCTCCTCCTTTAAGGAGAGCACGCAACACCAGACTTTCTATACTTTCTCATTCCTTTTCTGTCCAGCTTTCTAACGCAAAGTTTAATCGGTATTTTCAATCTTTCATCTACTCAACCGGTCAATTGTGGAACAATCTTCCTCAATTCATCTTTCCCCTCGTCTATGGCCTCCAATCTTTCAAACGCAGTGTTTTTAGGCATCTCCGAAACCCTGAACCTTGATTTTAGCTCTCTTCTTCTTCTTCTATGGAGGGGGTGGGCGCTTTTGCGGGAATTTCCCTTGGCCCCTCCTTCCTGCATAAAAAAATGAAATAAATCAAACAAAAACCCGATAAAAATGTTATTCATACGAATATTTTGTTAAATTGTAATTTAATCTACAAAGAGGTCTCCATCCGTTATGATACATTTGTGGATTCTCTTTCTAAAACTCTTTATTGTTCTTCTGAACATATCGAGTAGGATCCTTTTCAGTTCTTCATCTACTCTGTGGCCAGGGGCATTCACATTTGGATAGATGAAACTAGGAGTGTAGAGCTTGTCACACAAATAAGCCCAAAGCCAGAAATCACATGGGGTTAAATTAGGTGACCTGAATGGCCATTCGATGGGACCTCTCCGCCCAAGCCATCTTTCTTCAAGGTTGGTATCCAGAATCTCTCGGGCAGCCACGGAGTAATGTGGCGGCGCACCATCATGTTGAGAAAGCCAATTTCTGCCAACGCCATCAGTAAACTGTGGCAAAACTCTCTCAATACCTGGCAGTAGCGTTTTCCATACATCGTATCTCTCGATATTTCAAAGAAAACGCGTCCTGAATAATCACTGCAAGCCCAAACTGTAAGAGTAACCGTTTTAACGGGTTTCCCCAACCATTTTTGGGGATTTTTTTTCGCCCAACAGTGAACGTTGTGTTTGTTTCCTTTACTCATTAAACGAAGATACAGTCATCTGAAAATTTGATCTTTCGAACGAAATCTGGATCACCGTTAAACTTTTGTCTCATTGTTTCAGCAAACTGCAGCCGTCTATGAGAATCATCATCGTATATGAGATGAGAGTAAATGTGTTTGTAATCGTGGTACTCCTGTGATTTCAATATTTTTGCTATTGAAAATTTGAAAATACCCAATTCCTATGCGACTTTTCTCGTTGAAGTTGTTGGATCGACTTGAAAACTGGCGAGGACATTTTCTGTGTTGTTGTCTCCTGTCGCCGTAACTGGCCTTCCCTTCTTGGACGATCTTTTACCAGGCTCCCTGTTTCCAAAAGTTTGAGCATCCAGTATCGAAGTGTGGTTGCATTTGGTGGTGGTTTATTATATTTTCTTGAAATAAACTTAAATCCTTAGACTTTTCTCCCACCCTGTGTGTGTGTATATATATATATATATATATATATATATATAATATATATATATATATATATTATAATATATATTACACACACAGGGTGGGAGAAAAGTCTAAGGATTTAAGTTTATTTCAAGAAAATATAATAAACCACCACCAAATGCAACCACACTTCGATACTGGATGCTCAAACTTTTGGAAACAGGGAGCCTGGTAAAGATCGTCCAAGAAGGGAAGGCCAGTTACGGCGACAGGAGACAACAACACAGAAAATGTCCTCGCCAGTTTTCAAGTCGATCCAACAACTTCAACGAGAAAAGTCGCATAGGAATTGGGTATTTTCAAATTTTCAATAGCAAAAATATTGAAATCACAGGAGTACCACGATTACAAACACATTTACTCTCATCTCATATATATACACCTTAGTAACTTTAATTTTACTTCCGCCCGAATTATTCATTCTGACGAAGGTCAGTCAAGCTTGTTGTCCCACCATAGACCTAAGGCTTAACATGGAATCCAAACCACGACCCACCAGGTGCAGCCAGAAATTACTAATTCCTTCCCCGGTCTCAGTCTTACGACCTTCTGATCATCAGTACACCAGCGTCTTAACCACGGGACTACCCAGAGTACCCATTTATCTACCAAACTATTTTTTTTTTAGGGGGGGGGGGATGAACAGCTGGGTGAGCTGAGCGCCGCCAACCATCGCCGTGAATCGAATCCAGGGCCTGTAGATTCGTACGTAGTCAGCGATGCTGACCATCACTACACCAAATATTATATAATTATATATATATATATATAAATATATATATATATTATATATATATACTGCATAACCTATTATTAAGTATACCAAACAATTCAGTTACACCTGTCTTGATATAAAGTATATACAGGTACTTAACAAGAAGTTTCTTTTACAGGTAAATGATAAACCATGTTTCGTATTAAGTTCAAAGAAGAATTAGACTTTTTTTTTTTTTCACTAAAGGTTAAAATTATTTATGAATGGAAGTTATTTGATTTAAGGCACAATTTCTTCTTTTATTTTTAACATATATTTATGACAAGAAGATCACATACGACTCCATGACCCTCTCTCTCTCTCTCTCTCTCTCTCCCTGTATGTATCTTTTGCTCTCTTTACAACCGCAGAAAAGCTAGTTATACTTAGAGCATTTTGAAATTTTAAAAATGTTTACCCTTCCATCCAAATTGAAGCATTTTGAATCGTTAACTTCCAAAAATAGATAAAATAAATTAGTTGAGAATTTTTCAAATACAGTTTGTTTATTCCTCGAAGGCTGTAACGGGCTTCGAGCCAAAATTTGGGGGTAATAGGCAATGGTTAGGCCTTATTAGATTGGTCGGAGAGACAACGTAATTGGTAGGGATCGACAGTTGAGGTTGGTTACTTTGCAAAGACCCTTATTTCACTTTTTTTTTTAGGGGGTGCCGCAAGACTCAAATTTGCTATTCAATTTTTCTTATTTTAATTCCATGGACGTTTTTACAGTGGTATGCTTGTCCTCATCTCTCTCTCTCTCTCTCTCTTTCTACACAGACACACACACACACACACACACACACACACACACACATATATATATATATATATATATATATATATATATATATATAATATCACCAAATGATTACATTTTGCAAAAATTTGTATCTAGAAATTCTCTCTCTCTCTCTCTCTCTCTCTCTCTCTCTCTCTCTCTCTCTCTCTCTCTCTCTCTCTCTCTCTCTCTCTTCATGAACTTCTCACCACTTTCTGATGTATTTTTCATTCCACCAAAAGTCATAAATTTATGTACTATTGTAATTATTTTTCTTTATTACATATTTTATTACCACATCTATTATGGAACTCAGAGACTCAACATACGAACAAACGCTCAAGTACTCAACTTTTTAACAATCATTTTTATCTCTTACATACATTATATATATATATATATATATATGAGAGAGAGAGAGAGAGAGAGAGAGAGAGGCCTTTACTTTCAATTTTAACCATTTTTTAAATTTTTTTTGTATATAACTAAAATTAATGCTTTACCAATCCCTATATACTGCACCTGTATATGAAAAGCTATCCTCAGATATATATATATATATATATATATATATTAGGGTGTTTCATACCTATAGGGTAAAATAAAAATGAGCTTGGAGTTTTAATCCACACGTTTCTCCGCATTCTAAAGAACAAGAAAACACGTTTGTGCAAGTTTGAACCAGATCGCGCTGCATTTAGAGGTCCCCAACTTTGACGACTTTTTGTCAGTCATTTCTCGCCTGCCTGCAGTGAAGACGGTTTTCTTCGTCACTTGAGCGGTTCGTGTTGTATAGCCTATTGGACAAACTATGGAGGTAATTATATATGCTACTAATTATATCATTTTACTGTGGTATTGAAATTTATTATTATTTAATTTCTGTCATTTTACTGTGGTAGTGATATTATTATTAATATTACATGAAATTAATTAGTCTGTTGCATATTGGACAACTAAGCTGGTAATTATTTATGATACTAATTAATGTAATTTTACTGCGGTATTGAAATTTATTTAATTAATGAATTGTCAAAGAGAACGTAGTGTACACGTATCAGTTTTATAAATAAAGAAAAGCAGTAACTGGGACTCGAACCAGTGTCATAGCCGTTTGGCGGCATCGCTCAAGTCGGCGTACACAGCACGCTATCCACTCCCTAGATGGTGTAGTGGATAGCGTGCTGTGTACGCCGACTTGAGCGATGCCGCCAAACGGCTATGACACTGGTTCGAGTCCCAGTTACTGCTTTTCTTTATTTAATTAATGAAATTAATTACGATGTGAAATTATTTCTGTGGAATTATTTAGTTTGTTTTCTTTTCCAGGTGTCTACCAGAGCGAAAACAGAAGTGTTTCTTATTGGCCAGACGGATGCGAACATCACATCAAGTGGCCTTCCAATTCAGTTGCAAGTACTCAAAAAGTACTTTTACCACCAAAAGGAGCAAAAATTTGGACGTACTAAATGCCTGAACCTGTGCCTGGATGCCTGTCTCATATTTTGGGAGAGAGCGAGAATCCCCATGATGCGTCGAGATTCGGCCTTGAGGAAGATGGAATCCCTTCTCAAGGAATACGACAGGCTTGTGAAGCACAAGTCACATAAAGCAGAGTCCTTCCGAGTGAAGGAGGCGATGTTCAAGGAGGCAATAGCGAAGGAGATCATGGACATTGCTCATTCACAGGCTAAGGAAATGATGAAGAATCAGGAGGACATCCACTTTCTCGACATGAAGCGTGAAGATCCAAATTCCTGCAGCATGGGCCCTGTTGACATGAAGCTTCACTATAAGGAGATTAGGAAAAGGAAGAGGCTGGACAAGATTAAGGAACAACAGGAGAAGGCCAGGAAAGAACAAGGAGCTGCAGAAGATACGGGGGCTTAGTGATTTCAACTTCGTCAGAGACTGACTCAGATGACGTTGACCCAACCGTGGAAGTTTTTCCATCCTCCTCCAAGGGAAATACCAAGAAGCGACGCAGGAATCTGATCTCACAGGATGTGACGACTACCTACGATCGGCTGAATATTTCGTACCGCGATTCAGCTATGTCGTACGCTGCAGCGGCTAAATCACTAGGTTTTGACTTGGATGAACTGTCCATTTCTGCCAGTACCATGTACCGCACACGCAAGGCTCTCAGGAAGGTGGCTGCTGAAAGTTATCAATCCGACGAAGTTTGTCCTGGTCAGCCTCTTGTCTTGCATTGGGACGGTAAGCTCCTACCTGACAATGAGCAATGGAAGGAGAGCGTTGACCGGATCGCCGTCCTCGTCTCACCAAAGAGTTCAACTGTTCTCTGACGAAGAACGAAGAGCAGAAGCAGTATTTGCTCAAAACTGTGATGCAGCATAGGGCGAAATACCCGAATAAAACCAAGAAGGATTTCATGGACAAATGATTCGCAAGAAGTGGTTATGTTTTTTGTATCTTTGTGAAAATGTGTAGTGAAATGGTACTCGTTGTTGAATAAAAATTCATTGACAGATTTTTGTTTAATTTTTCCGTTTATGATCTGCCAGAGCATCAAACTGGGGACCCGTAAACTTTAAACTATTGAATTAATACTTCGGTTTATCAGTCTCCTCAGCAAATGGAACAAGGGGATCCATGTGGATTAAAATTTTTCCAAACTTTTAATTTATGAAACACCCTAATATATATATATATATATATATATATATATATATATATATATATGGTTTAAGTACCTCAAACAACTACGTAGAATGTGTAGCAGCAAAAATTGAAAAATTAAATATGGTACTAATTGTAATGTACAGACCCCCAAACACGCCAACCTCAAAATTTTCAGATTCCATTACAGAGGTAAGAAACTTAGTAAAAGATCTACACTCTCCAACCCCAAATATTTTTCTCTGTGGTGATTTTAATTTCCCATTCATGAAATATAAAAGGATAGGAAAAAATATATGTATCCACCAGGACAAGGGGGGCACACGAGAAGACCAGGAGCACGTAAAAATGCTACTAGCTTTAGCTGATGAATTTATGTTAACGCAAGAAATAACAGAAAACACAAGAAAAAACAACTGCCTAGATTTGGTATTCACAAACAACAGTAATCTAATTGATAATGTAGAAATCTCCCCAACTATGATATCAGACCACAATATCATTGAAATAACAACTAATATAAAGGCAACAGGAAAGGAAAGAACACGCACAACAGAACGAAGCAAATTCGAAATTTTTAATTTTCACTCCAAAGCTATAAACTGGGAAGATGTGACATCCAGCATGGAAGTAATAGATTGGAAAACCATTTTCGAGGCCAAGACAACGGAAGAGATGCTAATGACGTTAGAGGAGAAGACGTTAGAAATTGTGGAAAAACATGTCCCAAAGATACAACAAAGAGGAAAGAGAAGCAGGTTCGAAAGACGAAAGAGGGCATTGTTCCGAAAGAGAAAAAGAGTGACTGCAAAATTAAGTAATTGTAAAGATAACATCAGAAAAATATTAAATGATAAACTACAAAGTATCGATGTCGTCATACAGGAACAAATCGAGAAGCATACAAAAAAAGAAGAAGATGACGCTATAGAAGCGATAAAGGTTAACTCAAAGTACTTATATAATTTCGCAAAAAGAAAGTCGAAAAACCAAGCGACTATCGGACCTTTAAAAAATGAGAACAGTGATTTATCTGATGATCTAACAGAAGTATCTGAAATATTAAAAGCTCAGTATGAATCATCTTTCAGTATCCCAAAAACTGACACATTGATTTGCGATAGAAACGCGTTCTTTGAAGAAGAACCACAAGGGGAAAGTATAACGGATTTCGATTTCACGACGGATGATATTACACAAGCCATAGGGAAACTAAAAACACACTCAGCGGCAGGACCGGATAAATGGAATGCCACACTGATCAAAAACTGCAAGAATGCAATCGCTGAGCCCCTATACTGGATATGGAGACGATCATTAGACACGGGAGAAATACCGGGCATCCTGAAGAGCGCGAACATAGTCCCAATATATAAAGGAGGAGATCGATCCAGGCCAAAAACTATAGGCCAGTGTCGCTTACATCTCATCTCACTAAAAATTTGAAAGAATAGTTAGACAGAAAATCTATGACTTTTTGGAAACTCAGAAAAAATTCAATGATAACCAACACGGGTTTCGATCAGGCAGATCATGCCTATCACAACTAATGGAACACTACAACAACATATTGATTCACTTGAAAGTAATGAAAACTATGATGTACTGTACACAGACTTTGCTAAAGCGTTCGACAAGTGTGACCACGGAATCATAATACATAAACTGAAATATATGGGAATAACAGGAAAAGTAGGGAAATGGATATATAATTTCCTTAGTGAGCGGAGGCAAGTCGTTACAGTACAAGGAGTATCTTCATCAGAATCAGAGGTCCTCAGCTCAGTACCACAAGGAACAGTATTAGCTCCACTACTCTTCATAATCATGCTAACTGACATAGATGAGGACGTTACCAGAGACAGCACAGTAACATCCTTTGCGGATGACACAAAGATCAGTAGAAAAATAAGAAACCCAGAAGACATAGGATCTTTACAAACCGACATAAACAAAATCTACAAGTGGACTGAAGGCAACAATATGAAGTTTAACACCGAGAAATTTCAGCTATTACGGTACGGAAAAAGAGAAGACCTAAAGTGCATGGAATATTATACCCCAAATCGACAGGAAATTCAGAGAAATTCCAGAGCAAAAGATTTAGGAGTTGTAATGACAGATGATGCGAAATTTGAAACACAAAATAAGATTGCAGTAAACAGAGCAAAGAGAATAACGGGTCAGATATTGAGAACCTTTCAACGAAGGGATAGGAATGTAATGATTCCTCTACTGAAAACCCTGATCATACCCAAATTAGAATACTGCTCGGTCCTAACTTCCCCATATAAAAAAGAAGACATTAGACAGCTGGAGGGGATCCAAAGAAGCTTCACAGCCAAGATCAATTGGTGCAAAGAACTAAATTACTGGGAAAGATTACGAGAACTAGACCTATATTCACTGGAAAGGAGAAGAGAGAGATACACCATTATTTACACTTGGAAAATAATGGAGAAACTAGTCCCTAATCTTACTCTGAATCCCATAACTCCCCAAACAACGATGTAAAGTAGAAGCGGTAGACTGTGTCGTATTCCCAAATTGAAGGCGAGACAGGGAACATCCTTAACCCTGAAAGAAAATAGTTTTGTAGTGAGAGGACCAAAACTGTTTAATCAGTTGCCCAAAGACCTAAGAAACACGAAGGGAGTTGCAGTGGAAATCTTCAAAAGAAGACTAGACGCCTGGCTCAGAACAATCCCCGATGAGCCGTGCGTACCTGGCTATGTGAGGTGGAGAGCGCAAGAATCCAACTCACTACTTCACTAGGCCAACTCGAGAGGAGGGGCGACAAGCTTGACCTTCGCGAAATGAGAAATCATCGCGCGGAACCTTTGTAAGGTTGTAAGGTAAGGTAAGGTATATATAGGGTGTGTGTGTATATATACTGTAGCAAGACTCCTAATTAAATCGTGAAAATATAACCTTAGGAAGCTATATATAATTTATTTTTATTACATGACTGTTTACTGATAATATTTTCTATTGAAGAAATTGTCTTTTAAAAAGCTTTGAAAGACAAACTTTTACTTTATCTCTTAAATCATTTTTAGCATCTGTTTTCTCTGAATCATTTCACCTTCGATACCATTCGTCTATACCCCGATACCCCGTCATAAATATATATATATTTGCGTACTTACCTATAAAATTAATTATACCTTCAAGTGGAATATATTTTATAAGCTTTTATAAATAAACCTCTATTTTTTAAGATAAGATATGCGTTGTTTTGAAATGTATGTCTCGAGTGTGTGTGTGTATATATATATATATATATATATATATATATATATATATATATTATATATGATGAAAAACCTCAGGGGATCATTTCTGAGTTCAATCATATATATGAGGGGTCGTGCGTCTTAAGGTACCTTAGCGCCACCAAAGGCGAAAACGTGTTTTTGATGGATATCACTATTTTCACCCTTCCTCTATCGCGTGGTTTGGGTTATAATGACCTTACGACAATAGAAGTATGGTTGAAAACCTTATGAAGCGAACTACTTTTTTCACCTCTATCGCCAGCCAAAGTTCACCCAAAGTTCGTCATAATAAGAAAATCAAAAAAAAAAAAATAAAATATATATATATATATATATACTGTATATATATATATATATGAATAGAAACGACATAATATTAAGGAACGTTTCTGCACACGCGGAAGAGAAATAACGAATAAATGAAAAATGAGGCGAACCGCCCGGGAATCGAACCCAAGGCCTTCCAATTGCCGGTTGGATGCGCTACCATTACACCACGGACCTCAATCATTCACAAATCGAAATTCTCCTACATAGGGCAGAAACCAATGCCCTGAGAGGGCACCCTCGCAAATCGTGAATATGTGCATTTAACTGCAATGACCACGCAGTATATAAATGAATAGAAACGACATAATATTAAGGAACGTTTCTGCACACGCGGAAGAGAAATAACGAATAAATGAAAAATGAGGCGAACCGCCCGGGAATCGAACCCAAGGCCTTCCAATTGCCGGTGGATGCGCTACCATTACACCACGGACCTCAATCATTCACAAATCGAAATTCTCCTACATAGGGCAGAAACCAATGCCCTGAGAGGGCACCCTCGCAAATCGTGAATATGTGCATTTAACTGCAATGACCACGCAGTATATAAATGAATAGAAACGACATAATATTAAGGAACGTTTCTGCACACGCGGAAGAGAAATAACGAATAAATGAAAAATGAGGCGAACCGCCCGGGAATCGAACCCAAGGCCTTCCAATTGCCGGTTGGATGCGCTACCATTACACCACGGACCTCAATCATTCACGTTCCTTAATATTATGTCGTTTCTATTCATTTATATACTGCGTGGTCATTGCAGTTAAATGCACATATTCACGATTTGCGAGGGTGCCCTCTCAGGGCATTGGTTTCTGCCCTATGTAGGAGAATTTCGATTTGTGAATGATTGAGGTCCGTGGTGTAATGGTAGCGCATCCAACCGGCAATTGGAAGGCCTTGGGTTCGATTCCCGGGCGGTTCGCCTCATTTTTCATTTATTCGTTATTTCTCTTCCGCGTGTGCAGAAACGTTCCTTAATATTATGTCGTTTCTATTCATTTATATACTGCGTGGTCATTGCAGTTATATATATATATATATATATATATATATATATATATATATATATATAATATGAAATATATTCCAAAAACTCATCAACATCTTCATTAGCATACTTAGAACTCTAATTTAGCCAAAAATGAACGTTCTAGCTCAATTAATAACAGAGATACTATTGCGAGAATATTGCTGAACTTTGGAGGCGATTTCTGACGAATTTTAATTTTGGCGCTTAGGTATCTTAAGACGCGGGACCCCTCATATATATATATATATATATATATATATATATATTATGTTATTTCTCGTGTTAATTAATTTACATCCTGTTAAAAGCGTCATGAGGATTGAACATTGCCATAAAGCTAAAATTTTGTTTGATCAGACAATTCATGCATACACTTTACATTATAGGAGACAGGGTTAAATGGAGAAGAGATAGGAAATCGATTCTCATGTCGTCGAGAGAGAGA
>JAJOZX010003284.1:192500-217500 GCA_023014485.1 Bathynomus jamesi | reverse complement strand
TTTTTGATTAACGGCACATACTGTTAATTTTATTATTCGAACATTACCGAACATATATTGTAATTAAACATCACTTACAAAGCCATTTCGACTCGTAAACCTCGTAAATCTGAATGAAGCCTATGGTGCGCGACTTCTGAGACACCCTGTGTATGTATATATTATATATATATATATATATGTTATCACTTAACTAAACGAAATAGTATACAGTTAACCGCGTTATTGGCGCCGTTCTGGATAAAAGAATAACGAAATGCGGGTGTCCTCCAACAACAACAACCGTTAATAGGAAAGTGAACAAAGGATAAAACACCAATCGAAATAACTTCACGCCCTCCTCTCTTAATTGTTATTTTTCCCTCACAACAACAAAACGTTTATATCGCTCAGTGCCAGAGTGCCAAAGTGTCAAAGTGCCAAAATGTCAATTAAATTTAATGCGCTCTGTAAAATCCGTTACAAAATGCATTAACAAAAATATGATTATTCTTATAGAGGTAAAATTAATTTAACTCGGTGTTAACCCCATTAATATGATATTAATTCACTTATATATTTGGTGCAACGCATTTATTTGATAGAATTTACTTCGGTCAATTCGTTTATTAGGATACTGTAATTCATTTAGGTGCAACTCATTCCTCTGGCGTACCCACGGCACGAAACACTTTTCGCGGGTAGACGCCAGATGGCGCTTCAATAAAAGTCATGCCTCGGAAGAAGATGAAGAAGGGGAGGTGGAGGTGGAGCAGGAGGAAGAGCATTAGCAAGGTATGACAAATGAGCACATTTATGAAGCTTAAATGAAATGAGAAATATAAAGTCAAAGCTTCAAGTTATTTGCAGGATAAATGTTTTAAGCTGCCCGATGACTTTAACAGTCTTTCGAGCGAAATTATTAACTTTTGGCACCGGCACCTTGCGCGCCCGCACGCATACACACTCACACTCGCACATATATACGTAATAGATGTTAGTATAAAGTAGAATTTCAACTTCACTGATTTTAATATGGATTCCATAATTATGTGGCGATTTGATATGTTCACTGTAGGAGAATTATTATGATCCGAATCTCATTTGAATAATCAACATATCAATATATATATATATATATATATATATATATATATATATATATATATATATATATATATATATACATACATACATACACACACTGACCTTCATCAAAATGAACAATTCGGGCGGAAGCAAATCTAAGGTTTTTGTTATATATACACCTTGTAACCTCGTAGCAGTTGCTTGCGTTGATCTCTCTTCACACGAAAGTCAAACTGGTGGAAGAGCGAGGTGTTCTCTTGCGGTTTCCATCGCACATAGCTAGGTATCGTCCTAAGCCAGACTTATACATTATATATATATGATAAATATTAAGTTCCGTGGAGAGCAGTATTTCTGACAAAATTGAAATTTATTACAAAGATAGCGATTGGCCAGTGTAATCTGGTCTCCGTGAAACTATATATATATATATATATATATATATATATATATATATATATATATATATATATATATATATATATATATATATATATATATATATAAAGAAACAAAGGGAGAATAACTAAAGAAAAAAAATCTCATTAGGAAATCTAAATATTCATTGCTGAACATAAGCCATTTTTAGAATTTAAAATTGTGATCCGAAGCTATTAAAATTCTGAAAGCGTCCCCGATTCGAAGATTCATCCAACGAAATGCAGCGGAAAAAAAAAAAAGAAGAATGCTGCCTTCCTGCATGAGTAACTCAGTTACTCACTTCTAACTTTTGGCCAACATAATATATACATATATATAAAACTTCATACTTCCACTTAAACTAGGAATGTATCGATGATAATATATATATATATATAAGTAGTATTTGTACATTGCTGAAAGACACTCCTTTCTTCGCAAAAAAAAAAAAAAAAAAAAAAAAGGTAAGCTATTGTGATTAGAATTCAGGACATGTTTGATTGCAACTGCTTAAGGAAAACTGCCTATAAATATAATAAAATGAATGTGAGGCATTGGAGTGAATGTGAGGGAAGGGAGTGAATGCTTAATCCCGTTAACATCAGGCCTTGCAGGAGTCATTTTTTAAATAATTTAGATAAGGTGGTTTCTCTTTGTGTTAAAACCTATATAACTGACAGATCCTTTCATATATATATATATGTATGTATGTATGTATGTGTGTGTGTGTGTGTGTGTGTGTGTGTGTGTGTGTGTAAAGAATATTTAAAGAAAAGCTTTGAAGTTTATATATATTTCTATAAAAATATTATACAGACTCCTTCATGGCTGTTTACAGGGAACTCTTTTTTTTCACTGTATAATGTATACAGTTTACATTTCGTAATTCTTCTGCATAATATCCACGCCTTTAATGTTAAAAAGAGAAGTACAGTATACACACACTACACAGGCGAAATATATCATGTATAACGTACGTTCTTTGAATTTGTTTAAAAGTACGTTCAAAATTTTCGGAATTGTTTTTAACGTTCACAGTGTAAAATTTCAAAATTTTCTGTATTTCGTTTTTTTTTTTTTTTTCTACCAAAAACGACAAATGGTTTGAAAACGTTACCATTGGTTTTAACGCTTCACTGAAAGGAGTAGTATGAGGAATACTCCTGAAAGGAAATGATCGTTGGTACAAAGGTGCTTTCTGTACGTCTGAATAAACAGGCATCTTTCTATTGTACTTGTTTTCTTACGCATTATCTCTCTCTTTACAATGCTATTTTATACCTATTTTTCAATATGCTCTCTCTCTCTCTCTCTCTCTCTCTCTCTCTCTCTCTCTCTCTCTCTCTCTCTCTCTCTCTCTCTCTCTCTCTCCCATTAGAACTTTAGTTTATGCGATACCCAAAACGATATTATATATATATATATATATATTGTCCTATTGATCCGCGCGCGGATGATCTTCATAAAATGAGTAAAAAGACCTTATGACATCACGTTCCACATTATTCTATTTTATCCCAAAAGTAAGAGCTACTCTTCATTGTGTCGAAATCATAAACGTTTAAAAGCCCCACTAATAATAACACACTCCGGAATACCATTTTATAGGCAATAATTTAAATATAGCTATAAAATACTTCGTAATTATAATAAATTTTTATTGAATACTTAAAAAATTTAAGATAGCACTTATAAGAAAAGAGCACCAAAAGGTATACAACATTTGCTCTCCAAAGCGATATAAATTCGCGAATCACGGGGTATGGTAGGATGGGCAACTATTATTATATGGCTTTAATGGGGGACCTTGATCGTTGCATGATACTTTTAAGACTCCTTCAGGCATCTCCGAGTTGGTCATATATATATATATATATATATATATATATATATATATAGATATATATATATATATATAAATTTGATGAAAACTATTTCTCTTCTTCTTTGTTACAACCTCGGGTATATGATGAGGCTTACACACAAAGTATCATTTCTGCTTTTTGTTTTAAAGCGAACCTATATTGATCTAACCTCTCTCTCTCTCTCTTTCTCTATCTGCGTTGATCTTTCGAGGAGGCCTCGGTTGGGCCTATACACGCGATGGCTTTGATGCTCTCAAAACCGTTGTCTATACTTGAGATCTCATTACTGGGGGGCCGAGCTGTCCGCTCTGTGTGTGTGTATATGTGTATATATATATATATATATATATATATATATATATATATATATAGAGAGAGAGAGAGAGAGAAGAGAGAGAGAGAGAGAGAGTGTGTTTTTGCTCATTGGCCCGATAGCTGGTTGGTTGGTTGGTTGATTTAAATAAACGAATTTGAGAAAATGGAAAATTGAATAAAATATTCTCAGTATTACGAAATGTCCGTAATGCATTTTTTCTCCCTTTAATAAATATACCGCAAACGTTAAATTAAAAAAAATTTACTTTCACTTTTAAAAGCCAAATTTCTCTCTTGTTTCTTTTTTAAAAGTTTTTCATTATTTTTACATCGTCCTCAGATGAAATAAAATAATAAAAAAACAAAAACAAAAAAATTTTCCTCGTCTAATGGAACACCAATTTCGACATCTCTCCAGTAAAACCTTTCACTCGCTAGAATGATACATTAAAACTTTAATCTCGTATATATATATATGTGTGTGTGTGTGTGTGTGTGTGGTGTGTGTGTACGGTGTTCCCGCATGTAATTTGTAATGTTAATTAACCTGTAATTATGTTGATTAGAGAACCAATAACGTTGGTATACTCGACTTTCCATTTTATTACACGGAAAATACGTTCAAAAATGCCCAATCCTGAATGGAATACTGCCTGTCATATTAGACTAATCTGTAAAATTCCTGTGTGTGTGTGTGTGTGTGTGTGTGTGTGTGTGTGTCCTTCCTTTCCACCAGCTGCTGCAACCATTTTCCTCAATACCAAAATAGAATTTTAAAAATCCGAAATGATTCGCCATTAAAAAAGAAAAAAGAAAAAAGAAAAAAAAGCATGGAACGCCTACCACACACACACACACACACACTCACGTTATATTTTTTTTACGGTGTACCTTTATACATGCGCACCTACATATATACCCTTTGAAACGGGTTCTATACCCGGCCCCACCGTCTACGTGTACCCTTTCGCCCAGCGCGCCCCTTTTTCTTCTGCGGGAGTGGATGACGGGGGTATTGGCTCGAAGGCAGAAGGAGGAAAGGACTTCGGGCGAATTAAGACACGGAATAATGGCCAAGGCGACAATTGGTGAGTCAGCACACCTTCGCCGACACAATGATTTACATTTTTTCAACCACCTCTAATATTTTACATATACCCGCCATATATATATATATATATATATATATATATATATATATTGATCGATACATTCATAGCTGAAGTGGAAGGATGAAAAATTTAACATTTTTTTCATATGGTGAATCATTCCGCCCATACGCCCATTTCGGGGTACGAGCAGCTCGCAGTAGCATTGACAAGCAAACAGGGGGATCAACGTACTGACGAGGCTTCCGTACGTAGTTCATCACCACTGAACGGAACAATGCTCCGTGGTATCCCGAGTCAGAGAACACCCAAATCCGTATTCATTTTCGTGCAATTTTGTATTGCAAACGCCTCCAGTTATTACCAGTCCAGGTGCATGATTCTTCAAGAGAGAGAGAGAGGGAGAGAAGGATCATTATTATATTTATGACAAAAGACATTTGACATGCGAACAAGAAAATTTTATCGAAGGATTCCTTGACCATCATGCGATATCCGAATTCATGGAAGGTGAAAAGATACCGAGTTGAAGAATCGCATCTGACTTCGCGCACAAAAGTTCTGTAATCACTCGAACGACGGAGAAAAACTTGAAAGCAAACCGTGGCGTATCACCTCAGGGTTGAGGGGGTTGATCGGGGACTCATTCAACATAAAAAAAAAAATAGGTTCGTGATAAGACTAAATATTAGGCTTAGAATATTCTTCACAGAGTCAGGTGTGCCACGTTACGTAAGGATGAGAGCCGCTGGAAGCAATTCTCTCCTTCAATCAAGACAGTCCCATAAGCAGGGAAGGGAACGTGCTTCGCGTCTCTCAGAGAAGCTGGATCTTCACGCCAAACCGGTGACACCATGCAGCGTATTAGCTGAGACAAACAAACAAACAAACAAACACACATATTGCAGTTAAAATATATATATATATATATATATATAGTAACAGACTAATATGGGCAGATAACCTGCCCAAAAGTAAATAAAAAAAAGAGGCACAAAATTATGTTCTTTAAAATTTTAATTCATTAAATTTTCCTCTTATTCTTTATTTAACCCCCCACCCCCACCCCACCCCCCATCCCACCCCAAAAAATAAGAATGAACGAAATTTTTACACTTCTTGTTTTATTGCGAGACCAATTATTTTTTTTATTTACTTTTAATAGAATGTTTGAATGTTATAAACCGGTTTTGAACGATGCTAATATATATATAATATATATATATATATATATATATATATATATATATATATATATATATAATAATAATAAAGTACAGATGACGGAGGGAATAAGCATTTTCACCATATGATACAAGTATAAGGGGGGGGGAAAAATCTAGTATGGATTTTGGGCACTGACTGACTGACCGACGAACGAGGATGGGTATAGCTGAAAAGAATTTAAATACAAAAAAAAATTGGGCATAAAATTAAAGAAAATATCAATAAGGAATAAGGGAATTCGAAAAAAAACCGAATCCCCCACAACCCACACCCCCAAAATAAAAAATTCAAAACGAGGTGTAAATAAGCAAGTACCCGAATGAATATTGAAGAAAGTCTTGGGTAAAGAAAGTGAGCAAATATATCATTATTATTAATATTACAGACGTGATTTAATGAGAGAGAGAGAGAGAGAGAGAGAGAGAGAGAGAGAGAGAGAGATCAGTTAATAAATTTAAGGCTCCGTGGCAACGAAATGTATTAAATAGTCAGGGCAGCAGAAGCCTTCAAAAGGAAATTCATAATTGCTCGAAAGGGAACCTGCAGAATTGTCAACTGGAATGCGCCTTATAAGGAGAGAGAGAGAGAGGAGAGAGAGAGAGAGAGAGAGAGAGAGAGAGAGAGAGAGAGAGAGAGAGAGGAGATCAGTGAAATAATAATAACAATAATAATAATAATAATAATAGCCATTAATAACAGTGGGACTTTCTCCACGATAATCAACCAACCGCATTAACCTTTTCTGGGGTCTATGTTTCTTTAATTACAGGTAAGAGACTTAGCCTGAAGCAGGTGTAAGAAATTGTCGGTCATCCCAAACTTTAAATACGGTGTTATTATATCGCAAAGGTCTTCTCCATAAATACTGTTTTTTACAAGGCCGACGCCAATTAATTTAATTAGAACCTTCGGTCATGCTTAACGCGTTGGTTTTATCGGGTTTTTCATTAGTTTAAACTTAAAATAATTTTGTTTAAGGATAAGAGTTTAAGCAAATTTAAAGAAAAAAAAATCAAGGAGTGCCTTTTTAAAGTTTATAAAAATTTATCAGTGGTGACCGGCGCCACAATATTTTAAGCGGACGATGGCGTAAGAAGTGTGTGGAAACGTTCAGGTTTTGGGGTTAAACTGGATTTTATTTACAAAAAAGTCGGAACTGTTTGAAGATGCCTTAAACTTAATTTCTGATATATATATTTATTTATATATATATATATACACACACACCTTTTATTTATTTATGTTATATCCCCATATATATATATATATACAGTCGAGAGAGACTCCTGAAATACATATACATTACAGATTGAAAGGTCTGGTTTATAACATCCGTTAAAGATGGTCCAACTCACCTTAATTGAACGTTGATACCCGAGTTCTTTCGTATTTGAGGCTATAAAATAAATAAAAAAGATAACGAGATCGAAATGTGAGAAACTTTTAAACAGTTCGTTATAGATTTTAGGCCTATAATAGATCGGAGCACTTATCTGACCCCAAAAAATTAGAATTAATGGTCAGAAGAAGGTTGGAAAAAAGGATTTTTTTTAGTTCATTTTATTTCAACGGAAGAGTTAATTAATGTGACACTCATTTTTACATCAGTATCACCAAAATGTTTTTCACATCTGCTGTAAGTTGTTGTTGTTGTTGTTTTTGCGTGAATTTGGGGGTCATCTAATTTAGAATCTAAATTTCACGTAAATTTAGAAAATTAAAAGGATATTATCTTAAATGTCGTTAAATTAAAGATACGATAATTTACTATCGTAGGACGATATATTACGTTTGATTTTTTAACGTGTTACGAGTAAAACTAAGCCCAAAACTCAAGGCAAGAGTTCGCGAGCCAGAATGTTAACCGAACCTGGTAGCACAACCACCCTTCACAAAGGCTCAGAGGACACTAAACCTGAAAACTTCTAAATTGACCGAGGACTAAGCCGGAGTACCCATCCGAACTCCAAAGTAGTCAGACACACGAGTTGGAATGACTTTAGCAATGAAAACTGATTGAGTGAATGACTTAAACTGACAACGGCGACTCAAGTCGAACGAAAGTAATCATTTTGAAGCGACTACAATGAAAATAAATTGTTAGTATTCCCCCCCCCCCCCCCCCCCCCCCCCCCCCCCCCCCCCCCCCCCCCCCAAATGTTTACTACAATTTTAATAGATTACTTATTAAATAATTGTCTTTATGTAGAAAAATTTAGATTTTTAGTTTTATTACGATACAATACCTTTTGCGCACACACACACTCGCGCGCACACACACACACACACACACACATATATATATATACAGGGTGTCCATAATATGAATTAAATTGAAATTTATTTGAATTTATAAAACTAATTTCACGATTCGTAAACAAAATTCAAGATTCAAACTTAAAAAATAAAAAAATTTTACTATTTTTTTAATATGAAATCCATTCTCGAACCTCAAAATGTGATCATAAATGTGAAGTTGGGAAAGTCTGTGAAGCATAAAAACTTCACAGCGAGTAAAGGATAAATGAACATTTTTGAACTTCACAAACTTCACACGACGAAAATAATAATACTATTTCGTACCGGCAAAGGTCATGTGATTGAGGGAACCTACAGCTTCAAATACATGGGATTCGAATCGTTTACTGGTCGGTATATCATCTCAATGCAGTGAACGGTGACCCACCCAGCTACTGAACAGATTCACGGTCGCTTAACTTCGTTCTATAACGGAAATCGGTGTTGCGACGTGGTAACAGTGATATATATATATATATTATTAATGGTCTCCAATTTCATGAAATCTGGAAACGTGATTATGTAGACGCTATAATATCTCTAACACCGGTGCACATATACATCTGTGTGTGTGTGTGTGTGTGTGTGTGTGTGTGTGTGTGTGTGTGTGTGTGTGTTGTATACAAAGTTGCCTAAATTTATACAAATGAATACTAGTTATTTTATGCATATGTGGAATTGGAGACACGCGAAAAATGGTCACTCTTAAATAATTAAAAATTAAAAAAAAAAAAAAAATGTTCCTCGTCTGACGAATGCATATTTTGGTGACGAATTACGTCTAAATCGAAGAATTTCGTGTTCTGCTTTTCTTCGTCTTTCAAATGCAGACATTTTCGCAATTAACGAACATTCACACAACTTTTTCTTAAATGACTGCAAGAAAACAATGAATATTGAGTCATATGTACGTGTGTGTGTGTGTGTGTGTGTGTGTGTTTACTCGTAAGTATGTATATGTATTCTCTCTCTCTCTCTTTCTTTATATATATATATATTATCATTAATATTATATAATATATACACTTTACTTTATGTGAGTTCGAACGACGGCTCAGGTTCAGGATCTTAAAACCTGCCTTTATAGATATTCCTCAAAAAAATATATATCGGTTATGTCTTAAACTCTTGCAACTTTGCAACAGAAAAACTTCTTTTGGGTCCCCTCCCCCCCCTTATCTGATAATAAATTATTATTTATAGACTTTTTAGGAAACTTGTTGAAATCCCAATTTAACACTCGGGGAATGTATAAATTGTAAACTTCGGCAGTAGATTTTATTGATTTTGCTTTTAAAATATGCGATTCTGTCATGAAATTCATGCTAAAACACATCACAAAATAGCATACAAATATGTTACGTGTATAGCTGATAACCTCTATAATTATTGGCTTTTATTTTACCCGGCTACTGTATATCATTTTACGATTTCTCTATTGTATGATATATATATATATATATATATATATATATATATATACTGTATATATATATATCATATTATCATACAATACGAATATATATATATATATATATATATATATATATATATATATGTACTGTATATGCTACAACTCGGAATGGTGCCCTAAGATACTTTTATGTTACACACAGACCGTGCATGGAACAAGGAACTCTTCTGGCATATTAATGACCCACTACAGGGTGTTCACAATATCTTGTCACCCCAGTAAAATAGTAACTGATTTTCGTTTTTCTTTCAGACCCATTTGAAAGTGTGTGATGGCAACAACTGTACGATTGAACAACGCATATTGGCTAGTACCTGGGTCCATGAGCGACCGCGTAATGTCAGAACCATTGAAAATATTCGTACAGACTTCCAGGACCGATTCAGTCGTACAGTTCCTCTAAAAAAGATTCTGTCGAGATGGGAAAAGAAACTGTTCACAATAGAAACTGTTAAAAATAAACCAAGAATTGATAATCCATCTAAGTGATAAATGGATCTGAAAGAAAAACGAAAATCAGTTGGTATTTTACTGGTGTCAGAAGACATTGTGGACACCTTGTATAGTGCGAATAAGTAATGGTAAATGGCAAATACTGAAGTTTTTCCTTTTCATGACGGAAGTTCAACGTGTTCAACGGATCACTATCGAAGAGGCCCCAAAATATAGCTTCCCTCACCAGCCATCTACTAAGCAAATATGCTAAGCAGATAGAACCCAGCTTTGGGACAGGGTCTATGCCCGCAAATATAAGTTACCCTTTTTCTTTGATGTATTCAATTCGACAAATGCAATTAGTTTCTCGCATATATTGAAGTTCTGAATGTAGCTGGCTAGGTTGGCTTTAAACTCTAGACCAGGGATTCCCAAAGGGGTCTGTAGGAAGCTTCCAGGGGGTCTCTAAGCTTTTGGAAAAATAGTAACATTAACTATACTAACTATATTAACTATATTAATTATATTAACTATAACTATATTAACTATATTAATATTTAGGGGTCCTTGGTGGTAAAAGTTTGGGAACCCCTGCTCTAGACCATGTCCCAAAACTGTCTCCTATCTGCTTAGCATATATTTGCTCAGTAGATGCCTGATGAGGGAAGCTATATTTTGGAGCCTCTTTGCTAGTGACCCGTTGCCCACGTTGGGCTTCCATCATGAAAAAGAAAAACTTCAGTATTTTTCAGTTACCATTACTTATTCAAACTATAGCGCATTTAATATCCTAGAAGAGTTCTTCATTCCACGCACATGCATGTATTACGGACGATACAAAGATCAGCAGAAAAATCAGCGATGCAAATGAAGTGGAGGCCTTGCAGAGGGACACGAACAAAATATACACATGGTCAGTAGACAACAATATGACATTCAACACACAGAAATTTCCGTGTGCGGAAATTTGTACGTCAACATTTGTACGACGGAAATTTATACGCTAGCATTTGTACGCCAGAACATTTATACGACTGGAAATTTATACGACTGACATTTGTATGACGATAATTTAAGCATGCGCTCTACCGGACTTTTTTGACTTAAGTATGCGATCTACCCATGATAATATAATAACCGTGACTTCATTTTTTTATATAAACATAAGCACAGGTGCAAAAAAAAAATAAAAAATAAAAGTAAACATTTAAATATTTTGAAAATAATTTCAATTTGAAGAATTTTAAATCTTATCATGTATCACAGCGCATTAAAGGATTAACAGGTAGGTAAATGGTTATTGAATAGGTACAGGTGGTTAGGTTAGGTCAGGTTAGGTTAGGTTAGGTCTGGAGATTAATGAGAAAAAACTCGCAAGATTTGTTCTCCGATTTTTTAAATTACATTCGTTAAGTTAGGTTAGGTTAGGTCTGGAGATTAATGAGAAAAAACTCGCAAGATTTGTTCTCCGATTTTTTAAATGATATTCGTTCTGTATATCGCTAGTTACATTTTCTCTTAAATTGATAAGCTGAAATCTAGTTTCAATTATGCATTTAATTATTGTAATATGTAATTTCATAATTTGTGATAATTTGTATTTTAACTTACCTAGTTTCAAATTCAATTTTATTAACTGATCATGAATTTTCTTGCATATAACGTATAAATTATCGTCGTACAAATGCTTGGCGTATAAATTTCCAGTCGTATAAATGTTCTGGCGTACAAATGATGGCATATAAATTTCTGTCGTACAAATGTTGGCATACAAATTTCCGGGTTTCGAAATTTCAGCTCTTGAGATATGGTAGAAATGAGGAACTTAAACAGACTGCATATTATGCTCCAGATAAACGGGAAATTCAGAGAAGCGCGAAAGCGGTCGACTTGTGGGTAATAATGACCGATGATGCCAAATTCGAGACACAAAATCAGATAGCAATAAATAAAGCAAAAAGAGTCGAGGGACAGGTACTAAGAACGTTCAAAGGGAGGGACAATACAGTAATGATTCCCCTGCTGAGAACACTGATCATACCAAAACTTGAATACTGCTCAGTTTTGACGTCCCCATATAAAAAGGAAGAAATTAATAACCTTGAAGAAACGCAGAGACATTTCACAGTAACTACTGGGAAAGACTACGTAAACTAAATCTGTACTCCCTGGAAAGAAGAAGAGAGAGGTACACCATAATGTACATATGGAAAATGATCGAAAAACTGAACCAAACCTAAAAGTAAACCCATTTACCATTCAAAAAACGATGCAAAATGGGAAAGGCAGAATGTGTAGTGTTCCCAAATTAAAGGTTCGACAAGGGACCTCTTCAACAATGAAGGAAAATAGCTTGGTTGTCAGGGGGCCAAGACTTTTTAACCAGCTTCCAAAAGACCTGAGAAACGTTACAGGGTCAAAGTTGAAGTCTTCAAGAGAAGACTAGATGCCTGGCTCAGGACGGCGCCAGATGAGCCGGGTGTACCTTGTTATGTGCGGTGGAGAGCGCAAGAAAACAACTCGCTCCTCCACCAAGCCAGACGTAGAGGCAGGGCCACCAGCTTGATCTTCGTGTGAAGACAGACCAACACACGGAACATCAACGAGGTTATATATATATATATATATATATATATAAAATTTTATATAGTATGTATATATAAATATATATAAACATTTTTATATAGTATATATATATATATATATATATATATATATATATATATATATATATATACCGACGTATATATGACGCAATCCTTTAGATTGTGTCATATCAATGACTCATACCGAAGATCACATGAATACAAGAAAAAGTGATGCAATAATGACAAACAATTTTGTTGGTAGGAAATTCTACCAATGGGCACTAATGGGTTAATAGAATGCAATTCCAACAATTACTTAGTTTTGTACAACAATTCGCAAATTTCTGTTCAAATTTTGAAATGGGCATCAAGTATGGAGGACGCCTTTTTTCTGTAAAATTAACTGGAACTGATAGAGTTAATTCGGGAATCGGTTGGTGGATCGGGGATTTAAAGGAGAGCAATCGGCATTTGGCTCTTTGCTCTCTCTCTGCTTATTTCCTCCATTTTTTGACCCATGGATTCGTTGGGGTGGGTGAGTTTCTCTTCCTCGTTCAGCAGGAAGGAGGTGTTGGCGTTCCGTCGATATTACTTATTTGTACGTGTGTTTAATGGGCCTCCTGGTCGTCTTTTCGGGTTAGTAGGTCCCGGGATTCGGATCCCCCAATCCTACAAAGAAAGCTTGCTCTCATTCAGAGTAAACTGGCCGAGCACGCCTGGTTGATTGAGCCCGGACATCTTTTCTCTCTTCTTACGCTCTCCTTTCTTTCTTTTCTTCGCTTTCGCTTCTCTGTACCTCCCCCCCCCCCACCCCTATTTATGAAATTTACCCTCCCTTCTATTAACTTATTATGACACTAAAACGTATCTCCAGAGTTATTTGGCAAAGGTAACTTATTCATAAATGAGTATAGTTGCATATAAGTATGGTACACCATATAAGGTCCTCCTAGGAAGAAGTGGCTAAACGACAAAAGTTAAAAAAACGCCGTTAAAATTGTACCGAGCTTGAAAATGGAATAACTTTTGAACTTTTGGAGAAAAGTTCAAAAGTTATTTCATTTTCAAATTGGTAAAGAATTTACTGCGTTTTCTGGCGTTTTTTACTTTTGGCGCTTAGCCACTTCTTCCTGGGAAGGCTTCATATTTACATAACGATAAGCATTATTCGAGGACTCATCATTTCTAATGAGAACTATACACTTACTTTTATAATTCCGAACAAACGTGTAACGAACCGTACTTTTTCTGAATGACGTAAATAAAACGTAAGTACAATAACCTTGTCACTCATGAGAATGTGTAACCTTGGCATTGTCATAGGACAAGGCAATTTCATAAAACCTGCCCAGTTGAGTACTTAGCTTCGGCAGGGTTTACTCTATTAAATGACACGCTTTTAATGTCCAGATGGGCGCAGTATTAATAAAAAAAAAAAATTGTTCATTGAGGCACTAATAAAACGAGGAAATAGCAAAACGAGGCACCAGTAAAACGATCTTGAATGTATCAATTGGATAAGTTTACATTTCCAGTGATACCACACATGTTTTAATAAAAAATCAAAAGTTTACTCCAAATGTACGTATGTGCATTATACATGTATATACTTGTGTGTGTGTGTGTGTGTGTGGAAGAGATATAGTAAAATCAGTGTGTCCTTTGGAGTAGAAAAACTTTTCATCCTTAACTTTCTGACTCAGCAAACACTTCCTGGCACCCAAAACGCCATTCTGATTTAATTATTTACCGCCTTCCCTTAGGGTCATCAAAAGGGTGCCTTAAAGGGTCAGGTCAAGCAGGGTCACTGTATTAATACTCGCATATCACTCGATGGTCAAGTCGAAATAGTAATACAGTCCTGCATATTAAAGATATAATGTATATTTTTCAAAAGATAGTATTTTTTTTCTTGTAACTCTCTCCTCTCTCTCTCTCTCTCTCTCTCTCTCTCTCTCTCTCTCTCTCTCTCTCTCTCTTGCCACATATATATATATATATATATTGTACATGAAGTTTTAAGTGGTCTGTTAATTCATTGAGTGAGAATAGTGTTAAAATAGTGCCACTTCATGTTTTATTCAGACCGAAAGAGAAAGAAACATGCAATTTAAGACAAACTTTTGTGGCATTGAAGACCCTAAAACGTTTCTAAAACAAATTCACCGTCTTTTTATGAGAGATTTCATATACTGTGTTCGTTTTAATAGGTTAGTTGGGAACTACGGTAAGTTATATATATATATATATATATATATATATATATATATATATTAGGTTGTTCCATAATTCAATGTGAGGGTTAAAAGCTATTGTCGTTCGAAATCCTACCCTGATTTATGTGGGGAACCCTGTATATGTTGTTGTGTTTATAGGAACAGAAGTCGGTCAACGATACAACTCTCTAATGAGTTACGCCAAACGAGAGTACAGCAGGAGTGGCAACTGGAACCTCCTCCATCCATTCATGGAAACAAAATTTGTTGATTCATGCTCAATTTGGATCCAGAATAGCCTCAAACAAGAGCCTTTTTAAACTTTCTGATTATTAAAACAGGCCTTGATCGGAAACTATCGTATCTACTAATCTTTTAACCCGTTAGATACGACAATCTCGATTCCTCATTTCCAGGTCTTTATAATATAATGATTTCCAGATGCGGCGGGTACGGTTTTTTTTTTTAATTTTTTTTTTAAATACATCGTATCTACGTATCCGATGGCGTTGTAGATAGGATAGATTTGGTTTTGGCGGTCGTAAAATGATCTCAAGAATGTTTCTCGATACCCTGAAGTGGCATCGGGCATCGTAAAGAGAATGTGTCCACTGACACACCCTCGGGGAGTGTTGTGGTACTAGTATCTATACCCAAAATTGTAATGACCCTTAAAGGCAATGTTATTACCGAGAAAAATATATTTTCATTTTTTTTGTACAACATTTTTGTTATTTATTTTTATTATTATTATTTTTAAGTCTATTTATATTTATATTTATATATATTAAATATATTTTAGACTATATTTAACTATATTCCTACAGACGAAGTAATTGCTACTTTTTGAAGCAATTGTTTTACTCAAAAATAATAATTATGGAGTATTTTTAATTTAAAATACAATTAATTCGTATATTAAAGCAATTTTTTAATATATATATATATATATATATGTAATATATATATATATATATATTAGTTTTTTTTTCCTTTTAAGCCATAACTTTTTAAATTAGAAATTCACTTTTTTTTTTCTTGTCATTTTTGCAAAAATTATTCTCAGAAAGTTTTACATTTTTTAATTAAAATTCATTCATGAATTGCATCTTTTTTACTTTAAGTTTTTAACTTTCAAAGCTATGAATATAGTCAAAGACTTTATATATATATATATATATATCGTAACCTCGTTTAAATTCTGTGTTGGTTTCTCTTCACGCGAAGGTGAGGTTGGTGGCCCCGCCTTTAGGGCTGGCTTGGTGGAGAAGTGAGTTGCTCTCTTGCCTTCTCCATCGCACATAGCAAGGTACACCCGGCTCATCTGGTACCGTCCTGAGCCAGGCATCTAGTCTTCTTTTGAAGATTTCAACTTTGACCCCTGTGACGTTACTGAGGTCCTTTGGAAGTTGGTAAAAAAGTCTTGGCCCCTTGACGACCAAGCTATTTTCCTTCAGTGTTGAGGGTGTCCCTTGTCGGGTCTTTAGTTTGGGAACACTACGCATTTTGCCTTTCCTATTTTCCAGTGTTGTTTGAATGGTAATTGAGATTAGTTTGAGATTTGGTACCAGTTTTTCGACCATTTTTCATACGTAAATTATGGTGTACCTCTCTTTTCTTCTTTCCAGGGAGTACAGATTTAGTTTACGAAGTTTTTCCCAGTAGTTGAGTTCTTCGCAGACATCAATCTTGGCTGTGAAAAATCTTTGAATTTCTTCTAGTTTATTAATTTCTTCCTTTTTATACGGGGACGTCAAGAATGGCAGTATTCAAGTTTTGGTATGATCAGTGTTCTCAGCAGGGGAATCATTACTGTCTTGTCCCTTCTTTTAAAGGTTCTCAGTACCTGTCCCGCGACTCTTTTTGCCTTATTTATCACTATATGATTGTGTGCCTCAAATTTCGCATCGTCCGTCATTATAGCCCCCAAATCTACTGCTTTCTCGCTTCTCTAAATTTCCTCTATCGGGGGCATAACATGTTGTCTATTTAAGTTCTTCATTTCTTCCATATCTCAAGAGCTGAAATTTCTGTGTTAAATTTCACAATGTTGTCTTCTGACCATTTTGTATATTCTGTTCGTGTCCCTTCAAAAGAGCGAATTTCTTTTTTAAATCTCTAATACTTTCAAAGGCGTCTATTTCTTTTTCATTAATTGAAATAAAAGCATGAAATTTTTACTGTACCTTCTCTACACATGGGGAATTAATCCCCTAGTGCAAAACATGCTCCAATTCACAGATATAAGGGGCAATTTTTTTTTTATGAGGTAACACTTTTGATGTAGCGAAACATTAAAAAAAAAATCTGTAAAAATCTAGAAACGTTTTTATCGTAGGAATAAAGATATATTGATTCTGATCAAGTCAGGTTACACTAGGTTAGGTTAGTTAAAGTTTGGTTAGGTTAAGCTAAGCTAGATTAGCGAGTACCTCACTATTTAATGACTTAACAGAAACCATCCTTTGAGCACTCAACTGCGTCGCAAACACTTATCAACGTCCTTCTCTGTTGGACGACATTAAAGTTAAATTAGGTTAAATTAGTCTTGGTTAATTTTTTTTTTTTTTAGATATATCGATTTAAAAAGTCGGTATCTCGTTCATGCGGAGATGCGCACAGTGTGTGTGTGTGTGTGTGTATGTATGTGTGTGTTTAATAAAAAGGGTCATAGATTCTATAGCATTTCATCTTAGCCTCAGAGGAATTTTTATTATTATTTTTTTAAATCTTGGCATAAAAAATGCGCAAAATAAAGATTTATTTCAAATTCGTAACATATATTCCACCTGTTTAAATATACGATACACTTTTTCTCGCCAGAAATCGGTTAATATTCGTTCAATGGGTCGTCAACTATTATCATTATTATTATTATTATTATTATTATTACTACTACTATTATTATTATTATTATCATTATTATTAGTTTAAGACATGATTTTTGGAAAGAATTATTCAGTCATTCTTTTTTTTATTGTTTTAAGAAAAAAATGTTGAAATTTAAAATTAAAATTTATGGGAATTAATTGTTGAGAAAAGTATTTTAATTTTCAATTCGAAATGTAAAATTTAAAAGATAAGTTAGTTTACCAAATGTTAATAACTTATTGTAATTATAATTTTTTTTTTTAATTGAAGAATTTTAATTAATTATAGGTATTTTAATTTATTTTTTTTTTACTTACGGCTATAATTAAACTAACCAACTAATTAATATATTGAAAATGGAGTAATTTGATGTTCCATATTTAAAATTGTTAATTGAGTTAATGACGAAAGATCCTGAATTTCCTCCGCCCAAATTATTTCTAATTGGGACAAAGAAAACCCCCTTTCGTATACTAAATTTAATTATTAATTGACAGTTGTCTTTTATTAACGGTAGTCGCCCGTCGCTTATTAACGATACCCAACTGTCAATTATTGGAAATAATTTATTACTATTTGTAAATTATATAGAAAAATACCCTTTTATTTTTATCCTCTGAGCGTCAACAATTATATCAATTATCAGTTAACCTTCGCTGATAGTCATTATTTAGTAAGTAACTAGCCAATAATTCTAGTTATTTTAATCGCATTCCCTATATAACTACAGAAGGTTGACAAAAGTAAATAGACACGACGATGATTGTGCTCAAGAACAAATGGCAAAGTTTATCAATGGACTGTCGGAACGACGTATATCAGCTTCACATAATAAAAAGGAGAAAGTAATACCATTCTTAAATATAATGATTCAATAAATTGGTTATTATTTATTGATATTTATAATCAAATCAAAAACTATGGAGAATCGAAGGTGTTTTTTTTACTTTGGCTTTGGCAACTATATATATATATATATATATATATATATATATATATATTGCAGGGAATCTGTGTAACTAGGGATTTCATGAAATCCCTAAAATGTTCAGGAATTTCATGTAAGGTAAAGTCGTGATATTTTCGTTAAACCAACGGGAAAATTATTGAATGCCCGGTTATATTAACTGAATGCCAGGTTAGGTCATCTGTACGCCCTTCACAATTGGTTAGGTTAAGTCGTGATATTTTTGTTGTTTAACGAAAATATCACGACTTAACCTTATATGAAATACCTGAACATTTTAGAGATTTTATGAAATTCCTAGTTACACAGATTCCCTGTCGGTGGTGTAGTGGTTAGCGTCGCTGACTACGAAACCATCGGCCCCGGGTTCGAGACCCGACGGCAGCCGGCGCGCAGCAAAACCCAGCTGTTCATCCTTCCACACAATAAAGAAAGTGGTTGGTAGATAAATGGGTACCCTAGTTGGCCTAGTGGTTAAGACGCTGGGCTGCTGATGGGGCGTGGTTCGGATTCCACGTTAAACTGTAGGTCGAAGGTGGAGTGAAAAGCTTGACCTTCGTCAGAATGAACAATTCGGGCGGAAGCTAACCAAAGGTTATATAACCAAAGGTTTTATATATATATATATACATATGAAAAGAAGGACCAACACGACAGCAAACATTTTCGTTTATTTTTTGTACCTGAGACGTTTCGACAAATCTTTTGTCATCATCAGTGAATTGTAAACCTTTAAACCTTAAAACAAAAATAAGAATAAATAATTAAAATTACATCAATACAAAAGAAATTAAAATCATTAAAATTAAATTAAATTAAAATTACCTCAACTGGTAAATGCACAATGATTACGTCAACCTCCATATTCGGCAGATACTGAGAGAAAACTGTATGAATGTCAGTTACATTGGAAGGTATGATATATCTATGAAAGTAGGTTGGTTGGTTAGTTAGTTTATGGGACCCATAAAAAAAAGCCAAATATTCTTAATATTTAATTCCTTTCATAAAAACTATATATCATTCGAAAGAGTAGAGTTAAAAGTTTATTATGAAATATTTATTTTTTAAAAATGACTCCTTTCAAATGTGCTCCATTAGTTGCCAAGCATTCCAGTGTTCTCGCTTGTAAGTTCTGCATCACTTTTGCAAGAGTGTGCGGTGGTATGGCCTGTATCTCATTTGTGATGGCGGCCTTCAATTCTTGCAAGGTCGTTGGGTTATTTCTGTAGACCCTACTCTTTAAATATCCCCAGAGATAATAATCTAAGGGAGAAAAATCCGGAGACCTTGCGGGCCATTCAACTTCTCCAAATCTTGAGATTAACTCGCCTGGAAACGTTTGACGCAAAACTGCCATGCAGTTCCTCGTGGTATGGCAGGTAGCTCCGTCTTGTTGGAACCAGTGGTTTTCTAGACAAAGATTTCTTAATTTAGGAATAAGGAAATCGGTCAACATTTTTTTCGTAGCGATCACCATTTACAGTGACCGTGTTTCCGGTGGAATCCTCGAAAAAGTACGTCCCTATGATCTGAGATGCAGTAAGACGACACCAAACAGTTACACGCTGACTATGCAACGGGACTTCGGTAATATTTAATGGATTTTCTGTTGCCCAGAAACGACAATTTTGTTTGTTTACAGTTCCATTCAAGTGAAAATGGTCTTCGTCTGACATACTCAAAGTTGCTAGAAAATTGGTGGTCATTTACCTTCTGTTGGATCCATTGACAGAATTGTCGTCTTCGTGCGAAATCTCCATCGTTTAGTTGTTGCACTGTTTGAATTTTATATGGAAAGAACATTAAATTTTGCTTGAATATACGGTGTATTGTTCCATATCCAACTCCTAACATCTGAGAAGCACGTCTGATGCTTATGTTAGGATTATCCTGTACAATTTCATGAGTTCTGTTAATGATCTCGTCTATCCTTGTTGTGCGCACTCTTCCAGTTGGTTTTCTTTTTCCAGTGCTGCCAGTTAGGGAAAAATTTCTGACACACCGACGGATTACTTTCTTAGAAGGTGATTTTGACATCTGAAAATTTGTCTTGAAAGATCTTTGAGCTGAAACTACACTTCTTCCATGCTCATAATATTGCTCAGTTATGAAACGCAGCTGTTCCACAGTCCATGCAGTCATCTTGAAGGGTTAGTTTTAACTAACACTTTTATTTTGTTTTGTATCTTATCTTGTCTTGTATTGTCAAAACCTATACAATCCTGTACAAACTTGTAACTATCCTCTTTCGAATGATGCGTATGATTTTATAAAAGGACTTATACTTTAAGAGTTACAGGGGTTTCTTTTGGGTCCCATTTCTCTGGATCACCCTTTATATATATATATTTATTCCTGATCATGTGTTTTCATTTTTATTGAATTTCGTGTAGGTTTTCTTGATCACTGACAGCAAGGATGGCACAGTAACTAAACTGGGAGAGATACTTTGAGGCAGTGAAGCATTCCTCCAGATATGATCAGTGGTGAAGTGATGAATCATATCTCTCTCTCTCTCTCTCTCTCATATATATATATATATAATATATATATATATATATATATATATATATATATATATATATATATATATATATATATATAGTGTAATTCTGCAACTATGCCATACTTTAAAAGAATTAATTGGAGATCAAAGGCTCAACTTACGTTTATAAAATTTGACTTGATTTTTGTGAAAGGTTGAGAGTTATTTTTTTTACAGAAAGAGACCATGTTAAAATTGTCCTTCGCTTCGTGAAATTACGTGACCAAATCCGTGTAATTTCTTGTCACGTCCTTCAGAATTTCAGTAGAAATATAGAGACGATTTCACGTTCAGTCACTGGTTTTGAAGCTTCTGTCCTGGAATTTTGTTTAAAGATCCTCTCGTTCAGATACCCCCACCCCCACCCCACCCCCTATGAAGAAATAGCATGAACTGAGAGCGAGTGACAGATCAGGACATGCAACATCACAGTCGTGAAGTTAGGGGGAGGGGGGGTACCTTTTCAAAAGGGCCAGAAGTTTCGTGCAGAAATCCCAAAACGATATTTGCTGTATGACGTCTCGCGTCGTTCGACTGAAACTCGCGTGAAAAGGAATGAAATGTTCTTGAAGGATGCGAAGATAAATAATTTTGGTCACCGTTGTGGCATTAAGGAATGGCACTAAGGAATGGCACTAAGGAGTTGGTCAAAGAAACGTTGGAAGCTGTGATAAGAAATTACAATGCTAAGATTCCCCTTCATTTCACGAAGGGAAGGAGACTCTGAGAATGTTTTGTACCTCAAAAAATAAAAGCTTCCATCCTTCCAAGATAATCGTACCACGTTTGATGAATTTAAGTTAATCCACTGATTTCTAATTATCTTTCGACAGTGTAATGTATCATAATTAAAGAAACACACACACACACACACACACACACACACACACACATATATATATATATATATATATATATATATATACACAGGGTGTTTCAGGAGGAAAGGTCAATACTTCGGGAGGTGATAGTATCGGTCATTGTGAGGAAAAAAGTTCATATGAACATGTGTCTAATTCTGAATGGTTATGGAGATAAAGCTGTTTGAATCTGATGCGCGCACAGCTCTTCCTCCCCCTTTCCTCCCCTATAACCTTGAACCATGTAAGCTGTAATGTAAGCATGTAACATAAGCCAATCGACAGCTGACTGTTGTGAGTGACATTGTTTGGTGTTTGAAGCAGTGTTAAGAATGCCACACGCCTTCACACATGCCGAATATGCAGATATGGTGTATGTCTACGGTTTTTGCGATGGAAGTGCAACAGCTGCTGTTGCAGAATACCGTCGACGGTTTCCGAACCGCAGAATTCCGGATCGAAGAGTGTTTACCAGGGTTTTCAATACATTGCGTGAGATTGGTACACTTCCCAGCGCTCATGTTTCATCTGAACGTGAAAGTCAACAAGATGTGGATGAAGTGGAAAACATTCTTCAGTTGGTAGAGCGTAGTCCTACTACTAGCTCACGAAGAATTTCTACACGTCTCGGTGCACCACACACAAGAGTATGGCGAACATTACGTGAGGAAGGCTTGCATCTATATCATGTACAGCGTGTACAACACCTTCAACCAGGAGATGCTGCCATGCGACTGGAATTTTGTCATTGGGTAAATGCTAATCGCCGATTGCTTCAATTAATACTGTTCACCGATGAAGCTACTTTCACCCTTGTCGGTATCAACAACACTCGTAACTCTCATCGATGGTCAGACGAAAATCCAAATGCCACTGTGGAAAAAAAATTTCAACATCACTTCTCTGCCAATGTGTGGTGCGGTATCATCGATGATCAGCTGATTGGCCCTGTTACTTTAGAGACTCGTCTTACAGGACAAAGTTACCTAGAATTTCTGCAAAATTAATTGCCAGGACTATTGGAGGATGTTCCTTTGGCTACACGCGCTGGTATGTACTTTCAGCATGACGGAGCTCCTCCACATTCTACCCGTCTAGTGATGCAGTACCTAAATCAAACTTTCCCTGGTCAATGGATCGGCCGCGGTGGTCCCATTCAATGGCCACCAAGGTCTCCAGACTTCTCTCGGTTAGATTGTTTGTGGGGGTGGATGAAAAGTCAAGTTTACAAAAGAAAGGTGGATACACGAGACGAATTGCTCGCGCGCATTTTGGATGCTGCTGCCCGCATAAAGGAACGTCAAGATCAACTCAGACGAACAACACGCGATCTTCGCACACGAGTTGCAAAGTGCATTGAGGTTGACGGTGGGATTTTCGAAAACGTATTGTAAACTGTAACAAATTTGTCATTTCTGTATCTGATACCATTCAAAATGCCAATGTTTAAACATTAAATGTTAGAAACGGTAATTGGTTTCTCTTTCTTGATTACCATTAACAATGCTTTTGTATTTGTAGATTCAAACAGCTCTATCTTCGTAACCATTCAAAATTAGATACATGTTCATATGAACTTTTTTCTCACAATGAACGATACTATCACCTCCCGAAGTATTGACCTTTCCTGCTGAAACACCCTGTCTATACACACACACACACACACACACATATATATATATATATATTGTATATGCTATAACAATAAAAAACGCGTTATACCTTCCCTTTCGCTTGCTTCATCCAATTACTTAAAACAAACTAAAGATATTAAAAGAAAACAAGCTTAAAGCAAAGGAACAGAAGCAGTCAAAATTGCATAAAAGCGAGAAGGAAAAGAAAGAAAATGGAATAAGAGGGGAGACTGAAGGAAACAGGAAAAAACGGGAAAGGTTTCAAAATGGCAAAATTGAATTATAACTATATTAGAAAATTTTAAAATTCATAATACACGCTAAGAAAAGAGAGAATCTATATATATATATATATATATATATGTGTGTGTGTGTGTGTGTGTTGTTCAGCGCGTAGGAGAGTGAGTAGAATATTAATGAAAACGAGAAGATAGGATGTGTACGATACGAGCAAAATGGTAGAAAGTTTTACGCAATTTTTTCCTAGCGAGAACCTGATTTCAAATATATATATATATATATATCAGTGGCGTGCGGTGGATACGTCTACAGGGTAAGCGGTATTGCGTGCGAGTACACGCACTATATGTACAAATTGTACATATTATATAATAATAGTAGCTAATGATAAACTTCACAACTGGCTTGTGGGTATGTACTGTAGACTATTCTCAAAAATATGGTACTCTCTCTAATATCTTTACCAAGATTTTTATTAGGGTAGGCGACGCTTACCTACCTTACCCTAAATGCACGCCACTGATATTATATAATATATATATATATATATATATATATATATATATATCATGTTTCACTAACCTTAATAAATAATAAACAGTTTAAAAATATATCTGTATATATACAAACGACTACCGTTTAACCAGCGGCTAACAAGGAGGGTGGAGTCCTTTGAGTAGCCTACACAGTCCATGCATGCTTCAGGGACGTGGAATTGAATGATTTATTTTTGGGGGTAGAGGGGGCCGCAGAGGGGAGATTAATCTCTCTCTCTCTCTCTCTCTCTCCTCTCTCTCTCTCTCTCTCTCTCTCAAAGAGTTATTAATTGTATATAATTTACTATTACTATTTCACAAAACTATTT
>JAJOZX010003284.1:70000-190000 GCA_023014485.1 Bathynomus jamesi | reverse complement strand
ACTCCTACATTGTTGGACTTCATAAGGGATTCCAGTGTGCATCCGAAACATGCTATACTTTTTTTATTATTTAAATTATTTTTAAAGTTGGCTTTAACTCAATAATATACTCGTGTGTGTATATATATATATATATATAATATATATATATATATATATATATATATATATATATATATATATATATATATATATATATATATATATATACCAAGATAAGGGGGCACAAGAGAGGACCAGGAGCAAGCAAAAATGCTGATGGCTCTCAAAAACGAGTTTATGCTGACACAGGAGATAACAGAAAATACCAGGAAAAATAACTGCCTAGATCTGGTATTCACAAATAACACGAACTTGATTGCGGATATAAAAATAACTCCAACTATTATCTCAGACCACAATATAATCGAGTTATCAACAAATATGGCAATAACTTTAAAAGACAATACACATATGGAAGGAAGAAACAAATTTGGGGCTTTTAACTTAAACTCCAAGACCATAAATTGGGAAGAAATCAGATCACACATGGCCCAAATAGAGTGGAGAACAGTTTTCGAGAATAAAACAACAGGGGAAATGCTAACAACCTTGGGAGAAAAGACGCTGAGAATTTTGGAAAAATATGCTCCGAAAGCACAGCCAAAAGGAAAGAGGAACTGGCTAGAGAGGCAAAAGAGAAGAATATTCCGCAAAAGAAAGAGAGTAGCGACGAAGTTAGCTGATTGCGGAGACAACAATGCCAGGAAAGTAATACAAGAAAAACTGGAGAGAATCGATTGGGAAATACAAACTTTTCGAAGAGGAAAAGGCGGTAGAAGCAATAAAGGAAAATCCAAAATACTTCTACAGCTATACGAAAAGGAAAACAAAAACGCCCGCTACTAACGGGCCATTAAGGAAAGGAAATAATGAACTAACAGACGATCTAAAAGAAATATCTGAAACATTGAGAGCCCAGTATGACTCGGTCTTTAGTGCCCCAAAAAGTGACAAAGCGATACCTGACATAGATGCATTCTTTGAAGAGAAATTGCAAGGAGAATGTATAACAGACTTTGATTTTACCCAGAAGATGTAGCAACAGCTATAGGACAAATGAAATCACATTCAGCTGCAGGTCCCGACAAATGGAACGCACTATTAATTAAAAACTGTAAAAATGAAATAGCTACACTCTTATACTGGATATGGAGAAGATCTCTAGGCACTGGGGAAATACCGAGCATCTTGAAAAGAGCAAACATCGTCCCTATACAGTATATAAAGGCGGGGATAGATCTCAAGCAAAGAACTATAGACCAGTGTCCTTAACGTCCCACCTCACCAAAATATTTGAAAGAATAATCAGAGAGAAAATCTATGACTTCTTGGAGACATTGGAAAGATTCAACGAAAATCAATACGGATTCCGATCAGGAAGATCATGCCTATCACAACTTATAGAGCATTATAACAATGTCTTAGATGCACTTGAAGGCAATGAAAACTATGATGTCATATACACGGAATTTGCTAAAGCTTTCGACAAATGCGATCATGGGATAATAGCACATAAAATGAAACATATGGGAATAACAGGCAAAGTGGGAAAATGGATCCACAACTTCCTCAGAAAACGACTACAGGTGGTCAAAATTCAAGGTGTATCATCATCAGAATCAGAAGTACGCAGCTCACTACCACAAAGTACAGTGCTGGCCCCACTCCTGTTCATTATCATGCTAACAGACATAGACAGTGGAGTAAACAGCAACAGTATAGTAACATCATTTGCGGACGATACAAAGATCAGCAGAAAAATCAGCGATGCAAACGAAGTAGAGGCCTTGCAGAGAGACACAAACAAAATATACAAATGGTCAGAAGACAACAATATGACATTTAACACAGAAATTTCAGCTCTTGAGATATGGTAAAAATGAGAAACTTAAAAAGACTGCATATTATGCTCCAGATAGACAAGAAATTCAAAGAAGCAAGAAAGCGGTCGACTTGGGGGTAATAATGACCGATGATGCCAAATTCGAAACACAAAATCAGATGGCAATAAACAAAGCAAAAAGAGTCGCGGGACAGGTACTAAGAACGTTCAAAAGAAGGGACAAGACATTAATGATTCCCCTGCTGAGAACACTGATCATACCAAAACTTGAATATTGCTCAGTTTTGACGTCCCCATATAAAAAGGAAGAAATTAATAACCTAGAAGAAACACAGAGACATTTCACAGCCAAGATTGATGACTGCAAAGAACTCCACTACTGGGAAAGACTACGTAAACTAAATCTGTACTCTCTGGAAAGAAGAAGAGAGAGGTATACCATAATCTACATATGGAAAAATGATCGAAAAACTGGTACCAAACCTCAAACTAAACCCAATTACCATCCAGACAACGCTGGAAAATAGGAAAGGCAGAATGTGTAGTGTTCCCAAATTAAAGGCCCGACAAGGGACCTCCTCAACTCTGAAGGAAAATAGTTTGGTTGTCAGGTGGCCAAGAATTTTTAACCAGCTTCCAAAGGACCTCAGAAACATGACAGGGGTCAAAGTTGAAGTCTTCAAGAGAAGACTAGATGCCTGGCTCAGGACGGTACCAGATGAGCGGGGTGTACCTTGCTATGTACGGTGGACAACGGAAGAGAGCAACTCGCTCCTCCACCAAGCCAGGACTAGAGGCGGGCCCACCAGCTTGACCTTCGTGTGAAGAAAGACCGACGCACGGAACCCAAACAAAGTTAACAAGGTGTATATATATATATATATTATATATATATATATATATATATATATATATAATATATATATAATATATATATATATATATATATATATTATATTATATATATATATATATATATTATATATATATATATATATATATATATTGTCCAGTTTGCGTTCAGCAATCTTGAAGTGATATGAATGTGCCTGATATTAAAAATAGGTATGGTTTTGTCACTTTAAAAAATGAAACGCTAATGATGCATCTTGCTCCTGAAGAATCATGCACCGGAACTGATAAAATATCAGAAGTGTTTGCAATATAAACTGACGAAAATTGCATGAAACAATGAATTCGGATTTGGATATTCTTTGAATTATAATAAAACAGACCATTGTTGCTTTTAGTGGTGATGAACTACGTACAGAAGCCTCATTAATACATTCACCCCTGCTTACTCGGCAATGCTACTGCGAGCTGCTCGTACCCTGAAATGAGCGTATTGTGGAATGGTGTTCTGTGTGAAATGTGTAATTTTTCATCTCATTTCCATTTAAGCTGTGGTTACGATTGTTTTGAGAGTTGATTTGTGTATATATATATATGTGTGTGTGTGTGTGTGTGTGTAGAGAGAGAGAGAGAGAGAGAGAGAGAGAGAGAGAGAGAGAGAGAGAGAGAGAATATATATATATTTTTTTTAATTTTTAATTTTTAATTTCATATTGTTTTGAAATTACTGTAACATTTTCAACACATCTTAAGATAAACATGTTATGACTTCCGACTTACTTTCATACATGTTTTGAAATTTAACGTGTGTGATATAATAAATGTTACAACATGACCCACATGTGATACATATGAGGTAAATGAAAAATATGAATTACACGTCAGAGCTTCATTGCATGAAACAGGAAATACATTTTACGAAGAAAAAGTTAAGCATATTACAAAATAAACGTTCAATTTAGTTAATTTAACAATAGCTTATCAGATAATTCCAACCACGGGCAACTCTTAACACGCTTAGGTATATTTATATATACTTAGATTCATAAGTAACCAAAGTGAAATATATATTTACTATTTCAATCAATCTCTTCTGGTTAATCAGTCGGATTTTTTAATTTAAAATTTACCACATTTTGTAATGTTAACTAAGTAATAAACTTCTTTTTTTTTATGTAAAACTTACAACGCTTTTTAATGTTAGCTAACTAATTGTAATGTAAGCCGTAATTAGTTTGCTTTAAGTTGATTTTTAAAGAACAACTACCCGTGAGTCTCTCCATTTTAATTATTTGAACCGTCGTACAAACAGGACCAGCGTGCATGCGCAAAGTGGATTTCAAAGGAAGGTTTAAAGTGATTTTTATTTACAACAAGGATGAGTACACTGATTCTTCATTACGAAAATGGAAAAAAAAACATATAATACTTATAAATATTAGATAACTAATTATAATTAGAGTAAGCAGAGTAAGCAGACTTGAAAGAAATTTTAAGATGTTTCTAATAACAATAAAAAATTAAGTCTTTGCTTACGAAAATTATATACGATGCAATGCATAGTATATTTTTGGGGCTAATGACATCTGATTGACGTGACATAAAATCAACATTATGGGTTGGATTAAGTTAGGCTAGGTTAGACTAGGTTAGGTAAGCATGGGTTAGGCATCAAAAGTATCCACAAACATTCTTGATGTATTTTTTAAGGCACCCTCATTATTTTGTCTTACGTTCAGTTGTTCAAACTTTTGTCGTCGAGAATCAGACAAAATAGTTATGAGTTATACATTTAATTGCTAAACGTGTTCATACATGTTTATAATTACATTTAAATGTGTTTACAATAACAAATGCCGAGAAAAAACTTGGAAAAGTTACTTATGAAAAACAAACATACAGTATTTCAGACCAACACATGTTTTGCATTTTAGAAAGTGTTCTCACAAACTTTGTGTTAAGAAATGTTAAAAGTTTTTTTTATATAAAATATGTATTTTAAATTAAACATGTTTTTTATATACGTTTAATGTTAAAACACTTTTTACAGTGTGTGTACACTTTAAAAACTGTCCGCTGTGTGTACCTTACATCCGAGCTGAAAAAAATGAACTAAACCTACTCCGTGAACTATAAAGTACTTCAATTTTATATATATATATATATAATATATATATATATATATATAGTAGTTCGATAGTAGATAGTGAGTAGATAAAACTGTTATCTTCTTGAACTAAGTGAAAAGTACAAAGAGTACACTTTTAGGGATCAAAGAAAACCTTCCAGTGTACTCTCGGTGTACTTTCGGTCTACCGAGTGTACAGTATACTCTTTACATAGTTTATACCCATGCAGAATACATTTAGTATATTTTTTCCGTTCGGATTTGAGGTACGCGCAGCGGAGAACTTTTATAGGGTAGCTTCGTTAAGCATACACCACAATTGCTCAGATATTCCCTGCTTCGCCTATAAACTGCAAACAGCTAACTGTTAGTTTGATGCCCACTCCACACCATGGGGTACTACCTTAATTTAAATAGGCATAATGAAGTTCCTTTCCTCCTCTGGATACAGTGACCTTCCTGCTAATTTTTAAGGTTTTGTTAGATTTTTGACACACCCATCTTCAGCATATATATATATATTATATATATAATATATATATATATATATATATATATATGTGTGTGTGTGTGTGTGTGTGTGTGGTGTGTGTGTGTGCAATCACCAGTAATTGATCTAAAATTACCACTTAATTACATGGGTGAATGACCGCTATACATGAATCTACTTTTAATGAAGTTTTGAGTCTCATTTTATTATCCAAGTTACAAGGCAGATCGAAGCAATAATGTAGCCATGCTTAAAAAAAAAAGAAAAAAAAAAGAAGAGTAAAAATAAAAAAATAAAAAACGATAATAAAAACAAAAACAAAAACGAAACGATAAATACATTATATTGGAATCGCTCATCCCATTAGAGTATCTTCCAAATTACTTCTTAAGAGATTAATTTTTTTTTTTTTTAAATTATCTGAAAGAAAAGTTCCATTTTGAATTCAAAGCATTGTCGAGATGAACGTAATCTTAAAAGCCCGCTTTTGTTCACATGCTAATGAACGCATGATGTAACCTGTGAGAAATAGATGCCCGATGCCCGATGCTCGATGCCGACTTTGCAGTAAAACAATACGGCCAAGATAATTTTTTCTTATATATATATATATATATTGCTGTGATAAATTCATATTAAAAAAAATGTTTTTGAATAAAAATAAAATGTAACTTGGGGCATGATAAATATCTTGATGTACTTCATATTATAGTGCATCCACACAGGGCATCCGTACGAAATTTTTACACTCTAAATCCGACAGATTGCGTTAGGTTAAGTTAGGTCTGTTATTAGAAGCTCTCAAGTTAAGCTATATTGGGTCTAGGAAATAATTGGATGGCAGACCGAAGTCTGTGTTCAGATTGCGTAGCGACTTCGTGGTTCGGATCCCACGTAAAGCTGTAGGTTCTTCCCCGTCCTATGACCTTAGATATTGCGAAGGTGGTTAAACAACCCCATCATTGTGTGTGTGTGTGTGTGTGTGTGTGTGTGTGTGTGTAATATAACCTTTTTGTTCAAGCTCTATAACAGGTTTGGCCAATATAGATCTTGAAAATTATGGACTGTTTATATAAATGGCGTGAGAACATTCTCGTTTTTGCCCTTTTTCACGTCGACTCGAAACCGAACGATTATATTCTTACGTTTCACCTTTTCAAATTTTATTTCCTGGTTATATTTTCGCATTACTGGAGTAATTTTTTTTTTTTGTTTTGTTTACGTTCACGTTACGTTCATTTATTAAAATTAAAGTTCCTCGAAACTGTCTTTTCCCAAGCTGTATTTAATGGTAGAGTCCCTTTTTTTACCCACGTATTAATATTTCTATTTTCTTCGTAATTACGTAATATAAAGTTTAATATAATGATGATAATAATAATATGGATCTTGGTTGTAAGTATTATGATGCCATACGCCATATATTAAGTGAATTACTTTGTATTTTAGATAAGTATATTAAAAAACACTTTACAAATCATCCAGTTTTCAATTTCAGAAACTTTTCTTTGATATTATTTTCTCGGCAAGTTTTCTTTTTCCTCGGGCTAATCGAGAGAGGATCTTAGGTCTTTGGTTACGAGGAGTGACGGGGATAAGAGGAAGCCTCAAAGACCTTTCGGTTGATTCTGGGAGGTTCCCGTTATTAAATTAGTTCAATTTTTAAAAATTATTCTAGCAGTAGTAGAAAACTGGATAGAAAAGCATAAGGCTCTCTCCCCACCCTTCGCTCCCTCCCCGCCAGTGGCCGGTACGGGAAAAGGTTGAAGAAAATATCTTGACTCTGGAAAAGTAGTCAAAGAAATTTTACAGGAAAGAGAAGCATATATACACTAGCTTTACAATGACGTTATGCACACATATAAATCGTACACAAGATAGCACCGTCGTACAGTATAAACTAACATCATCATAATATATTTGTGTTGATCGTAAATCAACTATTTGGTATCGTCACAAGACCCTCGAATAATACGTTTTCAATTTTATGCAAAAGTATGTTTACTGACGTATCGAGTCAACAGAGACCTCATGGCCCACTTCGGGCTAACACCAAAAGGATTAAGAGAGAGGTAAAGGTATTTTGTAGTTTCGTAGTACTTTATAATTTATTTCCGCTTCTCTCAAAATAGTCGTTCTCTCAAAATAGTCGTTTCTCTCAAAATAGTCGTATTTTAGAGATTTTCACAGTTTGGAAGTGATTACCAAGGTTTTAGTTCAGTGACGTGACATTTCTCCTTTTTGGAGGGACGGGGGTGGAGGGTCACATAAATCAATATCACTTTATAAAAATTTAAATAACTTCTGATGTCACATAAACCTTCCTTTTTATATACAGATTTTCCTGCATTGAAAATTGCCTTTTACTGTCCTTCTTTTGCACGCAAACGCGTACACACACAAAACACACACACACACACACACACACACACACACACATATATATATATATATATATATATATATATATATATATATATATATATATCATTATTTGTGTCTAAATCATTAATTTACATTTGATTGTTGTAATATTTCAGCAATTTGCTTTTACATCTTGAATGAAACTGAGGAAAATTTCCAAGAATCGATTTTGCGTCCAGAAAAATATTGTAAATTTCTCTTAAAAAAATTATATATAAATATTTTATTTATTTATTTTTGCAAAAACAGCGATACTATTTTTATTTATTATTTTCTTTATTCACAAAAGCCAAATAATAATGATAATATAATAAATAATTCTTATTATTCTTTAAAAAAATTCTTATTATATATATATATATATATATATATATATATATATATATATATATATATATATAGTGCCAAGAGCAGTTTTGTTATAAATTGCTGCGAACAGACATAATAAACATTTGATATCAAAAGAATCCGGTCAGTGCCAAATAAATTTTTCACGACCAAGGAATGATTCAAGCAAAGCAATGAGAGTGGGCATCAGAGAACCCCACCACCATTACCTTCCTAAACCTAGTGCCTGTATGTTTGTGTAAATATATACAGAGAAGAGAGAGATCTTTGCTATACGGCATGTATGAAAAGGGAGTCTATATATATATATATATATATATATATATTATATATATATATATATTATTATATTGTGTGTGTGTGTGTGTGTGTATATATATGTATATGGTATTCATTATGGTCCTAATTATTATTAAGGTCTATCTTACTGCTGTTTACTTTTGTAGGCTTCGAAAGTTCAGAACCGACCTGCGTTCGACCCCTCTGCTGCTTCTCGAATCATTTTCGGGATCTGATGGAGGAGATCATTGCTTTCTACTTTAATCCGACCCTCATAGCCAGCTACGCATGGCTGGTCAAGTGGTCAAGGACTTTGCGCAAGACCTTGTCCAGTTCGTTCTTGAAATGTAAGTTGGTGTGATGGAGGTCCCTTAGTTTTTTCGGCAGCACATTAAAGAGTTTTGGGCCTCGTATTCTGAGGGTGTTTTTTATCTTCGTTCCGATGCCCCCCTGTCCCACCACATCTGGAATACTACAGAATTTACCTGTTCTTTCATTCCAGTGTGTTTTCACTTCATTTCTAAAGTTTCGGATATATCCCTCGAGTATTTTCCATATGTACTGTATATTACTGCGTATCACTTACGTCTTCTTCCCAAGGAGTAGACTTTCAGGGATTGTTGTCGAGATAAGTAGTCCAGTAGTCTTCATCTTTCGTTTCCTCTATCTTAGACCTAAAAGTCCTTTGTATGGCTTCTATATTGACAATGTCTCGTTTTCTGTTTGGGCTTGTGAGTACTGAGCAATACTCAGTTAGGAATAAACTCTTCCATACATTTAATACGGAAGCTATTCAAGATAATCCCCATTATTTTTCTAGTTGTTGTAATTTTAATGTTATAGCGTTCCTTGAATTCCGCATCCTATAACATTATTGCTCCAAGGTCCCTGACTTGTGGGTTTGGTGTTATCCGTTTGTCTTGTAGTGCTTTGTACCCTTTATCCTGTAATTCTTTATTATTACCATATCTTATGAGTTGGAATTTTTCTTGTTGAACTTCATATTGTTGTCTTCCTTCCTCTCGAATAGTGTTTCAGAAACACTTTGTAGTTTTTTCTATGGTATTTCTTTGCATATCTTTGCGTCATCCATGAAAGACGATACGACATTGTTCTAAATATCTGATTATATGTCTGCAATTATTATTATAAACAGCAATACTGTACCTTGCGGGACAGAAATGACAACTTCGGAGTCTTCAGATTTAATTCGGCGTATTAATATATATATATGAGAGAGAGAGAGAGAGAGAGAGAGAGAGAGAGAGAGAAAAAGAGAAAGAGAAAGAGAGCCCTGAAATCCGAAATAAAATAAGTAAACGTTATTAATGAAGGACATTTTTAAAGGAAATGAGAACTATAATAGAACAACTGTCGCTCTTAATGAGAAAAGACCAGACTCAGCAGACATATACATATGCCATCCCCTATCCAATGTCACCCAAAGTTAATTCACCTATCACACTGGTAGACCAAGGACCACACCCCAAGTATTCTGAAGTGCAATAGCCCACCCAGTAAAATCGATCAGAAACCAACAAAACCGACCTGATATAGACCATTATCTACCAAAACCCAACACAAAGACCAATAAACTTCTAATTTTAATACCTATTAATTATATTATTACGTTTCACTTTTTTAATATTATTTCCTGGTTGAATTTACTTCCTGGTTGTTTATTTTTAAACAAATATACAAGGACTGGACACTGTAAAGCAGATTGCAAATTACAATACCTACAAAATTAGCTTTGGAAACCAATACAGACATCATATGATTAACGGAAACACACTTGCGTAAATGTGAAAGAGGTTGTGAAAAATGCATTGAAAACAGCGAAATAGCAATAAAGGACTGCAAGAGATAGCTTTGCTAGAAGAGGAGGGGGTCTCTTATATGTACATACAAAAACATACATACAGAAATGAAGTGAACGTCAGCAAATCAAACAGGACAGTCGAAATTCTTATTTTAGAATCAAAAGAACTGAAACTAATCAGTATGAACGTGTACAGACCACCAAACACCACAAAAAAAGCATTCTAATTTCTTACAAATGAAATAAAAAACATGTTAAAATCACTTAGAATTACTGCAACAAATATATTAATTTGTGGGGATTTTAATTTTCCGTTCGTACCACAGGAAAAAAAAAATGGAGTTATTTATGTTGAGAAGTTCCACATCAACATTACAGCAACATCAGAGAGGACTGCAATATTGCTTTTAGATATTATAGAAAACTATACACTTACCCAAAAAATTTGTGAAGCATGATTTTTTTGATGGCGTGGCGTGGGACAGAATCCCAAAGCTGGATCCTATCTGCTTTGCAGATGGCTGGCGAAGGAAGCTATATTTTGGGGCCTCTTTGCGAGTAACCCGGTGCCCACGTTGGGCTTTCCATCATGAAAAAGAAAAAACTATAGTATTTGTCATTTATCATTACTTATTCGAACTATAGTGGATGGAATTTCCCAGAAGAGCTCCTTGTTCCATGCACGATCTGTGTTTAACATATAAGTTTCTTAGGGGACCATTCTGAGTTTGTGTGTATATATCTATATATATATATATATATGATGAATAAAACCACGAAGGAAAGGAAACACAGAATGGTGCTCAAGCGCTTTCGTCTAATGACATCCTCAGGAATGTTCCTGAGGATGTCATTAGACGAAAGCGCTTGAGCACCATTCTGTGTTTCCTTTCCTTCGTGGTTTTATTCATCATAAATATTTTTCACGTGTTACTTTCGTGAAATAATTTTCATATATATATATATATATATATATGTGTGTGTATATTGAACCACAACTAAGGCGCTTGTATATCAAATCTATTTTATAAGATTTTAATCAATTTAACAATATCATTAAATTTAAAATTGGCAAATTCCATTGACGCCATTTTGGAAAAGGAAAAAAAAAGACGAAATTCCCCATTTTTTTTTAATCTATCCAAAAATTAAAATAAATTAATTTTAATATTTATTAAAAAATAAATTTGAAGGTACGTTTTTCTTAATTTTGGGTTTCAGTATAATGTCTGTCGAATCGTTATAGTTGAAATTTATCTCTCGTACAAAGCATTTTTGAGGTTTGTATATTTAACCATGTTTTTTTTTTTAATATTAAAATAAGAACAGATTTGGAAATACAAAATGTTTTTTTTGTCAGAAAACGTGGCTGAGTAATTAACTTTACTTTCCAAATTTAAGAACTGAAAATTACAGACTAGAACTGCGTGTCGGCTGTACGAGAATGGATGTATATATAAGCTAAAATTCAGTCTTGTGAGTTCGCGCCAGCTCGTATAAATGTAATAAAGTAATTTTAATTTTAGAGCAAACTTAGCGAGTGGCACTCTTGAATGTCAAAGGTCAATTTTCCTATTTACATTTTCAAAAAATAATATTTGCACCAGAATCTCTTTTCGTAATGAAACATTTTTTTTTGTGATTTTCTTTTTTTTACTTTTATACACACACACACACACACACACACACACACACACACACACACACATTCTTCCACATCAAAATGGCCATGAGAATTCATTCATTATCAACATTCTTTTCTATCCTAATTTTATATTTTTATTACTATTGATAAGTGTCTGTATAAATTGATTGAAAAATATTTAGCATTTCGTAGATCCCCCACGCCCACCCCACAACCTCCGAGTCCCCCCTACCCCCCTCCAAAGAAGAAAATCATTTTTATTTTGTCTAATTTGGTATGTCTTTATAGAGGCTTCAATGGCAGTGGCTTTTACGGTTGGCTTCATCTTCGAACGATTCAATTCTCTCAAGAGTATTTTCGTCCGCAAAGGTCACATTATATAAATTCGAGGTGAAAGTGATAGCCAAGATAAACTAAATAATTACTTTGGCCACAATATTTGATAGATGAAAAGAACAATGAAGGAATCTGTGTGTATATATATATATATATATATATATATATATATATATATATATATATATATATATATATAACAAATCCACTATCAAATCCACTATCACGCAAACGACATATATATATATATATATATATATATATATATATATATATATCTATCTATCTACTCCCGCCGTCTGGTCTTTAGATTCCTAATATAGGAAGCGTTTATTTTTTTTAAATAAATATTTTTTCGTGTGGGCGTAATCAGACACAATAGGTGAAAATAACGATTACATTTCAACAAAGGGGCTACTTCTCACCGCCTAACATTTAGGACACATATATTAGCTCAACATTTCCTTATAACAATCCTATCTGTAAATCCTTCCTACAGAGATCCGATCTTAAACGAAGATTTATTCAAAATTATTGCTATCTTTAGAGGAACCTAAAGAGTTTATGAATGAAACTATCATTATTCCTGTAACGGATCTTTGGTGGATTCGTTTGCTCTGTAATTAGATTTCATTGTTGATAGGAACCTTCTAAATATACTGAAGTCGTAAAATTAATCTTGTTAAGTATCGTTTAATACTGGAGGAGAGAAAAAAAATGCGTTTATTTTTTTTTACTAGTGTGTAAAAAAAAAACAGCAAGGTAAACAAGGAACCCCCAAAATGTTCGATAGTTGTTGAATTAAAATGATCCTGCATGCTATAAGAGTTATGGAAGCAGGAGTATGTATGGTTTTACATACCAGTTAACTTACGTAACTCCTATACTGAAATGAGTTAACATAGTTTCATTAACATATTGTTTAAAAATCCTAAAATGGTAAATATTAAATTAAAAATAACAAACAAAAATTTAAATATTTCTGGAGTTTTTAACAAAAACATTCATGATATTTATACGTTTATTAGTGTAAACATTAACTAATTATATATTTGCACATGATTGCTGATGATAAAATTTTATGCACTTTTAAAAATTATTTTAAAACCTGAATAACATATTCAAACCTAATTAATTTGCGGGCGTGAAAAGAATGTTACTTCCCGTTAATCTCCATATAAAAATGTGAAGTAATAATGATATCACTTGACCAGATCATTCCAAAATCAAAGTGGAATCGAATCTCAAAGTTTTTTGAACTTTTTACGTATTTGATAATAATAATAAGAAATTGAAGCGAAACTTTACGGATTTTTACATCTTCATAAACGCTTCTTGAGTTCTCTAATGATGAACTGCTTACGCTACCACGCTTTCTTAAATAAATATTGAAGAGTACTGTAAATCTACTTTTTATACTATCTCTATACTTAGGGACAATTATAATATCAATAAAATGCACAAGCCCCCTCTAATTATGTCGTAAATCTCTAACAAACTATCTTTTAAATATTCTTTAAATTATAATTTCGGTCATAATTATATGAGAATTATAGTCCATCTTAACAAGGTATCTCCACCTTTCTCCATATTAGTAGATACGCGCATGGTCAGAAGAGATATTCCGAGTCTTCATTGCGCATGCGTGATCTTATTTCCACCAAAATATTTTCGAACATACAGAAAACACAGAGTATATATTTCATGTCATTAGAATGACTAGATCTCAATAAGCTCTAGGCATTATGACCACATCGGTACAGCGGAAGATTATCTGTGCTAAAAGTTTGCACGCTACATTTTTCCCCCCTTGAAAAACCTCAAAACCTTAAAATTCTCTCTCTCTCTCTCTCCTCTCTCTCTCTCTATTTATATATATATATATATCACATAATAATATATATGGTATCAGTAACTTATTCAAATTTATTGGCTCCAAATTCCCTAACCTTTCTTCGTGAATTAAAAGCTGCAACGGAGAACGCTTTATTAAATGCATCTGAAATATTACCTTTAAATTTTAACCCTTAATTAAATTGCACAATGAAAGCATTTTAATTGCAGTCCATTCTACAAGACCTCTCAAATGCATGTAACGCACAGGCCGTGCGCTTAGGGTCTTCTTATAGTCTTATTCTTCAGTTATTCATGGATTAAAAGATTTGGTATACGCACGCGTGAGATTAGATTTATAACTTTGTAATAATTGCTCCAAAGTGGGATTACGTTATAATCTGCGTGTGTTTAACCCTGGAATTAAAACCAAGTTTGTAAGTTTAATGTTAGATTAATATCTAATCAGCGTAACGTGAGACTCGTACAACTTGCTTTATGCTAGGTTAGATTAACGCTTATTAGGTTATGTATGTATGTTTGGCTGGATTAGTATGGAATTTGAATGGAACTTAGGTATATAACCATATGGTTATAAATTATGGTCATAAATTATTTTTAAATTCATATTAAATTTAAAATTATTGGCTTCGATATTTCACTTTTAAACTTTCGCATTTCAAGTTTGGGGTCAGGTAACATATTATTTTGTATCACACATTTGTTTTTTACTCGTCAAATTTATCGTTTTAGTATATTTGAAGGACTTGTGAGGTTATCTAAATTTGTAATTTTGTCTTAGGTTTTCTTTGGTTTCCCAAATTTGCCGTCCATAATTTGCGTTCAACTTAACAGTGACTCCAAACTACTTTAAAATTTATATATTTATTCTTGTATTATGGCATCGGTGATTAAACAGTTTAGTGCGAAATCTTCATTAATTCACATATTCAATTACTAAAACTCTTTCTTTTCATACTGCCAGACATCCACGCGCGCTTATGTCGAAGTGTGTTACGCGAGATTAACTCGTATGTAGAGTGAACGAAGAGCAACTCCTCTCTATAGAAATTAAAAAGATTTAATTTTAACTTACCCTGTCTTATCTAATTTAATTTATAACTAACCTGACCTGATCCTAATTTAATCTCAACCCAAGAACACCTATAACAAAAGGGGAGGGAGGGGGGGTGGGCTCCGTCCCTTGTGGAACTCCCCTTAATTGCGAGTGTTTGGAATCAATTCGTATGCTGGTTTGTCCACACCCTTGATGACTTCATTTCAAGACGAAGAAATTTCTCATCAGTGAAATAATAAAAATACAATTATTGAATTAGTTCCATTGCAAGGAGAGAAATTTCAACGAATGGGGACTATATATATATACTGTAGGGGCTAAGCTAATTTGTTTTAAGGAGTTCAACAGTTTATTCAGGCAACATCTTACAATATACAAGAATAATGTCTCAAAAATTCTCTAGAATACGAAAGGAAGTCATAAGGCACAAAAGGCTTTACAGATACGAGACTCCAAACTAGTCTCCAACCCCGAAGGATGTTTATTGATACTTTCTAAATTATATAATGCATTTGACTCAAACTGATCATATGATACTTATGACAGGTTCGAAAGGTAAATTTCAATTTGTGTAAATAATGTTGCAATGTCGAAAAAAAATTACGGGAGGGGTACTAATTTAAAATTATTTCAATGGAACGTGTTCATAATTCATGACACGTTCTTTTATGAATAATAATAATAATAATAATAATAATAATAAAAAAACCTGCATTTATATTACTATTTTATTTTAACGTTAATAATACATACGCGATATTCTCTACTGATAATAGAGAAAGTTCTCAAAAAGTATAAATAAACAATTTATATAAACCAGTATATTATTTATTATTCTGATTCGTTGTGTATATATATATATATATATATATCTATATATATATATATATATATATATATACACACACGACGCGCAGCTAGTCTGTAATGACCTTATTAAAGCTTAAAAAATAATTAAGGCCCAGCCTAATAATTAATATTAAGCGTTTTAGGCTAAAAATAGGATAATCGCTTGGACACAAAGGAAACCTTTAATCACTGTCAAGCGTTCGGCCTATCCAGATGTTTCCAAGCCTCATCCAGATAAGGATACAAGCCAAAGCGGCCCGAATACCCTACCCTATATAGAGAAGTCTTCAAAGAATCGTATGTCAGACGCTGTCAGGAACAGAACTGCGCAAGATCAGTGTCTGACGTAAACAGTGTTTTAATCATTTATCAATGAAAGCGGATTACATTGTAAATTAATTTGTAAATGGTTTACACAAATATAATAAATTATGTTGCTCATACGCTGAACACAGGGAAGGAAAGAGATAAATGAATGTGTTATGTTTCTCTCTCTCTCTCTCTCTCTCTCTCTCTCTCTCTCTCTCTCACACTCTGTTTTTATCTCGTGTGAGCGCATGTGTCTCTATCTCTTTTTATCTCGTGTGTGTTTCTCTCTCTCTCTCTCGTATATATATATGTGTGTGTGTGTGTGTGTGTGTCTTTCTCTCTCTCTCGTATGTGTGTGTGTGTGTGTCTCTCTCTCTCTCTCTCTCTTCTCTCTCTCTCTCTCTCTCTCTCTCTTATATATGTGTGTGTGTGTGTTTCTCTCTCTCTCTTATATATGTGGTGTGTGTGTGTTTCTCTCTCTTTCGTATGTGTGTTTCTCTTTCTCGTATGTGTGTGTGTGTGTGTGCGTGTGCGAAATTAGCTAAAAAACCATTTGCATAATTTTTCTATTACAGAAGACGATTTGCATTTTGCAATTTTCATCTGAATCTTGTTTGCAACCCCCCCAAAATGTATTTCTTATTTTCCCTTTTTCATAACTCACGTGATTAACAAACACACTTATCCATAAATTATAAGTATGATCCTTTTATTAATCAGTGTGTTATCCATAAAATTTGTCATTTATAAGCCCTTAACCTCGGATGACCCAGATAAGGATTCTCTTACATTGCGTACATACGACTTTGTACTTTAAAATCCCTAATGGCTATTTCAACCCTAAGATAAAAACGTGCTAAAGTCAGTAATATAAGCATGATAACGGAGTAACACGTTTTTATTTGGATAAAATATGTTCTGTCATTTGTGTAGTGTTGTATACGGAGAAACAGGCTTTATATATATAGATAAACGTGTTCATAATACTTTCAAAGTAACAGGATATATATATATATATATATATAATATATACACACACACACACACACAGGACTCACGCATGCCAACTTTGAAGATAGATTGTCACGTGTTGAGGCTAATTTGGGGTGGTACGATAATTTGCGCTCCTAATCTCAATATTATCGAAATATATACGTTATTTGCAATAATTTTTAAGAGAGGCAAATTCTAGGTAATGACTTTATATAAAAATTTTATATAAAGATATAAAAATTTTATATGTAATTTTATTCTTATAAATAATTTTAATTTCAATTATATATTTAAATTCTACATTTTTTTAAAAAAAAACCGTTTTTTTTTTTTACGCATCCAATTTTCGCACATACCACTATTCTTATAATAATTTTATCCCATTTTTTCAGATTGTCATTGTTATTCTGTTAATTTAACCCTAGTTTCAGTGAAGTAATTTATGTTTAATAGTTTTATAAACATGATAATAAAGAGAGATTATTAACTTGAAAGGGTGTTAATATATTCCAAAATTAATTTAATTAACAATTTTTTTTAGAATTATTTCAGTTTACTTTTATAAAAAACGTATTTTCTGAAGATTTTCCCATCCGTTCCTCAAATGAACTGTTTTAATGAGTTCTTATTTAGAGAATCATTATTAATTTTTCTTTTTTAATTTATTTTTTCGGCGAATTTCTTTCCGCACCTATTCGTACGTATATGCAGCGCTAAAGGACATTCTTTTACAACATTGTAAGTACGAGACAGTGTTCACGCGAATTAAGAATAATATGTACATGTATATAATCTCACCATTCTAAAAGCGAATACGGCTAAATGAACAGTACAAAAGTGTCACTTTCATTAAACCAGCGTTACAGTGCTTTCTTACTGAATTCTGTGACTGTAACAAGCAGTAAAAGGCACTAAAAGGCAGTAAAAAGGTGTAAAAAAAAAAGGAACAGCATAAAAAAATGGCGAAAGAAGTACAGGAGAAAATATTCAGCCACAAAAGAAGATTTGTGAGTGATCCGGGCATGTGAATGCAACCGTGTCTTAATTCTAAAGCAAAGTGCAGTTTCAGAAAGGAAACACATTCATCCCAAAGTCATGCTTGTAGCGATGTTCCAGGCACGAAAAATTCCGCAGAATTACTACCCAGGATTAAAGCAAGTTCATGTCAAAACGTTGCTTGTTTATCTGTCTCTCTTTATGTCTGTCTGTCAGAGAGAGAGAGAGAGAGAGAGAGAGAGAGAGAGAGAGAGAGAGAGGAGAGAGAATGGAATAAAATTGTGAGTGGAATTAGGTCGAATGAATTACACATCCACCGAGACTCGCAGGGTTTCCATTGCTTTCACAGAAGAGCATTCATCCATTACTCTCCAACTGACGAAATTTTTTTCATCATGTAAATAGAATATCATCGCCTGTAGCTCGGTATGTAACACCATTTCCCTATAAGCGAGGTAAACACACTGAGATCGGGGGTTCATCTCCCGATCATGCTGGTTAAAAATAATCCAAGCAAAAGTTATCGCAATGGTCCGCATTAGTTTGGCCTGAGAGGTGTTACTTACACAGACGTGATTCCTGCGAAGAGTGATTGTAAATTCGATATGAACAAGTTTACTCACACAATGATCCTTCTCGCTGGAATTTCTATATATGCTATTTTGAAAGAGCATTAGTACGAGATAACAGTTTCTATCATCTTGATAGAAATTCTGGTCTCAGGGTATAGGGTCGAGCCTCAGAACTGGAAAACGAGTTTGTCCTTTATTGCATTCCATTCATGGATTTCCTGTTATCCATCAGATACCCATCGATACAATAAGAAACGTCTGAGTTTTATCATAATTCAATTTTTTTTCTTCCAAAATATCGTGTACATATTTACCCAGTTCTTAGACGGGGTGGGGTGGGGGTGGGGGGGTGGGGGGGTGATATTTTTAACTAACTTACCTGGTTTGGAAATTCTTACACTTAAAAAAACTGCCCAGCTCTATATGGCAAAACGCTCAAAACAACCCTTAAAACCGTTAAGTTTTTATATGCCATTAAAAGGCATACTCTGAAATGTTAAGGAATTATCATTTCTCATGATTAATTATTATTATCATTTTAACATTATTATTTATTATTAAAGCGAAATACCCAAACTTCAGAATCGTGTTTATTTACAAGATATAAAGTTTAAAAACAATATAATTACAGTGAAATGAAATTCTGATATTATAAAAAGGTAAAAATAATACATTACTCAATAATAAAGGTCTAGCTGTCTATCTATCTATCTATCTATCTAGTTTCTAGATTTTAATTAATTTTTTTTCAATTTTAATTATTGGAAAATAGTGAGGATTTTGAAACGTCGTGTGTATATATATATATATATATATATATATATATATTAGGTATAATATATACACATACTGCACACAAAATATGTATGTATATGTACACTGTTTATCTGTACATCTACACAAATATAGGTAGGCACCAAAAATGAAAATTAGCGTAAAGAGAAATCAGCGACTATAACTGACGCCGTTTGAAGCCCATTTCTTAATGTTTCTACAATGTTTCAATGAGCGATGTTTATTTTAACTTTCGAGTCTGAGGAATCTATCTGACGCTACGTTTGGCTCTCCTGAAATGGCATCAAAACATCAAAACGACCTTCTGTCTCGTATCACACCTATTATGACAAGAGCCTTTGATGTCTGCACAGTCGAAGGAAGTTCGCTGTTTGCGTTTCGGTTTTGTTTGTCGTTCCTTGTGTAAACTGTAAACAGATATTTTTTAACCTTATATATATTGTGTATAGAAGATACCGTGATATAATTGGCTGCTCGTATATATTCTTACCTTTTATGTTGCGCACCAATTTGCTCTTTTTTTTTACCAGAGTTCTTCGCTAATTACTTTTGCATATATATATATATATATATATATATATATATATATATATATATATATATAACATGTACGCAGGAACATCCATGTGTATATATATATATATATATATATATATATATATATATATATATATATATATATAGGGTGTTCCTACGTACGTGTGTGCATGTGTATTTAATGCCATCTTATAAGGACTGTATGGGATTGATTTCACGCGTCAAGTATTGATTTCTGGGAAATTTGTGAAGATTACTTTGTCAACCCGTATGGACATAGACATACATACATACATACATACGTACATACATACATACATACATGTACGTAAACACCGCTGCCCAAAAATATTTTGTCGTTTTTCTTTCGAGATATGAGTGAAATGGTAGTTTGGCACTAACTGGCACTCTTGCAGCGTTTATTTCTTTGTGATTCCTTCATTTTCATTATAATTTATGAGTAAATTATGACAAAATTACACCTTTTAAATCTTTCACAGTTTTCTTAATTAAAAGTAATGAGCCAAAAATTATTAAATTTTTTTTTTTTTTTTAATAGCCTTCGCTAATTATAAAATTATAAACTTGTAAGGTAATCTATAGAAAACGTAGAAATAGTGCCCGTTTGCACCATATATTTTCCTTCACTAATTAGTAACCGAAAAAAAAACATTAACAGAACACGAGAAAATACTAAATATTAACACAAAAGAAGATAAGAAATTTGAAAATTTATATTTTTTAGTCATGATAAATCTTTATTTTTTTTTTAAATTTTCATTTAATATATATTTTTTTAGTTATACCTTAAAGTTAACCGTTTTTTTTCTTTCTATCCCCGATCGGAATATTTGTAGCTCTTATGTACTTATATATATATATATATAACTGATTTATTTATTGCACTATCAGTTAAGCTCATTATATGTCTAACTGAAATTGCTCAGATAGTTTTAAGTCTATACGGTACTAAGCCTTTAATTTATTAATACAGTGTCTGTTACTGGTTTAATATATATATATATATATATATATATATATATATATATTATATATATATATATAAATATATATATAAAATTTTCTAAAAATTTCTTCACAGAAAACTACGTGTGATGTCTTTAAAGTAATCTCGTCATAAATATTAATTAAATGATTTTGTATGCGTACTGACGAAATGGTTTTACACTTCGAATCGCGGGTAAATAAATTTCTGTGGTTTTCGTATACGAAAGGACTTTTATACATGTATTTTATCATTCATAATTTTGCATAAGGTTCAAAATTAAAGGTAAGAAATGTTAATGAGTCGTAATCTTCATATACCCGCCGCCAGGTGCGTCTGCGTTCAACGTTTAGGGAAAATGATGGATTTTAAATGCTTTATGAATTCAAATGTACCGTCGTGTTAAATTCTTTACGTATATGATTGATGCTTTTTATCATCGCAAACACAAATTCAGGTTTAAAAGGATTTTTTTTAATGGTAAAAATTGTTTGGAGTTAGTATACACACTGGGTGTGTGTATAAAATACGGTTGTCAGTTCGTTTTCGTACACACGCGTTAGAGTAAGCAGTGTAGGTATAATCTCTGTGTCTGTATGCAATAAAAATTCGAGTGTTGAGGTCGTTATTGTATATTACTGAGTTGTATATTACCGACTTGGACATTGTTGAGTTGTATACACACACAACAATGTATAGAGATGAACTATAATTTTTTTTTTTTAGTTTTACTACAAGTATGCTTTTTTCGTACCTACAAATTATTCAGTATCGTATTTAATATTATATTATAGGAAATCTTGAATCTTGAATCGTAAATTTAAGTGAGACTCAATCACGTTTAAAGAATGAAATTTCGTATGAATTTTAAGAAAATCGACATCAGAATTGTTGAACAAACGAGTATACGTTGCTTCAGTGGAGAAGTTTAGTTTTATATCTTCACACTTCCACCCTATCTGCGCGAATGTTTGTTCGTGTATCGTTTAGAGGACAGGCAGCACTACCCACCCACCAAACATCGCTAATCACACACACACACACACACACACACACACACACACACACACACACACGTCTTGAAAGAGAAATTTAAGCAGTTTGTTATATAATTATGTGTGTAGATTATTTCCTCTCATTGAAGATAGATTGTCATGAGTACAGTATATTGACTAATCCAATCTCCTACATATAGATGAGGTAGACAGTTACGACAAAAAGTTCGCCTCGCAACAATTTCTAAAAAACAAAAAATTACTTATTGGTAATATCCTGTATTTCTTTGGAGATCTTATTCTTTTGGTAACAATATAATAAAATCCCAAGAAACAAAACGCACGCATTAATAATTAGTAATTTTTTAATATTTTCATAATTATTTTTACAAACTTGATGTTTCTGTGCCAACTTATTTCCGCAACAGTACACAAAATAATTCTGTATACAAGTGAAATGTTTATTTAACAAGTGTGAACAATATAGAAAATTAAGATTGAAAAAAGGGTGACAAAAGTTTATTTTTTCTCAACCACGAAAGAGCTGAACCTTATTCACAATATTGTCATTCTATGCTTTAAAAATGTCGCTAGAAAGGGACTCATTTTAATTAACTTGACAATGTGGGACGGAATGGTGACCAAAGGTAGTTTCATCATCTTTTTATCATTGTCACTTCACATATGGAGTTCAGAATATATGGTTCATTTTGTTGTGATTAGTTTTTAGTCATTTCTGTATTACTTTCTATCACCTTGTCAGGGGTGTACTGTTCAATACAAGAAAGGCCTTGGAATAATTTTTTCTTTTTCCTTGTAGGTTTGCATTATATATATATATATATATATTATATATATATATGGGAATGAACTCAGAATGGTTCCCTGAGGTTTTTTATGATACACACAGACCGTGCATGGAACAAGGAAACTCTTCTAGGAAAATTAAATCCACTATAGTCCGAATAAGTAATGGTAAATGACAAATACTATAGTTTTTTTCTTTTTCATGATGCTAGCCCGACGTAGTAACGGGTCACTCGCAAAGAGGTCCCAAAAATATAGCTTCCCTCACCAGCTATCTGCAAAGCAGATAGGATCCAGCTTTGGGACAGGATCTAGGGTTTAAAGCAGCCTAGCCCAGCTACATTTAGAACCTCAATATAAGCAAAAGACTCGCTGCCTTCACGTCAGATTGAATACATCAAATACAAAGGGGTAACTATTATATTTTTAGCCAAAAACCAAAACTTAAACCTCAACTGGCAGAATTGAGCGTCCACTTTTCAAGGCACATAACATGTCCGTTTCATGATGGAAATGAACTCAGAATGGTTCCTAGAAGAGTTCCTTGTTCCATGCACGGTCTGTGTGTATCACATATATATATATATATATATATAACGTAATTAGAAAATTAGTTATCAATTATTTTGAATCGGACATCTACAGTATATGTAGGAGATTGGAGTAGTCGATATATTGTACTCATGACAATCATCTTCAGTGAAAGGAAATAATCTACACACATAATTGTATAACAACCTGCTTAAATTTCTCTTTCAAGACGTGTGTGTGTGTGTGTGTGTGTGTGTGTGTGTGTGTGTGTGTGTGTGTGTGTGTGGCGATGTTTGGGTGGGTGGGGAGCACTGCCTGTCCTCTAAACGATACACGAATAAACATTCGCGCAGATAGGGTGGAAGTGTGAAGATATAAAACTAAACTTCTCCATTGAAGCAACGTACACTCGTTTGTTCAACAATTCTGATGTTGATTTTCTTAAAATTCATACGAAATTCTTTAAACGTGAATGAGTCTCACTTAAATTTACGATTCAAGATTCAAGATTTTCTATAATATAGTATCAAATACGGTACTGAATAACACCAGTACACATTTGAAAACTTGTCGATCGATTTTTACAAACTAGTTGATTCTATATAATTTGAGTGCGCTGATCCCAAATATATAGTTAGTTTTTCCCTATCACGTATGGTTTTCTTACTACAGGGTGTGTCATAAATCCCCCATTTATCCCCAAATGTGAACCATCTTATCGAGACCAACATTGGATTGCACATGTTAAACCATAAATTTTGTTGTTATAGACTACAGTAACGCTTACATAATAATGTAGGGTAAATATATAGAACAACCAGTCCCGTTCCCAGCAAAATACTCTCTCCCCTCCCATCAATGGGTGGTTAACATTTGGGGACAGATGAGGTATTACAACACCCCTTGTAGCACGAAATCTTTAGGTGATAGAGTAAAACCTAATTAAAGCAGAATTAAATAGCTCCTAGCTCTTGGACAAGCATATTGCTTGTTTATGAAAGAATAGAAAAGTAACTGAAAGAAACAAAATATATTTACCTTCTTTACTTGCAAACATTTCAGGACTTATTCCAAAGACTTAAGACTACGAAGGTAGATCTGACTAATGACGACTAAACCGGTGCTTCTTTGATGTTTTCTTATGCTGTGCGTTAGGCTGATCTCGTTGCAGACACCAGCAGTAATCCGCCATCATATTTGTATGCCATCTTCCTTGATATCTTCTTTCCATGGTTTTGATGTCCTGGTGAAATCGTTCCCCTTGCTCCTCACTGACATCTCCGAGATTTTCGGGTAAACGGTCAAGATGCGAAAATAAGAGATAAGTGAACTTTCAGGCTCATGTTGCAGCCTAAGGCGCAAAACTTTTTAAGCATATTTTCCACCAGTCTTTCATAATTTTGGCTTTTGTAGTTTCCCAAGAAGTTTTCAACAACATCTTTGAAACCAAGCCATGCTTTTTTTTCTTTATTGGTCATTGTGTTCAGGAAATGATCGTCTGTCAATAACTTTCTAATCTGAGGACCTACAGGGTGATCAAAAAGTAACGCAACCCATGGGAAAACGATTTATTTCAGAGCAAGTGCTGGAAGTGGGCACCGTTCTGTGCTTCACACAAGTGGATACGGCGATTCATGTTCTTAAAGACCCTTTGCAACGTTTCCTGTGAAATTGCATCAACACACTTCTGAATCATCGCCTGCAACAGAAGGAAAAAATCAATTATGTGCGTTTCTCCATGGGTTGCGTTACTTTTTGATCACCCTGTATAAAAACACCTTCCTTTATTTTCTCGTAGCTAATCTTTGGATATTTTGAACAAATGTACTTGAAACACTCACCTTCTCTATTCAATGCTTTGACATACTGCTTCATCAAGCCTAACTTAATGTGCAAGGGTGGTAGGAGGATTTTATTTGGTTCAACTAGATGTTCATGTAAAATGTTCTTTGATCCTGGGGTAAGATTCTCTCTAGGAGGCCAAGTTTTCCTCTTCCAGTGCTGGTCACGTGCTCGACTATCCCATTCGCAGATGAAACATGGCATCTTAGTGTATCTTGATTGCTGCCCAAGTAACATGCAAAGGACTTTGAGATCCCCACACAATATCCATCTGTGATTTTGATACTGAATTTTTTCCAGAAGCAGTTTCATGTTATCATAGGTCTCTTTTAAATGAGTAGAATGGGCCACTGGGATTGATGCATATTTGTTACCGTTGTGCAGTAACACTCCTTTTAGACTGGTTTTAGAGGAATCTATAAACAACCTCCAGTCACTGGTTTGGTATTCGATGCCTAGCTTGCACACTAATCCTGTGATGTCCTTGCAAAATACCAAGGGACCATCTTCTTCGAAAAAAGGCACGAAGTCTTTCTCACGATTTCTGTACCAAGCGAAGTATGTGTCGGATGCCAATAAATTGTTCTCCTGCAATCTAGACCCCAAAAGTTCTGCAGAGTCCTTAGGCAGATTCAAATCCCTGACTAAGTCATTTAGTTCGGCTTGGGTTAATGGTTTAGGAGGATCTCGGTCAGCTGTTGGCTGTTCATAAACATCATCATTGTCTGGATTTGGAGCTGAATCAGAATCTGAATTATATTGATCCAGACTCTCGGGTGGGCGGGGGAATAGGAACTTCTGGACCATGGGGTACCGGCCTTATTGCAGATGGAAGACTTGGGTATTGAAGGCTCTCTTTATTCTTTGCATTATAACCTTTAACATTGCAAGAACAGAAGTAGCAGTCGTCGGTATGGTTTCTAGGCTCGCGCCATACCATAGGGATCCCAAATGGCAAACTTTTCTTTTTACCTTTGCTCCAATTCCTTAGTGCCGCAACACACCTAAGACAAACCTTGTGTGGAGCCCAACTTTTGTCTTGATCTCCTAATTTAATTCCAAAATAAGCATGATAAGCTCTCTTAATGAAGGTCGTTACATTTGTCCTTTGTTTTACAACAACATACCGACCACAAATATAACCAAATATGTCTGGACTATGGGTACATCCTCTAGAAGCCATTATTAAAATTTTAACGACGTAATGTTAGAATTATCTACTGAAAAATATGAAAAAACGAAATTAATTAAAGATAAAAAAGGTAAAAAATTACAAAACGCCCCAAAATTGTTTTGCTAATAACTTTAAAACTGTGGGTGATAGAAAAAAAACTGGTAGCATTTTTTAATTCAGCGCAGCGAACTGCTTCAGAATCACAACTCAAAATAAAGAAATCGATTTTCATGCAGACCGGTGTAATTAATTTGTAGGTACGAAAAAAACATATTTGTAGTAAAACTAAAAAAAAAAAATTACAGTTCAACTCTATACATTATTTTTTACTTACGTATGTGTATATACAACTCATCAATGTACAACTCGGTAATATACAACTCAGTAATATAAATGGCAACCTCAAAACTCGAATTGTTATTGCCTACGGACACAGTCATTTCACGTGTTTAACTGTAAAAATTCATCCTATATATATATATATATATATATATTATGAAGTAGATTTTCCAGTCTTGTTATAACGTTTTTTACCATATATATATATATATATATATATATATATATATATATATATATATATATATATATATATATATATATAGAAGTGTGATATAGACTTGGTTGAGTATGTAATGCCGCGTATTAGCATATGAAATTGAGATTGCCATCAACCAGTCTTTATTGCTTTTATATGCAAAATACTGGGATTAGGGACTCCATTTGAAAGTAAATAAATAAATTTCGGTTGATATATATCGGGAGAGAATTTATCAATCTTTCCTGTCCCTAATCTATACGGACATTAAAGGCATCGCTCGTGGCAGGGTGCCACTAGGTGCTACAGTTATCACCAAATTTGAGGAAACTCAGATCAGGGTATCTTTCCACTAATTAGGCGCATGTGCCGCCCTCTCGCGGATGGGGTCTTGACTTACAGCTTCAATATATCTGCCTTTCGGGTATACCCGGCTTTACATCTGGAGGATTTTGTGTCATTCTCTGTCACCTTTATGTGTTTTTTAATTAATGGCGACAGCATAGGAAAAACACAGACTTTCCGTTTCTAATTTCATAGTAAGAAAGAGAGAGAGAGAGAGAGAGAGAGAGAGAGAGAGAGAGAGAGAGACACCCGCATACTACATCGTCAGTAGTCGCGCAGGATGTCCGGAAAGACAGTCTAATGTTCATCATTTTGATTTATGCAAAATTGTAGATGAAAAATTGTTTCCTCATTTAACACTAATGTCGTTTCTCCTCGAAAACCGTTTCACTAAATTAAACAGTGCCCCTAAATGACACAACTATGGGCCTTTGTTTCTGCTGTAGGTAAATTCTCGCGTATCCCCCCCCACCTGAATTCAAAATCTATTGTAGAGGCGTATCCAGTGTGGCCCATAAAATGGCTATATATATATTATATATATATATATATATATATATATATATATATATATACATTTTAACACCCCTCTTTTTTTAAATTGAAAAATATATTGACGTAAATTTTATAAAATATTGTTTATTTAGTTTTTAAAATGTATTTTGAATTTTAACTTTTTAAGTTAAAAAATATGAGTGGCGTTCAATAAATAAGGTGATACGGGAACGGAATCTTGGTTATAAGCCTTGTTACCCTATTTACTGAACACGTCTCGTGTGTGTATATACACATTAATTAATACCTGAACCCGTTTCATTATTTATTTATTTATTTATTTATTTTGTGTACAAACGCCAAAATTATTATTATTATTATTATTATTAACTTCGTTAACTTCGTTGCTGTTCCATGCGGTGGTCTCTGTTCACACGAAGGTTAAACTGGTGGCCCCGCCCCTAGGTCTGGCTTGGTGAAGGAGCGAGTTGCTTTCTTGCTCTCTCTCCACTGTACATAGCCAGGTACACCCGGCTCATCAGGTACCGTCCTGAGCCAGGCATCTAGTCTTCTCTTGAAAAATTCAACTTTGACCCCTGTAACGTTTCTGAGGTCTTTTGAAGCTGGTTAAAAAGTCTCGGCCCCCAAACAACCAAGCTATTTTCCTTCAGTGTTGAGGAGGTCCCTTGTCGGGCCTTTAATTTGGGAACACTACACATCCTGCCTTTCCTATTTTCCAGTGTTGTTTGAATGGTGGTAATTGGGTTTAGTTTTAGGTTTGGTACCAGTTTTTCGATCATTTTCCATATGTAGATTATGGTGACCTCTCTCTTCTTTCCAGGGAGTACAGATTTATTTTACGTAGTCTTTCCCAGTAGTTGAGCTCTTTGCAGCACCAATCTTTGTTGTGAAATGTCTGAGTTTTTTCCAGTTTATTAGTTTCTTCCTTTTTATATGGGGACGTCAAAACTGAACAGTATTCAAGTTTTGGTATAATCAGTGTTTTTAGCATGGGAATCATTACTGTCCTGTCCCTTCTTTTGAACATTCTTAGTACCTGTCCCGCGACTCTGCTTTATTTATTGCCATCTGATTTTGTGTTTCGAATTTGGCATCATCGGTCATTATTACCTCCAAATCGATCGCTTTCGTGTTTCTCTGAATTTCCTCTCTATCTGGAGCATAATATGCATCTAAGTTCCTCTTTTCTACCATATCTCAAGAGCTGAAATTTCTCGGTGTTAAATGTCATGTTGTTGTCTTCTGACCATTTGTATATTTTGTTCGTGTCTCTCTGCAAGCCTTCCACTTCATTTACATCGCTGATTTTTCTGCTGATCTTTGTATCGTCTGCAAAGGATGTTACTATACTGTTGCTGTTTACTCCGCTGTCTATGTCTGTTAGCATGATAATGAACAGGAGTGGGGCCAGTACTCTACCTTGTGGTACTGAGCTGCGTACTTCCGATTCTGATGATGATATACCTTGAATTTTGACAACCTGTAGACGTTCTCTGAGGAATCTGAAGAATATCTAATATTTATAACTAACCAAAAATCGAAAGTCAATTAATAAATTAAATATGAATTTAAAGCATCCGCATCCGCACGGATGTCAAAGTTTGGCATCCGCATCTACATCCGCATCTGCGGATGTCTGAAATATGACATTCGATACACCACTAATATATATATATATTATATATAATTAATTAATTAATTAATTAATTAATTAATTAATTAGAGCAGTTTTCAAAACTTCTTAATACCTTTCTTACCTTTTTTATACCTTTTTCCCCTCATTTCCATTTTCCTTACTTTTTTTACCTTCTCCTCTCCATTCAAAGTAAATTGAGAAAAAATGTAATTTCTCTGTTACTCTTTTCTGTTCTCTCATCTGTTCTCTTTAGATCTTTTAGGGAAATAGAACAATCATTCGCAACAAAGTGAAACTTGGTTCAAAAATTTCCCCTTCAACAGGAGAGTTTGAACGTGTTGAAACAGGAAAAAATAAATGGCTGCTGGTTTTTCTTTTAAAAATTAACGAAGAAAAAGGTTAATTTTCTTTGTGTTAAGTTTTAAGTTCTTAAATACTAATTATACCCGTGTTATTTTGGATTAAAGGATATTAATGAGAGGGGCATCATTTTCATAATGATTATAATGATAATGATGTAGTTTATTGGCAGGAGAAAAATCTCATAAAAAAATTATGATAGCCATGAAAGCAGTCAACGATACACTAGTTACAATAATTTTTAAAACAAGGACACCGTTAATAATAATAATAATAATAATAATAATAATAATAATAATATTCGTAATGAAACGAGTTATAGTAAAATTAATGGTACTATTAACTACCCAAAATTAATACCAACAAAAATAAAAAGTACAAGTAATAGAAAAGACAATGTAGGTGTTAAGTGGAGCGATAGGCAAACATTTTCATACCAAGAAGTGTGTAATCTAGAAGACATAAAGCAGGACTGATGATGGTCAGTTGGATTGTCTGAGTTTTGAATTTTTCCCATTAGACCATACTTAGAGCTCCTTGTTACCTTAGGGAGATCGAAACGTTGTAGTTAGCGAACATTTGAGAAGCTGAACATCTTGGAGGTAATTCATGCAGCAGTCTAAAAGAGCTGTTACAAAGAAAATTGGGGGTTCTGCAAGAACCTTTTTAGTAATTATTAACCCAGACCTTCTGCCGATAAATATTAGTGGAAAAAGTACGAAAAAGAGTGTCTTTAGCTTCGCTTGTATAGAGTTCGAAATTCTTTACAATCATGTTTGCTTTTAATTAGATATTTATGAGTTACATAATTATAATAATTATGATTATTAGATAATAGATAATAATTATGAATCTATATGAATATATATATATATATATACTGTGTATATACACGCTCTCTCTCTCTCTCTGTATATATATGTATATAGGTATAAACACCTTTTCCCGTACTATCTTTATATATCTTATTTCTGTTTACACAAAGAGTAGATTGAAAACGCGTGAGCATTTATCGCTTGAACTGAACCCCCTTATTATAAGTCTTTTTAGCGCATTACTCGAAGATATGCAAAGAAATCATTGGCAGCGGAGACCTTGAATGTACGTTCTTGCGTACCCTTGTAAGAAAGTAAAATTTAAGAGTATGGGATGCGATAAGAGGGTTCTGTGCAAGAGGGTGTTTGAAGTGAGACAAAGTGTATACAAGAGGAATTCCTAAATGAAATTGATCAGATTGAATTACATGTCCAGTATACAAAAGGGATATTTACAAAATAGTATTGAAGTTTACAAAAGAGATATTTATCGAATAGTATTCATCGCTGAATACTTGAAGTGCATAAAGTGTAATTGATCCATACAAGACCACCGATATTAAAATTTTAATTGTTCCATTTGTTGAACCGAGTTTGGAACAATTTATTGGCAAAAGGAAGGCTTCATTATAGAAGGCATTGGAACATCTTTACTTTTTGGACCAATTTTGAACTAATTATGTCAACACTGATATTATATCTGTTTAAAAATCGATCCAGAAATAAAATACGAACCATTTTTTTTTTGTTTTTTATGTTGGAAGGAGGGGCCAGTTACAACTTTAATATCGGTGTTTTGTTTGGAGCAATTAAAATTTATAGTAACCTCGGCGTTATGGCTGATAAGGATACAGTGTAGAAGGCATGAAATTGAAACCGTGCTTAGTTATGATGTTAATTGCGTGAGTTACCCTGGATGCTAATAGCCAGGGTCATATAAGAGAAGGGACTTACAGCGTAATGTGGAATCCTGGAATCTGACCCAAGGTCGCTACATCATCTGGGCGCGAAAGACGGTCATTCGGTCACCCATCTAACTACTACTATCCAAACCTAACGTCGTTTAACTCCACCGATCTAAATTAAGGAAGGCGTTGTTGAGACATACCCACGTCTTAACGATGTTTCAGGTAGAAATAAAAACACTTAATCAAAGAGACCTTTGATAGGGAGTGCACGGTGCATGCGAATATGTTAAAACTTACGAGAGAATGAATAACAAATGAACTTTATGGCATACACTGTTTTAAATATGGATATAGAAATGAATAGGAATATATTCCAGTTACTGGCTTTATGGACATGTTCTATAGTTATAAAACAAAGATTATGAGCATGTGTATGATGTCAAATGAGAACAGGGTGTTTATATATGGAATGAAGAGAAAGCGTTGATCAGGTGAAAAAATTTACTGGAAATTTGTATGTAACAGAGGAGAAACTTCGCTATTAGATAGTGAAAAGCTGTCAGGTGAATCATATATATATATATATATATTTAGAGGTACATTCTTCAGAGGTACAATCTTCGGAGGTATATTCTGTGAGATAATGAATTTATCTCGGTTGTTTTATTTGAGGTAAAGGGAGGTTAGTAATAGCTGTTTCGGTGAATGGAAACGCCTTTTAGAGTTTACCTCTTTCTATGAGGGAACTGTTCCATTCTTTTAAAAAAAATGAAGTGTAGTACTTTATAATTGAGGATAACTATAACATTTTTAAAAGAAATTACAGTATATAGGATTAGACACTATCTATCTGTCTATCTATCTATCTATAACTATATTATTATTTTTTTTAGGAGTTTCCATATTGATTGAAGATACTACATTGAACATACGTAATAGCTAAAAATTTCCTTTATATATATATATATATATATATATTAAACCCAAAACCCAACTGAACTTTTGCATACATATAACGTACCCCTTAAACTAAAATCGTTGTTTAAGAATTCTCAGTCTAAAATGCTCCTGGTTTACAATTACTTACGCAATTCTCGACGCTTCCTTCTAACCCTTATCCTTAGATTACAGAATTATTGTAACAGATGTTCGCGTAACTTCATGAGAGAAGTAACTGAATATATAATGTAACAAAGATAACGGAATAGCTACAAAGGAGGTCTGTGTTTTGGACTCGAGAGGAAGAAAATGATAAGCAAATATTACTGGCCACTTGGCGGCGCTGAAGTACTAAATTTTCAGATTCTATTCGATACATATATGTAATAACGTGGAAGGTTTACGAGAGACTTCCATCGATTGAGCGAGTGCATGGGCATAAATATATGGGTACGTATATACGTAATATAATGTACACAGTACACGCTGTACTTAGCAATTATGTAGTGTGGAAATAAATGGGGAGTAGAATGTGTTTCATTTTGATTTTAGTGGTGTCAGCAAACGAAACGTTAATGAGAGCTTCATAGAAGGATATTCATTCATTTCTCTCTCTCTCTCTCTCTCTCTCTCTCTCTCTCTCTCTCTCTCTCTCTCTCTCTCTCTATTCTGAGATTTACTTTACTCACGTTTTGAAATAAACTTCCATGATCAGTGCTTATTAAATTAAAAACAGTAATAACTTTCTCATATATATATATATATTAACATACTTATTAAAACCTTAATAAAGATTCTGGTCCCTTTGAATATATTAAAATTTAATCGGTGTAAATTTCAGAGATTCATTTTTCTTTAAAGGATAAATGAGAGAGAACTTTCAATAAAACACTGCTTCTCATCGATGAGCGAAGTTAAACAACATTGGGTTTGGTTTGTAGATGGATGTGGGACCCTCTTTCGCATTCAGGTTATTTGGCGACCCGTGGTTAGGATCCCACGTAAAACTGAAGTTTCCCTCCGTCACAAGACCTTTGCTGTTTCGAACGAGGTTAAGCGTGTTTTGGGGTTGTTTAACCTCCTTCGAAACAGCAAAGGTCTTGTGCCGGAGGGAAATTTCAGTTTTACGTGGGATCCGAACCACGGGTCGCCAAATAACCTGAATGCGGAAGAGGGTCCCCCATCCATCTACAAACCAGACCCAATGTCGCTTAACTTCGCTCGCTGAGGTTTCCAGCGCAGTTTTCAAGCTTTTTCAAACGATGGCGTTTTGTCACTAGAGGAGCATTTTTAGCTGTTGAATATACGAGCATATAAAGATTTCAAAATGCAAAGGTCTCATAATGATAATGTTGAGTATTGTTTTGTTATTGTTATTTTGAATGAAAGGGGGACTAATTCTGGGGTGGGTTATGATGCTCTTTATCATATATATATATATATATATATATATATATATATATAACAAAATTACGGTGCATCTTTCTCCTGATGAATCATGCACTTGTACCTATAAAAGCAGGAGTGTTTGCAGTGCAAACTAACGGCACAAGCAAGGAAAAGATTACAAATTTTACTGCTCATTGGATTATGATAACACAAAGCACTGTTGCTTCCATTGCTGATAAAACACCTACAGAAGCTTCATTAGAACGTTGCCCGTTTATATACTTGCCAATGATGCTGCGGGCTGTTCCTACCCTAAATAGGTGTATGAGCAGAGCAGTGGTTTGTAAAATAAAAGAAGCGTAGCTTGTCCTCTGCCTCTTATTTAATCTGTTAGCAAATGTGTTATCTACAAGTATCTCTATCTATCTATCCTCTCTATCCTATCTATCCTATCTATCTACCTACTACCTATCTATCTATTTGTCTCTGTCTATCTACCTATCCATCTGCCTGTATATCTATTTATTTATCTATCTGTCTGTCTCTCTGTCTATCTATACATCCGTCTGCCAGTCTATCTATTTATCTATCTATCTGTCTGTCTGCCTATTTATCTATCGATTTATCTATGTCTGTCTGTCTATTTATTTATTTGTCTGTCTATCTGCCTATTTATCTATCGATTTATCTATGTCTGTCTGTCTGTCTATTTATTTATGTATCTATCTATCAATTTATTTGTTTGTCTATCTATCTATATGTCGTTACATGTTCGCATGTTCCTTAATTACATATTGATGGAAAAGATTTTTTAGACTGAAAAGAGAAAAGCCGTAAAATGAATGGTTGCGATCCGAGCTTGCTGCACGGAGATAGCGCCACAAGAAACCACTTTTTATGCGATGCAATTGAATTTTAATTGAAGCGAAAAAAAGAGAAGCAGCGAAACGTTTTCTTCTAAGAACGTTTCTAAGTACGTTTGGCCGTTTTGTTGTCGTTGAGTGAATGATGATCGATAACCGAATTGCGTTCTAAGTTATATAAAGACGTTCTTAATTTTTGTCGCCATTTTTAAGCATTTCTTTGATATTTTGTACGCGCCAGTTTTTTTTTAAATTTATTTTAAGTTTGTTTTATGCACAGTTTAGGAAAAAAAGTTCGCCGAAAAAGTTAAAGTTTGTAAAAAAAGCAAACAAATTTAATTTGTAAAGAAACAGAAAAACAGGACATTACCAATTAGTAATTTCTTATGCTTTCTAGAAATTTTGTGTTTGTGGAAATAAATAAATATATTCCGTAAAATTTGATCGTAATATACTATATATGTATATATACTATATATATATATATATACACACACACAGCATATATATATATATATATATATATATAATATATATATATATATATATAGGGTGTCCCATAAGTCCGGCATCATAGGAAAAATAATAAAAAAAGGCAAAACAAAAGCTTTTATTTACAGAACGTGCTCAGTATGTCCTCCATTGTTTTCAATACACAAATTCAGACATGATACCCAATCAGCAAGCACACGGTGAATGATGTCAGGAGTAATGGTGTGACATGCCTCAATAATGCGCTGCCGCAAATGTTCAACACTCCTCATTTTCTCTGCGTATACCAGCGCTTTCAAGTGGCCCCAGAGATAAAAATCTAGTGGCGTGAGATCCGGGCTTCTAGCTGGCCATTCCACAGGCCCTCGACGTCCAATCCAATGAGCAGGGAATTGTTGGTACAGGTATTACCTTACTTGGGTGCTGTAATGTGCAGGAGCGCCGTCTTGCTGGAACCATGTTGGGAAATTTCTTTCTTCGTTCAAGACACTGGGAAATGCTTCTTCCTTGAGCATACGTAGGTAGGTGCCTCCAGTGACATGTTCATCGAAAAAGAGGGGGCCTATGATGCGATCCTTCCAAATGCCACACCATACCATCACCCGAAATGCACCTTGTTCCTTTGAAGAGGTATACCAGTGAGGGTTGTTTGAGACCAGTAGCGGTGTGTTCTGTCAATTTACCTCACCATTTCCATAAAAAACGCCCTCGTCACTGAACAGAATGGTGGACGGGAAACTGGCATCCCGAGCATAATAAAAATATGAATTATGGTTTGTAGAAATAGAAAAATATGAATTTCCTATGATGCCAGACTTATGGGACACCCTATATATATATATATATATATATATAATATATATATATATATATATATATATATATATATAATATATAGAGAAGAGAGAGAGAGAGAGAAGAGAGAGAGAGAGAGAGAGAGATAAACGAAAAAATGAAAAATGAGGTGACTGTCCGGGAATCGAACCCAGGATCTTCCGATTGCCGGTCAGATATGCTACCACTACACCACGGACCTCGATCAGTCAGAAGTCGCAATTCTCCTACATCATCATTTTGTTCGTTATTTCTCTTCCTCGTGTGCAGAACACTCCTCTATACTTACGTCGTTTCTCTACATTAATATACTGCGTGGTCATTGCAGTTAAATGTACATATTCACGATTTGTGAGGGTGCCCTCTCAAGGCATTGGTTTCTGCCCTATGTAGGAGAATTGCGACTTCTGACTGATCGAGGTCCGTGGTGTAGTGGTAGCATATCTGACCCGCAATCGGAAGATCCTGGGTTCGATTCCCGGGCGGTCACCTAATTTTTCATTTGTTCGTTATTTCTCTTCCTCGTGTGCAGAACACTCCTCTATACTTACGTCGTTTCTATACATATATATATATAATATATACACTACATTCCTCAAATGTAGAAAATATAAAATTTTATTGTACATTTTTATTATGAAATATATAATTTACTTTCATATATATATAATCAGATTGCCGCACATTCATGCATATCAAGATATATATATATATGATGCAAACCACAAGGAAAAAGAAAAATGATTCCAAGGCTTCTCTGTTATGTTTCTTAGAGCAATGAAAGTTGTCAGTCCTGAATTTTTGGATTCCGAGTTATGCAATATCATGAATATTGGTACTAAATTATGTTATCCTATTTCATTTTTAGATAACTGCCTTAGGAAAGCCAAGAATAGGTATTATAATAGTGTAACTGTAAAGGAATTTGAGCGTAAAAATATCCTCAGCCTACCTTACCATGTAAATTTTCAATATCTTCCGACTTTACTAAAAGAAATTGGTATCAATGTAGTCTTTAAGTATAAAAATACTGTTAAATCACGCCTAATAAAGAATAGCCCGGATAATGTGGTTGGTTGTGTGTATTCGATCGGATGTACACAATGTGATTCAGTATATGTAGGTCAAACGGGTAAAATGTTAGATATTAGGGCAAAACAGCATAAATATGCGTGTATAATAGCAAATAATTCTAATGCAGTGTTTAACCATATGTATAGATGTAATCATAGTATCAAGTGGGATAGTTCTAAAGCGCTCGTTAAAAACAGATTTTAAAAATAATTTCAATAACAGTGCGGGAATGTATAAAATTGACACTATCCTGTTAAAATACCTTTTGCCTCTAATCAACTCTTGTTAATCATGTGCTAATCTTTTTGTTTTTCTGTCCCGCTTGTATAAATTTTGTCATCTTGACTTCTCCCTTCATTCCCTGACGAGGTGTAGTTCTGAATACACGAAAAACCTTGGAATCATTTTTCTTTTTCCTTGTGAGTTTGCATTATTCATTCATTTCACGTGTTTAATTGAAGATAGAGAGAGAGAGAGAGAGAGAGAGAGAGAGAGAGATATGGGGCAAACTTCCTACCACGCAGCTCTTTACACTATCGTGGGGTGTGTATTATGCTATAATCCGTATAAAGTTTGTTTTATATAATTTTTAATCATAATATTTGTACTACGAAACCGTAGGTATCTACTACGAGTGTATATGGGATGCGTTTATCTTGTAATTAACTTGAGAGCCCAGTAAAGCCTAATGTTTAAGGACCGTTCTACTCGAGTAGAACTAAATAAATATTGTAAAATTTTATTAAATTTACCAGTATAGATTATCATCATCATCATCATCATCATCATCATCATCATCATTATTATTATTATTATTATTATTATTAAATTTATAGGTTAATTGAAACAAAAAATAATCTCAAGTCTCTATGGGACCCAACTTTTGAAACACCCCGTACTGTATATAGTTTATTTTTTTCTGGATACAAGGTCTTTCAACGGGGTCGTATAATAAATAAATATATATATATATATATATATATATATATATATATATATATGACTTTTTGGAAATCAGAAAAAATTCACTGATAACCAACACGGGTTTCGGTCAGGCAGATCATGTCTGTCACAACTAATGGAACACTACAACAACATTATTGATTCACTTGAAAGTAATGAAAACTATGATGTACTATACACAGACTTTGCTAAAGCGTTCGACAAGTGTGACCATGGAATCATAATACATAAACTGAAATATATGGGAATAACAGGAAAAGTAGGGAAATGGATATATAATTTCCTTAGTGAGCGGAGGCAAGTCGTTACAGTACAAGGAGTATCTTCATCAGAATCAGAGGTCCTCAGCTCAGTACCACAAGGAACGGTATTAGCTCCACTACTCTTCATAATCATGCTAACTGACATAGATGAGGACGTTACCAGAGACAGCACAGTAACATCCTTTGCAGATGACACAAAGATCAGTAGAAAAATACGAAAACCAGAAGACATAGGATCTCTACAAACCGACATAAACAAAATTTACAAGTGGACGGAAGACAACAATATGAAGTTTAACACCGAGAAATTTCAGCTATTACGGTACAGAAAAGAGAAGACCTAAAGTGCATGGAATATTATACCCCAAATGGACAGGAAGTCCAGAGAAATTCCAGAGCAAAAGATTTAGGGGTTGTAATGACAGATGATGCGAAATTTGAAACACAAAATAAGATAGCAGTAAACAGAGCAAAGAGAATAACGGGTCTGATATTGAGAACTTTTAAACGAAGGGATAGGAATGTAATGATCCCCCTACTGAAAACCCTGATAATACCCAAACTGGAATACTGCTCGGTCCTAACATCCCCATATAAAAAAGAAGACATTAGACAGCTGGAGGGGATTCAAAGAAGTTTCACAGCCAAGATCAATGGGTGCAAAGAACTAAATTACTGGGAAAGGTTACGAGAACTAAACCTATATTCACTGGAAAGGAGAAGAGAGAGATACACCATTATTTACACTTGGAAAATAATGGAGAAACTAGTCCCTAATCTTACTCTGAATCCCATAACTCCCCAAACAACGGTGGAAGGTAGAAACGGTAGACTGTGTCGTATTCCCAAATTGAAGGCGAGACAGGGAACATCCTTAACCCTGAAAGAAAATAGTTTTGTAGTGAGAGGACCAAAACTATTTAATCAGCTGCCCAAAGACCTAAGAAACACGAAGGGAGTTGCAGTGGAAATCTTCAAAAGAAGACTTGACGCCTGGCTCAGAACAATCCCCGATGAGCCGGGCGTACCTGGCTATGTGAGGTGGAGAGCGCAAGAATCCAACTCACTACTTCACCAGGCCAACTCGGAGGAGGGCGACACGCTTGACCTTCGCGAAATGAGAAATCATCACGTGGAACCTTTGTAAGGTTGTAAGGTAAGGTAAGGTATATATATATATGATTGTATATACTGGCCTATATTTAAGTAATATAAATTACATTGCATGCGTAATAATATAGAATATAGCTCAATAACGCATTATATATATATATATATATATATATATATATATATATATATATATATATATATATATATATATATATATAATTTGAATCCTTTTCTCTAGGCACCGGTTCTTTACCGGTTTAAACCTTTATTGCAATAAATCTGAATTAACATTATCTGCTTCCAATATCCATAAATGATGTCTTTCCTGCGTTTGGATAGAAATGGATTCAATGTAGGTCCGACAATGATAGCTCCGACAATGATAGCAGTGAGGGGGATTACAAGAGTGATACCATTTGAAAACGTTACTTTCAATATCGCCTTTTATTATATAGGGTTTACTATTTAAGTTAGGTTATGGCTTCATATATATAGTGTGTATGTGTATATATATTGTAGTAGGGTTATAACCAGTGGTGGGCACCGTTAACCAAAAAGTTAACTTCGATAACGATAATCCGTTAACCCCAATTTTTAACTCCGATAACGATAATCCGATAATTTTACTACAAAGTTAACGGAAGTTAACGATAATCCGTTACCGATAACTATTTCTTTACTAACATTTAAAAAAATCAAGGAAAAAAGCTTTAAAACCCATAGAAAATGTTTATTTATGCAAAATCCAACAATAAATAGGTATTTAACTGTATTTTTATCAAGTTTTGCAACTTTTTTGCTTAATAACTTTTTTTTATTTTTAATAAAAAATGTACTGATTACATGTTTTGAAACCCTTGTAACCACTAACCATTAACTAAATTTTAATTTACCAGAGAATTATTATGGCGGGAACTGAAAGGTAAAATTAAATTTTAGGCACATTTATTAAAGACTATGACACAATGTGCTGGTTGCCCTTCAGAAAGACCAACTTCTCAAAGTTAGGCCCAACTGCCAGTCTTGACCTCTTGGGCCTCAGGATGTCCTTGCCGAGAGAGAAGAGCCGTTCCACTGCGGCAGAGGACGGAATTGGCAGACTGAAGTTATGGCGGTTTGAATTCATTCGCGGAGCGGTGATCTTCCGTGAATGACTCCTCGCAGTTAACGTGTTAACGGACTTTAACAGACTAGATATCGAGTTATTGGAAGTTAACTGGTCCGATAACGATAAATGGAAATTAACTTCCGTTAATAGTCCGTTAAAAAAAGTTAACTTCGTTAATTAACTGTTATCGGATTAACGCTTTAGTGCCCAACACTGGCTATAACATGTACCTAATGTGTATATTTATCTCCCTTAATTAATAACTAATTTATAAAATGATGGTTGTGATAGGGTCATTGAGTAGATAGGTGGGTAGGTAGGTAGGTAGATAGATGAATTAGGGTAGTAGTTGGTTGTTTAAAATTGTTTGAATGTAGCGCGATGGATGGTAGAGAATTTTCGCAACTGTTTGCGTGGATGTTGTTGAACAATGAACGTTTTCGAGGGATTTACGAAGTGAACGTTTTTGTAACATCTCGTAATATTTTGATTCTCTGAACTACAAAGAAATGTTGGAGGTAATTCGTACAACAAAAGCTGTTAATGTTAAGGTAATTCTTGTACGTTTTTGTTAATAGTAATTTTGATGGTGTTAAAATTGACATATATATTAATGAACTTAAATATTTATTAGTGTTTATATATATATATATATATATATATATATATATATATATATATATATATATATATATATATACACTTTGAACGTGAGGGGTAATGTGGGTAAGATAATGTAATTATTGTATAAAGTATGAATGATTTTGATATAAATTTAATCAAATTTTTATAATGTTTTCTGTATTATAAATACTGTTTTGGCGTAAATTGTGGTTCAATTCAATAGGGTATGATAATTGCAGGCTTCGGATCCGGGGACGGACGGACTTGTGACAATACGTGTGTTTCACCCAATGAAGGGTTCAGACGAGGCTAAGGCATTTTTGTTATTTCCTCTCCTAAGATTGAGTAGTAACCTTGTTTAATTAGGGATATAATATATGGCGCATGCCGCATGGGGCATGAGTGTATTACTGTTTTCAAATTGTACGAACTTATATTTTTATATGCCAATTGTTTATTATATCTAGCATAAATACTTCGTTTACGCTTGTTCCTTCCTCTGAGGAGGGGGGCGGAGATCGGGGAGGTGGTCCTCATGAGTACATACACGTGAAGCGTGTTAAAGGGATTGAGTTCATCAGATTGCAGGGTCAGAGCACGTTCTGGAGTTTTATTTATTTTGTGTTGAGTGGATTGTAGCTACATACAGAAGCGCTCGGAGACGCAAATCAGATTCGCTAAGAAGCCTTGGTTCACTTGTTTATCTATGTTAACATCATATCATTTATACTGTTTGGCGAGGCAGCAACTGGCAACAATATATGAGATGAATTTCGCAATTAGACACGTGGAATAAATCGATGTTGCAAACCTTGACGAGGTGTACTGTTGAATACACGAAAGGTCTTCGATTCACTTTTATTTTTTCTTTGAGCTTGCGCCATATATATATATATATATATATATATATATATATATATATATATATATATATATATATATATATATATATGTGTGTGTGTGTGTGTGTGTGTTGTGAACGTTTTATTTATACAAAACGTGTATCGTTTATTTTATTTAATACGACACCAAATTCTTAACTATAGTTTATTGTAAAACCTCTTATTCACTGAATAAGAAGGAAACTATATATATTATATATATATATATATATATATATATATATATATATATATATATATATATATACATTATATATACACACACACACCTTTGGTTAGCTTCCTCCCGAATTGTTCATTCTGACGAAAGTCAAGCTTTTCACTCCACCTTAGACCAACAGTTTAATGTGGAATCCGAACCACGTCCCATCAGCAGCCCAGCGTCTTAACCACTAGGCCACCTAGGGTACCCATTTATCTACCAACCACTTTCTTTATTGTGTGGAAGGATGAACAGCTGGGTTTTGCTGCGCGCCGGCTGCCATCGGGTCTCGAACCCGGGGCCGATGAATTCGTAGTCAGCGACGCTAACCACTATATATATATATATATATATATTATATAATATATAAATAAACAAACATAAACAGTACTTGTTTTGCTTAACAAAACTCGGCTAACCATATTATAAATTTTGTTTCGCCGAGATCGCGCGCAGCATGCATGTGGTCTTACCAACCAACTAATCTGCCATCACTCTATTATTTTAAATCGCATACTCTGTTCTCTTAATTCACATTGAGCCATTAAATAAGTAAGTGTGAATTCAGTTTGTCTCTATAACACTTAATTTATTGGCGCTTCTCCGTGTAGCACGCCCTTTATACGTTATATATATATATATATATATATATATAATATATATATATATATATATCACTGAGTATAAATTAAATGGTTTCTTTTATTAGTGGCGAGATGCCTTTCATCTCGTGTTGTGTGTATATATATGTATATATGTATATATATATATATATGTATATATATATATATATATATATATATATATATATATATACATACACAGGGCGTCCCAAAAAAATGTATACACACTTTAAATAATTATAAAGGCAGTTTTTATTAAAATACATTTCATTTTCAAAATGTAATAGAATCTACAGACATTATTTAATTGTTTTGTCAACGCCTGTTTTCAAACTGACGTCCGTTCTGTCCAGGCACTGCTGATAACGCGAAGCAATGGAATCGCAAACATCACGAAACATTTCGTTTGGTATTTGTGTGCATTCTCGTTCAATGGCTACTCTCAATTCAGCGACTGTTGCAGGTTTTATAGCGTAGACTTTGTCTTTTAAGTATCCCATAAAAAAAAGTCTAGTGGTGTGAGGTCTGGTGAACGCGGAGGGTATTCTACGAAAAACCCTTCGTCCAATCCACATCCACATCGTGCCAAGTACCACTCGCAATACTCCACTCTTCGGTCCGGATCATCATCTTCATTAATAGCATGGACTAATCTTGGAATGTAACTTTTCCATTGACAGCGCTTCAAAATGCGTTGGACAGACGATTCTGAAATTCCTACCTCACGACTCTTTTGCCGCACAGATTTTCTTGGACTTTGGTGATACGTTTCCAGTACTCTTTCTTGCTTTGTGGGGCTTGTCGATGTCCGTGGTCTTCCGGAACGCTTCTTGTGGACATTCTGAACAGTTCCATCGGCTTCAAACTTATCTCTAATTCGAGTGATGGTAAGTCGCGTTGGTGGATCTGTTTGAAACTCCCTCCTAAACTATCTTTGCACTTCAACTGCGTTTTCACACTTCCAGTAGCATTTTAGAATGAATTTCCTTTGTTCAAAGCTTAGTCTGACTGCCATTATTAATTCTAATGAGTTTAACTTGGAAAGAAAGAAACATCAATTGAGCTATCAGCTGTTAAAGTGTGTATACATTTTTTGGGACGCCCTGTATATATATATAGTGTGTGTACTCTATATATATTATATATATATATATATATATATATATATATATATATATATATATATATATATATATATATATATATACATACATACATACATACATACATACACTGTCATGCGTTCTGATGTATACTTGTCTTCCTTCGCTATTATGATAGATGAGAAATGCCTCTATTTAGATAATGAAGGTTATGTACGGAGTTTCTTTTCCCCCCTCCCCTTTTGTGCTCTTCCTCTTCATTTTCCTGTGCCTCGCATCACCAAAATAATAGTAATAATAAACTCTGAACGTCCGAAATTACCGCTTGTTAAACGGGTAAGAACGTAACGCAAGGCGAGACCTTTCGTCTTGAAGATTGTCATATTTCTAATGTTGCCTCTTCGTTCTCATTTGAGAACGTTTTCTTTGTGTTTATTTAATATGGTGGGGTGGGGTGGGGTGGGGGGGTTGTAGGGACCCTTAAAATGGGGGTCAAATTAAGAAAAGTCTTACTTTTTGAATGGGACTTTAATAATGTTTAGTGTATAGAAATAATGTATAAAGGGTTGTTTATTGTTAAATGTTGTGATATAAGGCTCGTTTCACAATTTACCTCGTTTGATGGGGTAGTTAAGTCTTACAGAAACAATTGGTTGATGGTAGAGAGGGTCTTTAAGCGTAGTTTAATGGGTTTAGTTTTATATATATATATATATATGTATGTATGTAGAATGGGTCGTTATACCTGATGCGTAACATTTGTGTTCAATATGTGTAATTACTTCCATATGTACAAATGTACATTTTATATTAAATTCTAATAGTGGTAATTAATTTCATTAAATGGCGTATGCAATGAATTACATAATAAAATATTAATATATATATATAATATACTTCATCGTGGGTGTTATATATCTTATCATAAATTATAATTTATGGCAGAACGTGAAAAAAACCCGGTCTTTACTTATTTTTCGTATCTCTTGGAAGAAAGCGTAATTTTTACCAACCTTATCGATACAACCCATTAGAAATCCCCTTTGACTATCAAAGAGAAGTAACACTCCATAATACTAAAACTAAAAAACTAATTGAAACTAAAAAGCAGTTATAGGAGGGGGGGGGCGTCGTTTGAAACTAATGTTCTCTCGGTAATTGCCTCCACATAATTCATTTAAGACCAACTTTACTCCCGTGTCGCTAAAATGTTTTTTCGCGCCAAAGGCCGTAAAATATGAAGCGAAAGAGAAACCTAAAAGAAAATGGGTGATAAAATAGGGGAGACTTAAATAAAAATTCAACGCTTATGGCTTTAGTTTTCCTTGAGACTTTTTATTAATTTCATAACGAAAGTTTTTCCTTTATATTAATTACCCATTTAATAATGTCTGGTGCCATCTTTGGATGACATTATATATTAGCAGAGTCTCTGACATCTGTTGTATAATTACAGTTGGGACCAAGTTATTGTTTTATTATATAAAACTATGTATGTTTGTTGTTCATAATATGTTTGATGCAAGTAGCTTTAATTTCTAAGTGACGCTATACCTACTGACTGTACCAAACGTAATTGAAGTATAAATGTTGGTTGCTAGCATGGGCGCCCGCAGGATTTTTTCCAAGGGGGGGCAAAATTTAATGTATTAATAGGTAGGGACCGGAGCAAGCAAAAAACTTTTGACCCCTTAGGAACCAGCAGGTTAATTCTAAGCAAGTTTAGTGTTGCATTTTCTGTAATGGAAAATGCAAATATATATTGTACAGTATATACATACAATGCACATGATAACAATCATTTATTTTATTTATAACAGAAACATGATAGAATGAAGAAAAAAGCACACTGAAGTAAATGTTGTACCTAATTTGAAAACGGTGTTTCGAGCATCACCTACACTGCTCATTTGAATAGGAATTGTAGTCGTCTGCGGTCACTACCAAAATTATGAACAACCTTTTCCATAAAATCAGTTTTGTTGGAGTTGATTTTCTCCCGGTGTACACTGAGCATACATAACCCAGAGAGTCGCTCATCAGACATAGTAGACCTCAGCCATGTTTTAACTCGCCGAAGTGTACTGAAGGATCTTTCGACTGTGCATGTAGTTGCTGGTAGAGTCAAAAGAATGAGCAGTGCATGACGTACGGCAGGATAAAACACAGTACGTGGCAACAACTCAACAAATTCCTGATTACTTGTGTCATGCGATGATGTGGCCCAGTAATCATACCAACTCAATGTATCAAGTTCAAAGTTGTCAATCTGATACACTTGGTTGATGACAGACATCTTCTCACTGAAGTCTGCACGAGTCAACTTGCCCATCTTCGCAGGTTGAAGCAAAGAAAGATTAAATTGTGCATTGTTGTTTTCGGAGAATCGAGTTTGCAGTGAACTGATTAGGGAATCAAGGTATGGAATATAGATAGTCTGTCGGAAATAGTCCTCTACATTTGTTGTTTGCACATTGTTTCGATGTGTCTGTCTTCCACATTGCCTTGGCACAGTGAGTTGAATGTTTAGTTTTTCTGCCAGCAAGGATACCTTTTCAAAAACATCCATCTTGAAGTGCTTTTCTGCCTTTGTGCGGTGTAGGCGTATTATCCTTGGCGGGATAATTTTAAGGGGGGACTTCTGAACAAATAAAAAGGTAGCAACCTTTTATCATGCACACAAATAAAAATTTTCACCCTCTAGGAGGCAGTTGGATACTTTTCAGCAAGTTTAGGATATAAATATTTTCTTGGCATTTCCAGGGGGGGGCAAGCGCCCCCCCTTGCCCCTACCTGCGGGCGCCCATGGTTGCTAGGGTTTCTTTAGTGGACTAATAGACATTTCGTCGATTTTGTCGACAAATTTTTAGTGTTAGTTTAGGATACGTTAGATCAGGCTCAAGTTATGTTAGGTTATTAGATAAAATTCCCAGAAAACGAAATCTCTGTGCACTGGAAGCAGGAAACTTCGCAACTATTCAAATCAAAGTACTGTAAATGAATGAACTTTTTTAACGTGGCTATGCGGTCCACGATTTGGAACCTAATTCTGAGACGAATCTTTCCTTCATTTATTTCGACTTTAGCAGGAAACCAAACGGTTTAAAATTCTCATGGCATACGGAACTTTGCTGTTTACAGTCAGTGTTGTGATAGTTACTGTTTTATGTAACTGATTACAGTGGCTAGTTCCTGCTTTAAATAAGTAAATAGTTACAGTAAGTATTTGCTGTTTCAAAAAAGTAGCTTACTTCAAAAGTTACTTTCGACAATTTTCCTGGTTTTAGCGAGAATCTGATCCTGATAAAATACTTTTCCTAACAAGTGAGACTTGCCAAGATTGTTCATTCGTTCCAAATTGATTGCGATTTAACGAATAAATAATAAAATTTTATCATATTAGCATTAAATACATATTTTTAATAATTATCGTATTAGCATTAAATACATAATTTTTAATAATTAGCGTATTAGCATTAAATACATAATTTTTAATAATTATTGTATTAGCATTCAATACATAATTTTTAATAATTAGCGTATTAGCATTAAATACATAATTTTTTTAATAATTAGCGTATTAGCATTAAATACATAATTTTTAATAATTAGCGTATTAGCATTAAATACATAATTTTTTAATAATTAGCGTATTAGCATTAAATACATAATTTTTTAATAATTAGCGTATTAGCATTAAATACATAATTTTTAATAATTAGCGTATTAGCATTAAATACATAATTTTTTAATAATTAGCGTATTAGCATTAAATACATAATTTTTAATAATTAGCGTATTAGCATTAAATACATAATTTTTTAATAATTAGCGTATTAGCATTAAATACATAATTTTTTAATAATTAGCGTATTAGCATTAAATACATAATTTTTTAATAATTAGCGTATTAGCATTAAATACATAATTTTTTAATAATTAGCGTATTAGCATTAAATACATAATTTTTTAATAATTAGCGTATTAGCATTAAATACATAATTTTTTAATAATTAGCGTATTAGCATTAAATACATAATTTTTTAATAATTAGCGTATTAGCATTAAATACATAATTTTTTAATAATTAGCGTATTAGCATAAATACATAATTTTTTAATAATTAGCGTATTAGCATTAAATACATAATTTTTTAATAATTAGCGTATTAGCATTAAATACATAATTTTTTAATAATTAGCGTATTAGCATTAAATACATAATTTTTAATAATTAGCGTATTAGCATTAAATACATATTTTTTAATAATTAGCGTATTAGCATTAAATACATATTTTTTAATAATTAGCGTATTAGCATTAAATACATATTTTTTAATAATTAGCGTATTAGCATTAAATACATATTTTTTAATAATTAGCGTATTAGCATTAAATACATATTTTTTAATAATTAGCGTATTAGCATTAAATACATATTTTTTAATAATTAGCGTATTAGCATTAAATGCATTTTTTTAATAATTAGCGTATTAGCATTAAATGCATATTTTTTTAATAATTAGCGTATTAGCATTAAATACATATTTTTTAATAATTAGCGTATTAGCATTAAATACATATTTTTTAATAATTAGCGTATTAGCATTAAATACACATTTTTAATAATTAGCGTATTAGCATTAAATACACGTTTTTAATAAATTTGCAACGTATAAAAAGTAGCTTTTAATTTTTTGGCCTCACAGAAAGAAGTAACTGGTAAAAGTTACAATTACTCAACGGGAAAATGTAACTGGTTACCTTTACATTTTCTCAAAAAAGTAACGAATACTGAGTAACTACACGTTGGCCCATAAGTCGGTTATAATTGTAGCGAAAATAAAAAAAAAATCAAAGTAAAAGTTTCTGATAAGTTTAGACATATTTATTGATTATTCAAATGGCAAAATATAAGGATCAATGAAAGAAAGCACCCCTAGCCTTCTTTAGTTAGCTTTATAAGGCTAACAAACGAAAATATAACGACCTAACCTAACCTAACCAATCGTCAAGGGCGTACAGTTGACCTAACGATTGGTTAGGTTAGGTCGTGATATTTTCTTTAGTTAGCCTTATAAAGGTAACTAAAGAAGGATGTGGGTGGCTTTCTTTCATTGATCCAAATATAATTATCTCGACAAATATTCTTTCCTTAGTGATCGATTACGTCAGTTTGAGCTCCGCTAGATAGTTTTTCGTTTTAATTATAACCGATTGGGACTTATGGGACACCCTGTAGTTACGTCACAGCACTGCTTACAGTGTAGGTTCTTCTTTACAGTCATACCCGTCTGACGGAATAGAACATTGGTTTAAGGTTTACAGTTTAGAGTTACGGATATTTTATATACAGATATATGAATACTGAAGTAAAGTACCTCTCAAGTTTAATAACTTTGCTGATATTCTTGTATGTGATTATTTTATCATACATCCATTTTCTTAGTTTCAAAGGACACAACCTCAATAACACTGTGATCAACACAGCATAATTTTTGACCGACAAAAAAATACGTTTTTACCTAATTTTCATATGTTGATTCCACAAATGCCATAAAAAGGTTTCTACCAAGTGTAAATTTCGAGTTACATCCTTGATTAAATTAATAGGTCATTTTTACTGTGCAAGGGAAAATCACGTAACACACGACACTTCCCAGCGAAGAAATCTAACTAAACTCTGTCTGTGCTGAATATTTCACGGTCTTTTTATCATTTATTAATTGTATTTTGAAATGTAATCCATTTTGTACATATTCTAAAGACTCGTGTTCCATTTTATGAGAAATGAAAACAATAGTAAGTTTATAGAAAATTGCTCATATTTGAAAATTTTGTCAGTCATAATTAAAACTCAAGACATGATACAGAATTTTGGGTGCTATTAGTACTATAGTATGCGGTCTACCTACGATTCGGCGTCTACCTTTTAATTATAGCTTCTTATCTTGTTTATTAATTGCTTGTTTACATCCCATTGTCAATCGCCCTTGACGATTAGATAGATTTAATCATGATTTTTGTTAGCTTTAACGAAAATATCATGATTAAACCTAACAAATCGTATGGTAGACCGCATACTATAGTAGCACCGGTTTTTGGGTATTACCATTGAAATCAGTATGCCTAAATAAACTAAGTGAGAAATCTTTAGTGTCAGTTAAAGACAAAAAGTTGAAAATTGTTGTCTAGCGTAATGGTTGAAAATCTACAGCGACTTCTTTAATATATACACCAGATTAATGACACGTTGTGACTGTAATTCTAAATCAGTCTGTTACTTTAGAAACTAAAAAAAGCATCAGACACTTATTTGCTTTTCTATTAAGAAACGCGCCAATCATGTCCGTAGCTGAGTGGGCAACGCAGTTTCCCAAAAAGCGAAGTGAAGGTACTAAGGTCGGGAGTTCGAATCCCGATAATACTGGTAATAATAATAATAATAATAATCATTAATTAATTCACTAGGCAACAAATTTCAACTTTTTTTTTGTTACAGACACGTGAACTACTGATTCCTACTAAAGCGCTGATGCTGATTTCAGATCTGATATCAAAATTTCTCTATCACGTCCAGATTTTGTGTAACCGAAAACCCCTATTTTTCATTTTTTTTCTCACCCGCTTCTATTACGAAAGCCGTCTAAGCTACTTTTCCGTGCCACGTTTTATGTTAAGCATACTTAAATAATTAGTGAACAGGGATGTCTTTCCTCCTTTATTCTGGCTTAAGACAGACAGCGGAATTCCGCTGGCGGAGTTACCACCCCTGCGCCCAACCATCCACCCAAAGCGCGTTAGTATTTTGTTGTTACTACTGAAAGGCAAATTCCTGTTCTTAAGTGAAACTTTGGTGTGTCCTCTTCCTTTGTCGCTTGTAGGATGACGAGCTCTCCTTCTGCAGGAACCAACAATAATCTCCCATCATTTGGGTTGAAATTACCTGGTATCTGTTTTCCATAACTGAGATCTGTTGGTGGAAGCGCTCACCATGCTCGTCACTTACAGCCCCAAGGTTGGCCGGGAAGAAGTCAAGATGAGAATGTAAAAAATGAATTTTCAAAGACATTCTGCATCCCATTATTTCATAAGATTTAAGCATGTTTTCTACGAGTTTACGGTGGTTTTCAGCTTTGTGGTTTCCAAGAAAGTTTTTGACAACTTCAACGAAAGATGTCCATGCTCCTAGTTCATTCTCATTTAGGTTAGATGGAAACGATGAGTCGTGGATGACACTGCGGATCTGTGGTCCAGTGAAAACTCCAGCTTCTAGCTTAGCATCTGTCAATATTCCTTTGAATTTATCCTTTAAATATTGGAAACCACTACCTTGATGATCCATACCCTTCACGAAATTTTTCATAAGGCCAAGTTTAATGTGAAGTGGTGGAAGATGTACTTTCTGAGGGTCAATAAGTGCTGGGTGTTTCACATTGTATTTACCAACAACATGTTCAGTTCTAGATGGCCAATCATGTTTTTTGTAGTGGTTCTTGTCATCTCTGCTGTTCCATAGACACAAAAAGCACATATGCTTTGTGTAGCCCAACTGTAACCCAAGAAGTAATGATACAACTTTAAGGTCGCCACAAATATTCCATGTGTGGTCCTTATATTTGATGAGTCTTAGCAGCAGTTTCATCGATTCATAAGTCTCATTAAGGCCAGTGGCACGTGCTACAGGTATTGAAGGTTTTTCATTGCCGTTGTGCAGTAATACAGCTTTAAGGCTAGCTTTACTAGAGTCAATGAACAGTCTCCATTCTTTTGGATCATAGCGACAGCCAATCCCTTGCATCAGACCACTGATATCGTGGCAGAAACAAACGTTTTCTTCCTGTAAGTAAAATGATGAAAACTGCAAATGGCGATGGCGGAAATGGGAAACTTTGGTGTTTGGTTGGAGAAGATTAAATTCTTGAAGTCTTGAACCAAGCAACTCTGCCTTTTCTTTTGGTAATTCCAAATCGCGCACTAAGTCATTTAACTCCGCTTGACTTAACAAATGTGGGGAAATATTTGCATCTGGAACATATATGCCATCTTTCCCTGTTTCTATATCACTAGCAGAATCTTCAGATGAACTGCTGTCTGTTATCGTTGCTGGTGGAACTGGTGGTGGATTTGTTTCATCATGTGGTACTGGTTTCATTGCTGATTCGCAGTTTGGGTACGTGATCTTTGATTTGTTTTTCTTTGTGAAACCAGCAATCTTTGTCAAACAAAAATAACAATCATTGAAGTGATTTTTCGGCTCACGCCAAACCATGGGGACTGAGAACGGCATAGCTTTTCTTTTACCATTCATCCAAGCTATTAACATTGCATTGCACTGTGCACAGCAAATATGTGGTGCCCAGTCCCTCTGTTGGTCTCCTAATTACAGTCAAAATAACACTTGCAGGCAAGTTTAATCTTTGTTGTTATGTTTCTACGTTGTGGCTTAGGTGTATATTGTCCACAGACAAAGCAGAAGTTGTCTGGGTGATTTACACAAGCACGTCTATTTGATGCCATTTTGAATTACCATACAATATCTGAAAAAACGTAGAAAGTAATTATTACGATGTGCAAAATAAAAAGAAATACACACCGTAGTACAAAACAAATGCTATAAAAACACACAAGTCACCACAACCTGTCACTTGCTCATCAGCAGAGAGCTTCAACAACCGTTCTGCTTGACTGTCACGTAGCGACTTACCGTTGGGCCGTTGCCCGTTACTATGCTCTTGACTCAGTGTTGCCAACTCGGGATAAATTTTATTTATCAAAATTGTTCGAATTTGTATATAGTTGGCAACAAAAATTGCTTTAACCTTGAAAAGCAAGTTTCATATTACTGGCATTAAGCCGATTAAAACCAAAATCTGGACGTGGTAGAAAATTTTACTAAAAGTGATTTGCATTTTACACAAAATCTAGACGTGATAGAAAAAATCTAATTATAGATTTGAAATCAGCATACCGAAATTAGCTAGGAGCACCTATTTGGTCTTCTGTAACAAAATCTTTGTTGCCTAGTGTAATCATACAGGAGTTAACGCAATGGGTCGCATTAGTCTCTAACCCTCCTGACTATTATCGTAAACTCTTAAAAATAAAGAAAATGAGCACTTCATTTAAGTGCCAGTGCCAGTTTCTGGCCCACTCACTGACTATTATTATAAAGAAACCTTTCAGTCGAAACTACGTTCAAATAATTACGATTTTTTTTTATCTCAGAAACAGTAACGGATTGCATGTTTCCCTCTATTATACCATCATGTTTATGGAAAGGCAACAACTTCTCTACAGGGTGTTCAGAAAGTCCTGCATCATAGGCAAAGTTTATTAACTAAAATTTACTTCTACAATTTATTTTTTCTTTACGCAATTTATATTCATTACTAAAAGCAAGACGTATATATATATTTTTTTTTAGGTGTTCCTGTTATATAAAAAAATGTCTTACCTTAATTGAAACTAATGGACACAAATAGAATATGCAAAATAAGTAAATTTCTTAAATTAACTAACAAAATACTGAAGAATAGGTTTGGAAATTTTAGCTTCCATCTGGCTCCTTATAGGTTTGAATTTAAATCATGGAGTGAAGGGACTAAAGGATCAGTCTAGGAGGATTCTGGTCTGGTCTCGCCTTCCTTAGATTTCGAGATTTCAATCAGTCAGGACTCAGGATCAGAAATTAAGGAACTGTAAATATTTATGAGGCTTCATTTTTTTTTGTTTTTTTAGGACCTGCCAATTCATCTTTAAAAGTGGGTGTAATTTTGTAATTTTTTTTAGTTATATTTTTATACTATTCTTTTGGTTATTTTCAGAGTAGAATATAATTATATATATATATATATATATATATATATATATTATATATATATATATATATATATATATATATATATATATATAATCGTATCGTTTGATCTCCTGTTAATGAAGTTTATCATTATATATATGCTTGTACTTAAATTTGCCGTATTCTACAGATGGAAAAAGTACAGGATGATCGATGATGATGATTCTATAAATAACGTGTTACACAAATATTTCTGGGATCACTTTTGGATCACTCTATATAGTAATATTTTTATACAGCATACTACATTATTGTCATGTTACCGAACGTATGTATGATTGGAACATCTTTGTAATAAATATGATAGAAATATAATTACTAAATAAATTACAACATTAAAAATATGACCTAATATAGTTACATTTTACTGAATACAATATTAAAAGTATGACCTAATATAGTTACATTTTACTAAATACAGTATTAAAAGTACGACCTAATATAGTTACATTTTACTGAATACAGTATTAAAAGTATGACCTAATATAGTTACATTTTACTAAATACAGTATTAAAAGTACGACCTAATATAGTTACATTTTACTGAATACAGTATTAAAAGTACGACCAAATATAGTTACATTTTAATGAATACTTCAGATAATTTAAAGGTTCTTTTCAAAAAGACCAAAATCTTTAGTAAAATAGTAGAAAATATCTATAGTAAAAATACAGGGTAAGCCCATAAGTATTATAACTGAACTCACTTCAGTAAAGCGACTTATGGCCCACCCTGTATTTACAAGTTCATTATACAGCAAAATAATCTAATATATTTAATGATAAAAAATTTATTAAATTATTAAATTTAATATTAAAGTGATTAAATTTAATTAAAAACTGAAATAAATTAAATATGTTAATGGTTTTGGAGTGAATAAATTGATGAGAATTCATCATATTAAAAAAAAAAAGAAAAAAAATGATGCGAAGGTTATTTGCATACAATTCATCATCGTGCGATATAGCACTATTGATCGATGTATACCCATAACGTGGGCATGTTTTGACCGCATTCAAATCATTAATTTTTTTCCTTAACTAATTCATTCTAAATATAGGAGAGGAATAATTTCCAATTACAAGATTATATTAGTCGGGGTTGATGGGGTACCAAATCCCGTTTTCTACGAACTTATTATTATTAAACTGATAAAGAGAAACTATTTATCGACGCGCGGGGCAACAACACCAAACACGAAGATAGATGCCCGCCTCAGCACTGTGCTTGTGCCCATTTCTGTTTTATTGAAAAGGTTCAAGAGAAGGAATAAATGAATACATGAATATATTACGTGGAATGAACGTCAGGAAGTTAAAACAAAAATTAAAATTTTCTGTTTTTGGGGTTACTAATAAATTTCCTAATAAAATTTTCTGTTTTGGGGGTTACTAATAATTGGTAAAGAAGGCCAGAAACTGGTACAGTGCTCAGGCCAACGAATGAGGCCCATTACAACATTACTTGTTTTGAATAAATAAACAAAATGGACGCCCTTGAAAATAATTGGACCAACCGATTTATGAACAATCTGTCTGATCTGTCTGATGTGTCACGTGAAGGAAAGTTTGCATAATTTGGATTGTGGAAGATTCCTTGTGTCGTTGGTGCTCGTGACTGTGGAACTGTTGTCAAAGTGATTAGCACTTAACTCAACATAGTGGATCTGAAAATGGGACAGTTCATAACATCTTCGTGAAGTGTTGTCAGACAAATAATTGAGACGTAACCAGGGATCAGAACGTCCAACAACTGTTATACAAAACTAATACAAATAGCTTTTGCTCATCCAGTGATGTCACTCTACGTACAGAGTTTGTAAACGTTCCAATATTGTCAGTTTATAAGTGTGAACAACTCAACATTATTTGCAGATACTGTGATACGATAGAGGTGGGATTGGGCGAACATTCCGGCTTACAGACGCCACTGTAAAATAAAGATTAACATGGGATGAAAAGTTAATACATGAACCAAAGTAATTTTGGAGTGCTGTTTTGTTCTGAGACGACTTATTTTAACAATTTAACAACGAATGTAGAATGGACAATCGAATATTTGAGAAGTACTGTCTGCAATCCACAGTTCAACGTGGGTATTTGGGCGCAATGACATGGGCAACAATTTGGGATCCTGGAAGTCGAGGGATGAGTACATTCGCGATCTTGGGAATCATCTAGTGCTATAGTTTTGGAAGGGTATTTTGCGGTTAAGCGCACACAAACAGCAATCACACACACACACACACACACACACACACACACACACACACACACACACACACACAAAAGGGTTGGAGTTTCTCTGGAAATCATAAATCCTGTTGTGAGCTATCCTGAACACTTTTTGAGGGATTACTTGAGTCCTTGACCATTAAATGAGAAAATTAAGACCCATTCCTGCATCATCTTATAATATAACACTAAAGAAAACCTAAAATGAACTTTGACAGAGTCTTGACCTTGCCAAAATACAAAAATAAATCATTATCTTTATACATGCCAAAGCGTGTCATATTCTTTAATGAGGTCAGTCTGGAGAAGCTACTCGGTATTAACTGTTTTTCCTTATTTTTTTGGATGAAATGTGACCATTCATTTACAGTATATATATATATATATATATATATATATACAGGGCGTCCCAAAAAAATGTATACACACTTTAACAGCTGATAGCTCAATTCATGTTCTTTCTTTCCAAGTTAAACCCATTAGAATTAATAATGGCAGTCAGACTAAGCTTTGAACAAAGGAAATTCATTCTAAAATGCTACTGGAAGTGTGAAAACGCAGTTGAAGTGCAAAGACAGTTTAGGAGGGAGTTTCAAACAGATCCACCAACGCGACTTACCATCACTCGAATTAGAGATAAGTTTGAAGCCGATGGAACTGTTCAGAATGTCCACAAGAAGCGTTCCGGAAGACCACGGACATCGACAAGCCCCACAAAGCAAGAAAGCGTACTGGAAACGTATCACCAAAGTCCAAGAAAATCTGTGCGGCAAGCGAGTCGTGAGGTAGGAATTTCAGAATCGTCTGTCCAACGCATTTTGAAGCGCTGTCAATGGAAAAGTTACATTCCAAGATTAGTCCATGCTATTAATGAAGATGATGATGATCCGGACCGAAGAGTGGAGTATTGCGAGTGGTACTTGGCACGATGTGGATGTGGATTGGACGAAGGGGTTTCGTAGAATACCCTCCGCGTTCACCAGACCTCACACCACTAGACTTTTTTTTATGGGGATACTTAAAAGACAAAGTCTACGCTATAAAACCTGCAACAGTCGCTGAATTGAGAGCAGCCATTAAACGAGAATGCACACAAATACCAAACGAAATGTTTCGTGATGTTTGCGATTCCATTGCTTCGCGTTATCAGCAGTGCCTGGACCAGAACGGACGTCAGTTTGAAAACAGACGTTGACAAAACAATTAAATAATGTCTGTAGATTCTATTACATTTTGAAAATGAAATGTATTTTAATAAACACTGCCTTTATAAGTATTTAAAGTGTGTATACATTTTTTTGGGACGCCCTGTATATATATATATTACATTTTTATACCGATCTCATATTACTTCTATTAATCACTCTTAAATGTAACTTATCTCAAATAGAGTTACATTATATTTTTATCATGTGAGTGGAGAGAAGTCCGGACACGAGTAATAATTAATTGAAGAGCAAAAAAAGAGAATTTTTTTTTCTAAGAACCAAAATAAGAATTAAAAAAAAAAAATTCCTCATCAAAATATCGAATTTAAATGTAATTTAGATTTTTCTTTTTAAGAAATATTAAAAAATTAAAATGACTGTACTTGAAAGTAATTTATAAAATGAATATAGATTCTATGCATATATATTTATAATATATATATATATATATATATATATATATATATATATATATATATATGTGTGTGTGTAAGCAAAATGGTTATTCCAAGTACTTTCGCATATTTGTGTGTTTTCGATAAGGATATGAACTGTACAATGGTATTGAATGACAATCATATTTTCCGAAGCTATATCATATACAGTATATATTTATATATGATATATATATATATACGAGTATGTTTGTGCGTGTGTGTGTGTGTGTGTGCGTGTGCGTGTGCGTATAAACGCCATACATAAACAGTATATAGGATATAGCATAAGCAAAGCGTTATAGGAATTAGTCTTTTGAAGTTGGGACTTCGTATTTGAAGTTCATATTTCCCTTTACAGCCAATTAAGAAGACCATAATCTGAACGGAGATCATTTGAAACTATAATTTCGGCTAAACCGGTCTTAAATGAGGCAAGAAGCATTACATACTGATCGTCGAAGATATATGAAGAAATATGGACTCGCAAACTGCTTTTGATGGCAGAATAAATAATATATGTTCTGTGCGCGTTATATTTACTTTATAAGTTTATGGATAAGGAAAAAGTTCTCTCCCTTGGAAGCAAATCGGGTAGACATTTTTTTTCTGGTAGATTGTTATCGTTTACTTAATGCGCGTGTATATATACACCCGTGGGTACAGAATTTAAATTCTGTACAGTATACTTAAATTCTGTACCGATTCATCTATTTGTTGTACCTGGTATTCCATACATTAAAACCAAGCTCACCCTTTCGTCTATTGTTAATTTCGCAGCCATCCCTTACCTGAAAGAAAAAAATATATATTATAGTCAACACTGAAAATTCCTGTAGTGCGCTACTTTTGCGTCACCCTATATATTGCTATGGAAAAGTTTGGAAACGTCACTAAAATTGACCAAAAAATGCTTCATATTCCACTTAAATCTAGAATTTGGCAATAAATGTCCCTAGATAGCCTAAATAGGATAATTTGTGAACGTTACGCATACGCAATATAAATAAACTACAACGTTATCTGTTCATTATCTGAAAGCATTCTCACAACTGCATCACTCAGCTATGTTATCTTTTGTTCTTTTCATTGAAAACCGATTTCATGCTACCGGCTTCTACATTCTTTGCTTAACAACAGTAGAATAATTGTGTTTGTAGAATGTTTCCAATATAACAATGGTACATAATGTGTTCTATAAACATTCCCAGTTTTCTACAACATGTATCGAAATAATGAGTGCCTTGAACTCTCTTATGAGTGAATTCAATTGTTTCGCATGCAATGGCTCTAGTACGGCAGATGCCAGAAGATATTCGCGTAAAGATCGTAACTTTACGAGAAGAAAGATATGCTATTAGAAAAACTGCTAAAAACTGAACGTTTCTATAAAAGGGTGGGACTCTCTCAAAAGCCATCCTGAAACAGGGTCAACTAAAAACAAACAATGAAAAGGAAGGCCAAGAAAAGCGAAAAAAATCTCAAGATCAGTACTTGAAGGTTATATGCCTAAAAGAGAGGAGACAATCGAGTCGTAGTTTGTAGTAGGATTTTAATTTTTCTCAGGGCACTAACGTTACGGCTGTAACAATACAACGTCGATTGCAAGAAGCAGGGTTGCACGGAAGAGTTGCTGCTGAAAGAGGGTAATATATACATGAACTCATGCTCATTGGAAGTCAACTGATTGGGCGAAGATTTTGTGGATAGTTGAGTCAAAATTTGAAATCTTTGATCTAAAAGAAGACCGTACGCATGACGTCGATAGGGTGAGAGAAATATGTGCTTACAACCAGCAGTAAAGCATAGTATGGAATTTATCAATGTTCGGGAGTCTATAAGTTTATTTGGAATTGACTCCATTGTGAAAATCGGTGGTACTCTAACTAAAGAGAAGTACAAGCGAATTCTTCATCTTCATGCTGTGCCAGATGGAAAGTGTTTGATTGCGCAAGGGTTCATCTTCCATCAATATAACGACCTCAAACACACGGCACTGATTATAAAAACATGTCTGAAGGGAAGGAGGACGCTAGGGACCTAAAAATTATTGAATGACCATCGCAAAGCCCCGACGTGAGTCCAATTGAGGCTATATGTAACTATGTAGACGCTGAAAACGATAAACTGAAGCCATTTAATACTGAGCAACTGTACCTGCAATATTTGGCTGAATATTCTACCATCAGTGGTAAAGAAATACACTGACACCATTATTAACACAGTCCAAGCTGTTACAAGGGCAAAAGGGGTCCACACTAAATACTCGCATATACTGTATATCTTTGTCTATGTAATTCTGTAAAAAATAATATGTTTGTACTTGTTTTATACTCATTCACAATGTACATATGCGATGTTGGTTACAAATATCCATATACCATTGGTGTTTCCAAGCTTTTTAACAGTACAGTATAAATACACACACACACAAAAAACTATGAACGTTTTCCATAAAATTGTCATTAAAATTTCTAAAAAATTCTTTATTTTAATTTTTTGCGAACGTTCCGTGACCTCATAGAACGAATTCCATCAAATCCTGTTCAAAAAATACTTTCAGGGGATCCCCGGTGGGAAAATTATTCCCGAGGGATATTAAATGTCAAGCTTTGGGGATATTTATTATAGAAACTAGTTTTTAGTATAAAATCATTCAGTTACGTAACACACACACACACACACACACACACACACACACACACACACACACACACACTACGTGTATATATATATATGAATGGTATCACTTAGTTCATTGCTTGGATCATCTCTTATTTTATAAAATATATTTGGGTTTGATTGTAATTTCTAATTCTCTTTGTAAACGTTTGCTCTCTCTCTCTCTCTCTCTCTCTCTCTCTCTCTCTCTCTCTCTCTCTCTCTCTCTCTCTCTCTCTTTTCCCAGTTGGTTCTTCCGCCGAGTTTTATTCACTCACTAGGTTTCTCAGGGCCGTTTCTAGCCATTAGGGGGCCCTAAGCACTATACCCATTTGAGGCCCCACCCTTCCATCCACCAACTCACGCCTTACTACATCACCTCAGCACGCACGTACAAAAAATGGCTGTGTTAATAAAAAACAATTATGAAACAATTTTAATGAAACATTTATGTCCAAAACAACAAATATGTACTTTCAGAAGACAAACAGAAAAAATACTCTTCATGAAATTCCTGAAAATTAGCTTATACATTATTTAGAATAAATGACACAGAACTATGTATAAAAAATAATGCAATTATTTACTACCAAACAATTACTAACTCTACGATACAATCGTGTAATAGCTAACAGTTATACAGAAGAGTTTGTATCTTCAAAATTTTTGCCTCCTAGATTTTTTCTGGCCGAAATCATCAATAACATCATCATATGAAATCTCCCTGCCAACGTCCTGGTTGATGCTTATGATGCCAAGGCCACTGAGGCGATCCTGCACCATTGATGATCTGAGGTAGTTCTTGATTAGCTTCATCTTAGAGAAGCTCCTCTCGGCTGATGCTACTGTCACCGGTACGGTAAAGTGCAGGCAATTCTTAGTGCAACCCAGAGATTGGGGTATAGTTCCTCCAGTTACTTCTGATGAATGAAGGAGAGAAGCTCCAATGCAGTCATGTTGTGTGAAGGTAAAGTCGGCAAGTTCTTAATTTCGAGGGCCAGTTCTCTTCCATCAATGTCAGAGTCAGCTCCAGAGCTCAGTATCTTAGAGCTTTTCACATTTGCAGGACAAGTCTTCCTTGTTCATTGTGGTGAAGTTTAGGAGAACCCCAAATATGTCCCTCACATCATCTAATGCTTTGAATCTCTCATTTATTGACCCGATAGCACAATCCACCACCACATTGAAAATTTGACTTCCAGCCTCTCTAAGGCTTGTGTAAATGGTTCGTCAGGAGCTCCGTAAGCAAAGTGCTTTTTTGTGGATCTGAGCCTCTTCTCCTTCAGCACAGCCTCCACATTCATTTCCTCACATATGTCCCTAGCTACGACTTGTGCTGCAACAAAACCTGTGTTTCTGTAGCTGGTGAGTGAGTCTTTTGTTTTTGTGAGGAGGTTGACTGCCACATCAAACTGCATTGTAGGAGACTGCAGAAGTTTGCTCACATGGTTAACTGCATGAAGAATGTCATACCATACTACTGTGCAAATCTGAAAGCGATAAGACCCTACCTCCTCTGCAAGTGCTTTGTGCTTCAGTCCTGGCTCTGGCATCTGTGGCATTGTTTCTGACTTCCAACAGGGCCTCTCTGATGTTGTGGCTCTGGTATCGCACAGCCTCAATGCTCTTAAGCCGGCTCTCCCACCTGGTTTCACTCCAAAACTCGAGTGTTATGTTTACGTGCTTCTTTAGGATTGTCCATCTCTGTGTAGCTGCTGCAAAAAGGTTGTACAATTTTTGTACGTTGCCAAAGAAGCTGATGGCATCTGTGGAAGCTTTAGCTGCATCAGCCACTACAAGATTCAGAGTGTGAGCCCCACATGGAACATAGAGTGCACGACAGTTCTTCTCTAATAACCTTGCCTGAACACCTTTGTTCTTGCCCTTCATGTTCGCTCCGTTGTCATATGACTGTCCTCTGCAGTCATCAAAGTGAATATTCAGTTCATCTAGTCTCTTCAGAATCAGAACTGATAAACCCAGGCCTGTACTTTCTGAAGCCTCAAGAAAGCCCAAGAAGTATTCTTTTATTGAGTAATATTTAGCTTGTTTTATTTCTGCAACAATGGCATCCAAGATCTTCCCACTAATGGACCCAATGAGCTCATTTTGAATGATGTTTCCTAGGTAACTTGAATGACTATATTGGCCACTTTCGACTACTGATGCGTTGTTTCATCACTGGATCAAATTTGGCAAGCAGCTCAACCTCCTTCAAGAAGTTGCCATTGTCTCGATTGTACAATGTAAAGGAAGACCCCCTGAAAGCAAGGTTTCTCTCTGCCAGTGATTGGATTATACTTACAAGACGTGTAAGAACATCTCGCCAGCGTCTTCGCTCTACCTCCATTAATGACATTTCAGTTTGGTCAATGGTCCTCCCAGATTTTAGCCGCAGTTCCAGATCCTTCCATGTTGCCATGTTATCTACATGTTCTGAACTATTTTCATGGCCTTACAGAAGCGAACCAACGTTTATCCAGTCTGAAAGTCCATTCGTAATTAGTTTGTACGACTTCCTTGAAAACAACTTGCAGCAGAAGCAATAAAGAGCATCATTCCTTCTAGAGTACATCAGCCAGCTTCGCTTTATTTTTTCCCATATATTAATTAATGTTCTGTACATGTAATGGTGATGAACGCTTCTACCGTCCTCTCTTTTAGGGAATGTGAAATCTGGACTGATTTGAAATGGTCCTTGAGACAACAGATCTGTCTTCAAGGCATCTGACAGGACAACTGGCCAGTCATACAGATCAAGCGGTGGAGCAGATCTTGGTTCTTGTTGCTCAGTAGAAATGCCTGTGTGTGGTGTTTGAAGCTGAGCAGAAGATGGGCCACTTGGTGGTTCATCAGGCTCTACTTCCACGGGTGTTTAAGGTTGCATAGAGGATGGTCCTGCTGTTGGCTCATGATGCTCATCAAGCTTTGCTGAGGATGGCTTTTCCAAATATTTCAGTAGTGCTCCTGAGAAGAACATAAATTACATATTCTGTTAATTTTTGCTAAAATACTCTTTCTTATCTTGTTTGATAAAATAATTGATCTGTGTGAACAGAATTTGAGGTGATGTGATCCATTAAATTTCACATTTCGAAATATAAATATTAGAGAGACTAGCTTACTCTACACGATTCCTGAGCACTTGCCTAGCTTGATGGTCTACCTAACCTAGTTGCCTGAACTGTAATCATAAGAATATATGATACAAGTGGCACATCTCACCTGTGCTACTGGAAAGCTTCTCCTCCTCTATTTTCTTCTTTTTCCGTTTGTCAGCTCCTGATGGATAATGTCGTTTCATTTTCCAAGATGCACGAAGTCACATCAAGTTAACCACAACTAATCTGCTAAATAATGCTAATCATGATAATAATGATGATAATAATAATAATTGTTATAATTGTTATAATTGTAATGTTAATCAAATACATTCAAATAATCAGACCATTTAGGTTTTAACCAACAAAATTCACATTATCTGAAAAAGATGAGAAAAGAATTAATAAACTTGAAAACATAACGAAAATAATCCTAGGTTTTAAAGTGTTACAAAATCTCTTAATAATTAGTAAATTAATGAAATAATGTTTTACAATACTAGAAAAATTAAGCATTTAGGAAAGTATAGCATATAGTAAGAATAAAGTTAAATAATATAGAAATAAGATCTCACAATAGTTATTTACACATAACGACCAAAACGTTTCGTTTGTCTCCGTTTTATCACATTTGTCTCATACAAAAACTTTAATTAATACGAAAATAATAAGGATAATAATAATAATAATAACAATAATATTAATAATAACTTCAGCTATATTCCTATTTTTGCCCACTGAGCTATGATCTGGGAGCCTGTCTAGGGGCCCCCTAATAGCAGCGGGCCCTAAGCCCGCTTAGTCTGCTTATGCCAGGAAACGGCCCTGAGGTTTCCTCATTTACTCTCCTGCCTTCCTCACTCGCTTTCTAACTTTCTCTATTCACCCCTCAGCCATTCATAATCCCCTTCAGCCTCTTCTCTCGCCTTCATATCCTTCCTCATTCCCCCTCCAGCCTTCTTCACTCGCCTTTTATATCCTTCCTCATTCACTCTAGCTTTTCTATGGCCCTCCAGTCTCTCTTCTCGCCCTTTTCATTATTTTCCAGCCTTTCTCATTTACCCTCTAGGCTCTCTACTCGCTTTCTAGACTTACTCATTCACTCTCTAGTCTTTCTAATCACGTACCATCCTCTTTTCTCGGCTTCTAACCCTCTTCATTCACTCTAAACCTTTCTCATCGCCCTCCGTATCCTCTCTCTTTTTCTTATTCGCTCTCTAGCCTTTCTCATTGACCTTTCGCCGCTTTATCGTCTTGTAGCCTTCCTAATTTCTTTTCTAGTATTTTTCATTCACCCTTAATTCAGCGTTCTCCATTCCTGCAGATTTTCTAGTGGTAGGGCGTCATGTTTCTCTTTCTTGCATTACTGTACCATAAATGTAATTATTCAGATTTAAAAAGTTTTTATTCATTATTAGGTGCTGGTTAAGTGTGCGGTCTACCTACGATTGGTTAGGTTTAGTCATGATATTTTCGTTAAAACTAACGAAAATATCATGACTAAACCTAACCAATCGTCAAGGGCGATTGACAATGGGATGTAAACAAACAATTAGTAAACAAGATAAGAAGCTATAATTAAAAGGTAGACCGCCGAATCGTAGGTAGACCGCACACTTAACCAGCACCCATTATTATTATTATTATTATTATATTAATAAATTAAAATAATGCATATTGGAACTTGATTTTTGTTCTCTCGTGATTCTAGATATATTGGTCATCAAGATTCTTTGTGTAGTTTTGCTTGAGATTTTACTCAAGCGCTTTCATGTGTTAACATGTGTAACTATTATATTTGTAGTTATTCCTCTGCATGGCATATTTATCTGGTGACACGTGGAAACCTGGACTTTGTTAATTAGCCCTTTAAGGACCAGTGTAGTATTTCACTATTCTTTGCTGGCTCTTGCCAGACGATATTTTTAGTCCTATAGAAGAACCTTGGGCTTGAAAAGGTTTGCTTAAGTACTCGTTCGTCAAATATTGAAGTTCTATTTATAGAATAAAGTAATTTTCACTTTAACTAAATGTTTAAAATCAACAGTTCCTTATTATAATAATTCTGGTGGCGTGTGACAACTTCAGAGGAAATAAAAATCCTTGTTATAATTTACAATGGTTATGAAATAAGGGCTTAAGGAAACTTAAATATTTTATGATAGATTTTTCAATTTAGATAATAATATTAAAATAACGATATTAATAGGTTATGTCGGAACATAACAGAAGCCTTAGAAGCTAAGTTAATGGGGACTTTATGAGTTATTTTTAGGGTCAATTAATAATACGTAGATCTAACACAGAAGTTATAAAACTCCAAAAAGGCTTTCTGGAGAGTTATTAAAATATGACTTTATAAAGTCGTAAATAGAAAGTGAGAAGTCAAAGGAAGTAACTGAATTAATTTTAAATTTAGGAAGTGCTTTTAGGGTTTGAAAGTTTTAGGCAATGAAAATTAAATGATACCCCGCAATTATTCATTTGTGACGCATTTAGAATGCGAATTCTGGAGGAGAAATCTAAAAAGAAGATACAGACGATGCATAACTCTGAAGGGTAAAATAAAGAATTTATCAGAAGGTAAGTGACATGATCAATTTTGGTATGAATAATCCATTATTTTTACACTGAGGAAACGAACATATAAAAATCAATGCTTGAGACAATTATGTACTTTACTCGCTAGAGTAACCTCGTAGTAAAAGCTCTCAGTTGTTAATTTGAAGGTTTACGTTCGAATCTCGGGTTGGACCTCGGATTTTAGCGATTAAGAGACTCTTCTACGTATTCCTTTCTAGGGTAGTGGTTCGAATTTCACGTAAAACTGTAGGTTCCCTTCATCACGTGACCTTTGCCGTTTCTAAAGGAGACTAAATAACCGTAAACATACCATCTTCGCAGTCTTGATCGATAAATTATATTGGGTTAAATTAGGTAAGGTCAAGTTAACATATAAGTCAGGTTTAGTTAGGTTATGTTAAGTTAGGTTCAATTAGGTTTTTAAGAGTGTCACTAGAATGTTCCTTCGACCAAAGGGTCGGAGACCCTGTTTCAGATTAAAAATCAGTCACGAGTCGAGGATCCACATAAAAATGTCCTAAAAAGTCAATTGGAAAGGAAATTAATAAAGGAACTATGGTGAAAATGAAACTAGAAAGGATCGAGTGATGATCTTGATAGGCGCACGGTTGAAGTGAGGAATGGTATATGTGTTTGACGACCACAAATCATCGCGAGACTGGTGGCATCTATGCCAAAAAAGGATGGAACGTACGATTGAAAAAGCGGGAGTAATAAATCAGATATTACTGTAAGTACGGCTCTTATACTTCATTAAAGCGTTGTTATTGAGCTACCTGTATAATCATTAATGTTTCTGGATAAATGAGAATAAACTTTATTTATACTTGTCCCGATACCTTATATTAGAAATAGGAGATGTAAAGGTATTAACACTGAACAGTACGAGTAGATATTATAATTAACACTTTGGATGCCATGTTGGTCTCGTCTGTTCAACCTTGTTATGTGTTATCTCCGAGCAGGCCACGTTGGTCCTATTGTATCCAACAGGATACGTTTTTAAATAAAGAAGCTTCGCTACTTGTTGCCAACAGATAGAATAATGCCATTTTGCGCATGGCTGACTGATAAATTCCTCATTATTTGTTCATATATGATTTATACTTGTTGGCCATTTTGGTTCAACATGGCCCATTTATAATATTATATATATTCTGAGGAAATATAAATAGGTAAATAAGGTACTTTACTCGTATTTTTTTCTTTTTATATGCAAAAATAATAATAATAAAGGTGTTGGATTATCTAAAGTAAGAATGTTCTAAGATAATTCACTATTGCGTGTAAAGGAAAAGTTTTGTTGACTCGATGCGTCTACCAATTTCCACTCAATATCTACATTAGCGTCAGTATCAGTTATTGTTCATTAGCATAGCTGGAGGGTTCATCATTCGAATCACTCGAAGAAGTTTCATTCGTGCTAAGTTGGTAATTTTCATCAGTGTGTTGGTTTACGTCGTCGTCGTCGGCCTAGGCAAGCTACGGCTTGGGACCGTAGCGCATCTATCCGGTATAGGTTAACCTGGATGATGTAGCCATAAGCACTGCCGCTAGTTAAGTGCCAACCAGTGATTATCTCACTAGCCGTATTGAGTCCGTTAGGCGAAACTGCGACAGTACCAAAGGTGGAAAATATAACCGTTGGATTTCTATTATTTATTTGCAAAATGGACATGGTATTAGATTAAAATAATATTTGAATATAAATAATTAACTGACAATTGTGATATATAATTAATTATGTTTACATACAATAAAATAATATAGTATACATAAAATTAGTATTAATGTGGTTCACAATTGAATTATAATGGGGTAACTAATTTAAAATGAATTTATAACTATTCCGAAATTCAAGACGGTAAAATTAACATTTATCTTGAAACTAAAATAAGAGTATTCACTACACACTCCCCCACCAGAGAGGAAGTTCAAAGAGTTCCGAACGACACAGATTTCCGCTGAACCTTTTTGGTAGCTACTTGTACCTCACTTAAGGTTGATTCCAAAACGCAGGCTTAAGACGATCGATAGAAACCTTGTCGACTTTGGAACCGCGCTGGATGAGAAATGATTTGCGCGTACGTCGGAGAACTTCATAGGGTCCGTCATATGGACATTGGAGAGGCCGTTTTGGGACAGGTACACGAACGAAAACGTGGGTGCAAGATTGGAGGGCTGGGGAAACAAAGATGTTCTGTTGGCTAGTCAAACGAGGGGGAACAGGCTGAAGGGACTGCATGTGAGAGGAAAGTGTTTGAGCGAATTCCGTAGGATCACATGACTTATCCCCTGCAGTGAAGTAGCCACCTGGTAGCCGCAGTGTTGTTCCATAGACTAGTTCAGCCGCTGTAGTCTTCAGATCACTCTTAAATGCAGAGCGAATACCAAGCAACACGAGTGGAAGCTTATCCATCCAATGGGAGTCTTCGTGACACATAAGGGATGACTTCAGCTGGCGATGGAAGCGTTCGACGAGGCCGTTAGCTTGCGGATGATACGCACAGGTATGCGCATGTACTGTACCCAACAAGCTGGTAAACTTCTTCCAAAGCGAAGACTCAAATTGGCGACCTTGGTCAGTGATGACTTTTGTTGGCAATCCAAATCTTGATACCCATCCATGAAGAAAGGCTCTTGCAACAGTGTCCGCTTGGATATCAGGAAGTGGGATGGCTTCAGGCCATCTGGAAAAGCGGTCGAGACAGGTGAGCAGATAACGTTGGCCTTGAATCACTGGAAGAGGGCCAACAATGTCTACATGAATTACCTCAAATCGCTGGGATGGGGGCGGAAATGCGTCAAAGGGGGACCTGGTGTGCCTTTGGACTTTGGCACGCTGGCAGGCAAGGCACGTTTTGGTCCAATGTTTGACATCCTTCCGCATCGAGGGCCAAACAAAGCGAGAGGTAACCAGGTGTTGCGAAGCACGGATACCAGGATGGGAGGGCTTATGAAGATCCGTGAAGACTGCTTTTCTGTGACATGGAGGGACATAAGGGCGAATAGCAGCTGTTGATACGTCGCAATAGAGGGGCACAGACAATCCTGGCATACTCATTTTCTTGAGGGAAAGTGAGTGAGTGGAGTCTTCTCTGAGCAGGTCTTGTAGTTCCGTATCCTTATCTTGATCCTGTGCAATAGCATTCCACTGTGTAGAGCTGAGGGTAACAGAAGTAATCTCTATTCTTGAAAGTGCATCCGCTGGAGTGTTCAAGACACCTTTGATGTGGCGGATATCTGTGGTAAATTGCGAGATATAATCGAGTTGCCTGATGACTCTGGGAGAGTGGTTACAGCTGTTTTTATTGAAGACAGTGACCAAAGGTTTGTGGTCGGTAAAAACACAAAACTCTCGGCCTTCAAGGAAATGTTGAAAATGCTTCACGTTTAAGTAAATAGCAAGAAGTTCACGTCCGAAAGCACTATAACGCGTTTGGGCTGGCTGCAGCTTTTTCGAGTAAAACGCGATGGGTGCTTGTTGACCGTTAATGGTTTGTTCCAACACTCCACCGATCGCAACATCTGATGCATCGACCGTCAGAGTTAGGGGGGCATCACTGATAGGAAATGACAGAGACAATGCACTATTGATAGCATTTTTGGCATTGTCGAACGCCTGTAAACTATCGCTACACCATAACAATTTCGTTACCTTGCGTTTGTGTGTGATCATAGCGTGTAGAGGAGCAAGAACACTAGCACAGTTTTTAATGAACTTGTGGTAATAATTTACCAAACCTAGAAACCGACGTAACTCACGCTGATTATTTGGCATAGGGTAATTTTTTATCACTTCACACTTGTCCTGAAGGGGGGTAATTCCGTGCTGCGAAATCGTGTGACCAAGAAATTCCAAGGTTGGCTGTGCAAACACACACTTAGATGCATTAATAGTAACACCGTATTGTTCTAAGCGTTGAAAGAGGAGTGAAAGATGTTCCTTATGTTCCTCTTCCGTTGAGCTGGCCACAAGCAAATCATCGATGTAGGCATAAACAAAGTCTAAGCCTCTGGTGACCTCATCTATAAACCTCTGAAAGGTTTGCGCAGCATTCCGTAGCCCGAACGGCATCTTCACAAATTCGAATAACCCAAATGGTGTACAAACTGCAGTCTTGGGAATATCCGAAGGCTCTACGGGAATGTGGTGGAAAGCCTTAACGAGATCTATTTTACTGAAGATAGATTTGCCGTGGAGAAGAGAAGTAAAGTCTTGGACATTTGGTACCGGATATCGGTCCGGGATGGTTGTCGAATTCAAAAACCGGTAATCCCCACATGGTCTCCAGTCTCCTGACTTCTTCTGGACCAGGTGTAGGGGAGAGGACCAACTGCTTTTGGAAGGTCTTATTATCCCAAGATCCATCATAAGCTGGAATTCCGATTTGGCAGCTTTCAGTTTGTCCGGGGCAAGACGTCTGGGTTTTGCAAACACAGGGGGACCTTTTGTTGTAATGTGATGGGTAATGGTGTGCTTAATGGTATCACCCATCTGCATCGGTTGAAGAATTCCTGGATATCGCTGGAAAAGGCACTGGTACATGGAATTAGGGGAACGAGGGAAAGTGCAGAGTTCGAGGCGTCCGGAAGGGCAACCTGTTTGGCAAGAACAGAAAGCAGTGTGGCCTGGTCGCATAAGCGTCGCTTGTCAAGATCCACCAGGAGTTTGAAATGCTGGAGGAAGTCAGCGCCGATTATGGGATGCTGCACTTGAGCACAGATGAAAATCCACTTGAAGGATCGGTGAAGGCCCAAGTTTAGTTCACGCGACTGAGTACCGTACGTGGGTATGCGTGAACCGTTAGCAGCGTATAGAGGCGGAGATTCCGAGTGCGTATGACCAGATTTTTGAGGGAATACACTGACTGACGCTCCGGTATCAACCAAGAAATTGACACCAGAGTTCCTGTCCTTTATGAATAACAGGTTGGCAGTGCGAGTACTAGACGCCATTAGGACTCGCTGCTGGGGTTTTCCGACGAAAAATTGCAAGGGGAGATGCACTTCCTAGCCTTCTTTCCAAATTTCGAGTGGTAGAAGCAGATCTTCCCGGAACTCGAACGATGCCTCTTCGTAAATCTTGACCGAGAATGGCTTCTTTGCCGTTGATTTTGTAGCAGAGAACAAACGTGGTTGAGTCGTTGACTTAACTCTTTCACTTTCAACTCCAGTTCCGATTGTGTGTTCACGTTGTTGACCGGAGCTGTGTCAATCTCCACTACTTTGTCGGCAGTTTCTGCTAGTTATCACTGGAGTAGCAGGATCCATAGTGGCCAAGACACGCTGAGTTGATGGAGGAAGTTTCTGCAAGAACAACTGTCTAAAGATGTCCTTATCGAAGGTTTGTGCGCGTTCGCCTAGAGCGCACTGCATAGCCCTCAGCATTTGAGTGGGCTTACGGTCTCCAAGTTCTTCTTTTGAGATTAACTGATGTAGTTTCTCACGCTCGGAGACAGTGGTGCGGCACAGGATGGCAGACTTCAGATCGTTGTACGGGTCCTCACTCGTGGAAGTAGACACGATGACGTCACGGACTTCAGAGATGATGCTCGCTGGTAGAGAGGACAAAACATGATCGTATTTCGTCCTGCTAGCGGTGATTCTTCCCAAGTTGAATTGTGATTCCACTTGGTGGAACCAAATAAATGGATCACCCGGCCAGAAGACGGGGAGCTTTACGCTCAAGTGGGAGATGGCACCAGCGTCGTCAGGCATCTTCTCCTATGCTTGCTGACGTACAAGCAAGACGACAAGTTACCAACGAAGGAGTGGAGGTTGAGACGAGCGCAGGCACAGAGCGCACGGGCAGGGGTGAGGGGCAGAGGGCACGAGCGACATTACAGTCTGGTCCTAGTCGCTCGGGTGAAGGGGGTGGTGGGCACGAACGACGTTACAGTCTGGTCCTAGTCGCTCGGGTGAAGGGGGTGGTGGGCACGAACGACGTTACAGTCTAGTCCTAGTCGTTCGGGTGAAGGGGGTGATGGGCACGAACGACATTACAGTCTAGTCCTAGTCGTTCGGGTAGAAGGGGTAATCCAGCTCCGGGGTCATCAATTGTTGGTTTACGTCGTCGTCGTCGGCCTAGGCAAGCTACGGCTTGGGACCGTAGCGCATCTATCCGGTATAGGTTAACCTGGATGATGTAGCCATAAGCACTGCCGCTAGTTAAGTGCCAACCAGTGATTATCTCACTAGCCGTATTGAGTCCGTTAGGCGAAACTGCGACAGTACCAAAGGTGGAAAATATAACCGTTGGATTCTATATTTATTTGCAAAATGGACATGGTATTAGATTAAAATAAATATTTGAATATAAATAATTAACTGACAATTGTGATATATAATTAATTATGTTTACATACAATAAAATAATATAGTATACATAAAATTAGTATTAATGTGGTTCACAATTGAATTATAATGGGGTAACTAATTTAAAATGAATTTATAACTATTCCGAAATTCAAGACGGTAAAATTAACATTTATCTTGAAACTAAAATAAGAGTATTCACTACAAGTGGAATAATCATCATTGATATCTAAATCGGAATCAGAACTGGTTGAAAACCACCTCTTTATTTCTTTCAACCTTATGTGAGCACTCGTAGAAGCAATTGGGTTGGTCATTGAAATTGAAGGACCTTTCGATTGTTTTTCAACTGAAAATTTTTCTTTTCCATAAAATATTTGGGGACGAAGTGGCAGAGGCATTTTTACTAAAATTTAACGACTGATATATAGTAAATACAAAGATTTCTATTAATTAGAAATTACTAAATTATTAATTTATAAATTGAAAAAAAGAAAAATAAAGGTTAGGAAAAAGGGAAATTTTTTTTTAACAAAGTTTAACAGTTTTGGACACGTGTGACCAACATGGCCTAAAATACAAAAAAATATCTACTAGGCCATGTTGTACCTATGTGACCAACATAAAAAAATATGTATAAATTCTCTAAACTTTATCAAAATCCAAATTTAATATAATAAATATATCAAGGAATAAGAGACACAACTAAATTAACTTGAATAAAAGTTTGGCCTTATATAGGGTGAGCGAAAAGTCCCTCTGCACCTGCAAGAAGCGTAGTGAACCTGTACCTGCACTGTGTTGGAAGTGGACAGGTGCACAGGGACATTTCGTTCACCCTGTACAAAGGGGTATGATTATAAGCACGGCAGTCAAAGCGTTAACCCTATTAGGACACTATAAAGACTTTGTAAAGTTTCAAACAATCAGCTCGGTGGGTAACACAGTTTCCTCATAAGCAAAGTGACGACACTGAGCTCGGGGTTCGAATCTCGATGATGTTGCTTATAATAATAATAATAATTAATTAATAATACAGGAGTTAGCCCACTGGGACGAATAAGTTGAAATGAGCGCTGTTCCAATTTCGGGCTCACCTGACTGATTAATTATTGATATGTTATCTGGAAAATTAAGTTTGTCGACGAATGTGTCAAATTCTTTACTGTATTCGTTAGATACGGATTTTAGCATAAGCACTGTGCTCTTGACATCATATTTAACAAAAACTAAACTATAAAAATTTGCCAAAATTGATTCTTAGAAGGTTAAATACACTTTGGCCCCGAAGAGAATTGATTATTTACAAACACGGAAAAACTATCTATAATTTCTGTAATTTCAGTATTGTATACTTTTTAATGTACGAGTACATGAATTCTAAAGTTTAAGACATCAAAAAATGAATGCATCGTACTAGCTATCTTTTGTATTCAATAAAAGATTATATATATTTATATATATATATATATATATATATAAGGGTTCCAAAAACCTTAGCCCCCCCCCCCCCCATTTGCAGCTTACATGTTTACTTATATCGAAATAGTTTTTAGTGATTATAAAAATATATAAAATTCTTTATTTATTGCAGGTATTAAAATTACTCTAGCTGATAAAGTGATAATATAATGGCTTCTCAATTAATTGGTGATTCGGAGAGGCAACGTGTGATAGATCGCATACGAGCAATAACATTTCGGGAAGCTCGTGATGCTGGAGCCACCTTTATAACACGTTCATGGGTTGCCAAAAAGTTGCGAAGAAGTGAGGACTTTGTCAAAAGAAATTGGAATAGAACTTTGGATGAATGTGAAATGGATACAACCAAATCTGGGCGCCCAAATTTGCCACTCTCTCAGGAAACAAAGGACATCATTGAAAGCGGTACGCGTAAGCGGAAAAACAGTTGTGCTAAACTTTCTAGAGAGATCGAAGTGTTGAGAGGAAAGATCGTTAGTGGTGAGATCATTCGACTGTACCGTCATAGGCAAGGTTGAAAGCCTTGGCATGAACTTCCAAAGCCAAGAAAAACTCAACTTAACATCGATGACAGAATGTGGTTTGCCCATTATCTTGAAGATTGGGATGTGAATGATTTCATGCATTTAGCTGTCTCCGATGAGTTTTTTGTTTACGTAACACGTCGGCCTAACTACCAAAATGATCGAGTGTGGGCCACAACACCAGATGAAATCGATGACAATGAACATTATCGCGAATTATTAAAAAGTCCAGACTGTGTTGGTGTGTTTGTTTTGTTCACTGCAAAGAAGCTCATGTGGGTGCTGAAGCCAAATGGTCAGAGTTGGGATGGACAGTATTTTCGTGATATTATTCTATCCCAGCATGTCATTCCTTTTCTAAGAAACCCAATTATGGATGTCGATCAGGTCACACTTCTGCACGATAAGGCCCCCTGCTTTAAAGCATTAGCCACTCAACAGTTATTGCGGAACCATTCGATCGATTTCTTTGGAAATGAAGAATGGCCAGGAAATTCTCCTGACCTGAACGTCTGTGAACACATTGGATCAGTTATAAAGGACAAGGTTGAATGTCTCTTGTTTCAAGAACCTGCAGCAAATCAATTTTCGAAGGATACAATGACGGAACACATTGAAACTGTTTTAGTAAATTTGCGTAACGCTCAAGATCTATTCACGTCACTTTTGGCAAGCTACCCAAAGCGAATTCAAGCTGTCTTGGAAGCCAATGGCGGGAACACCAAGTTTTAATTGTTTCTTATTAAATGCAGGATTAAATTCTCTTTTGTAAGGTATGTTTAGTTTTACTGTACCTCTAATGGTTTAGGCCATGGGCAGTGGGGCTAAGGTTTATTGGAGCCCCGTATATAAATCTTTTGTATTCAATAAAAGATTATGTGTATATACTATATATATATATATATATATATATATATATATATATATATATATATATATATATATATATATATATATATACACATATATATATATATACACATATATATATATACACACACACACAAACACAGGGTGTTTCGTAACATGTGGGACGCACTTTCAGGATGGATTCAGGACCTGAAAACAATGAAAAAAACTTATATAAACATATGCCCGAAATCGCGTTGTTTCCGAGTTACAGCCCTTATGTGTTCCAGACCTTTAAAGGAAGTGCTCAAAATGACCGTCTTGCGCTTGAATACACACCTGAACACGCCTCGTCATAGACTGCCTGACGCGTTCAAACATTCCAGGTATTGCTCGGATTTTCTGACATCCTTGTTCTACACGTTGGCGAAGCATTTCAACGTTGTCGATGGATGTCACGTAAACGATTGATTTCAGATGACCCCACAGGTAAAAATCGAGTGGATTCAGGTCCGGGGAGTGAGCAGGCCACGCACTTGGTCCTCCACGGCCTATCCATTTATCAGGTGTCCATTTATCAGGGAAATGGTCATTCAAATAGTCTCTGGCTACTCGACTAAAATGAGGCGAAGCGCCGTCATGCATAAACCACATACGACGTCGGACACCAAGAGGAACTTCATCTAGTAAATTGCTTAAATCATTCCTTAAAAATTTAGAATAGGATTCTCCTGTTAATTTTCCAGGCAGGATGATCCTCCAACTCAACACTTCTGGCGCTGATTGGTCTACCACCATCTGAAATTCGCTTGTTGAATGATCCTGTATCACCAAGACGCTCGTCTATTCTCTGAAAGGTCTTATCTGGCAGACGGCGATTCGGAAACCTTTCCGCATACAGACGTCTTGCTGCGGCCGCATTACACTCGGCAAGTCCATACTTGAGATGCATGTCTGACATTTCTGTTTGAATACGCCTTCATTCTCACTCAAATGCACACTATCACTGAATAGCAGAAAAACTTTTAAGTTTTTTTTTTTTTCACTGGACTGCACTTATTCACAGTAAGAAGTTACGAACAGTGAAACATCGCGATGCACCTCTGACTGACTGATGGCTCTACACTCAACAATATTGAAACATGTCACAGAGTGTACGAAACATTACAATCGGCAAGGCCATACATGAAATAAGTCTCGTACACACACACAAACATTGTCGGCAAGAGGGTTTGTAAACAGTTTGCGGAAAGAATTGCTAGAACACAAAACGGGCTGTAACTCGGAAACAAAGTGATTTCGGGCATATGTTTATATAAACTTTTTTCATTGTTTTCTGGTCCTGAATCCATCTTGAAAGTGCGTCCCACATGTTATGAAACACCCTGTATATATATATATATATATATATATTATATATATATATATATATATATATATATACACTATGGTACTATCGTTATGGTATATTATACATGGTTTTTGTTTAAAATGTTTTTACTTCAATTCCTGCAATATATATTTGACAACGAATTACATCATTATTATTAAAAATAAATCAAACAAAATTGATTATCCTACTTTCAGAATGAGCTTTGAACCATTTTTATTGCTTGTAAATGAAGTTGCTACGGAAGAGCTAATCATAATTAAGTGAAAAGGTTTATTAATTTCATTGTAATTTGCATATGAATTTAATCTAAGACTAGAAAAAGTGTCTCATTACGACACAATTACTGATGAACGTAGAGTAAAATATTTTTGCCACTGGAGAGCAATCCATGAGATGCGTTTGGAGTGATGATATTACATTCAAATTTTGCTCACTTTTGTGTGTATGTAGAGCCTTTCCGAAAGTAAATACACTCTTGTGTATGTAGTTAATTAATAAGGTAATTGAAAAAATGTGTATATTCACCAGTTACTTATTTGAAAAAGGCATATTCGGTGTAATGTTGATTCTCTATTTGCCTTCTACGGTGCAGTCATTCGCTCAGGCATCGTTTGAATGAGTTTGACTGTGTGCTCCTGAAGTGTTACAGCTCATGCCTCCCTCAACATTTGTAGTAAAGTTTCCTTTGAGGCGAGTTTGATGTGGGTTCTTTCTTACTGTGGGCTACCTTGTGGCCAATGTCGTAATACCGCTTCTCGTCGATCAGCGAAGTTAAGCAACATCGGGTTTGAGCAGTAGTTGCATGGGGGATCATCCTCTGCGCCTATAGATTATGTAGAGACCCGTGGTTCGGATCCCACGTAAAGCTGTAGGTCTCCTCCGTCACATGACCGTTGTTATCACGAAGGAGTCTAAACAACGCCAGATATCATTATTACGCAAGATCAAGAAGAGACGGCGCCAATTGGAAGACGCTGGTTGCCCACGAGCACTGTGGGTTGGAGCGTGGTCCTTCATAAAAATCCTGGTTTGTCGAGACGCCTTACCACTGGTATAAACGTGAGGAAGCCCCTCCCGTAGAATCGTAACATATCGAGCTGTAACACAACAGGAAAACATCCGAGTCATTAATTTCAAATCTGATATTCTCTGCAGAGACGCAGAGAGTAATCCTGAATCGAATCTTAAAAGGTCATAAATTTTGCTTGTTATTTTGAAGAAATTTGTACCAGATTTTACATTTAAACAATTATCATAAATTTAATTATAACAACATACAATAACTTAGTTCGTATGATACGATTCTTACTTAACATTACATGTTAACTATAATAAAGTTAATTTCCATAAAACACCTAAATTTAGAAAGTAAATTTTTAAGTTTTTAAAATGAACTCGAATGAAACTCACTAAAAAGCGAGTTAATGTAAGAGTATAAAAATAGCATATCAGAGTTTCAGATATTAAAATACTATTATTATTAGTTATTAATACTATTAATGCTATTAATAACGACTAAACGATAGAAACAAAGAATTATTTGAACGAAAAAGGTAAAAGATTCGTGAACCGGGAAATCAATTTAGGATATAGAGACGTGAGCTTGCAAATAAGAGTGTGCTGCATAAGTTAATATAGAATTAAATATAGCGTGCAGTTAAATTAAACTCCACATTGATATGAAATACACTGTATACAAAAGGCGAAATTCCTCCGAACATCTTACTGAGAATACTATAATAATTTGAGGAGGAGGAGGAGGAGGAGGAAGGGGGGGGGGAGTTAAAAACTTATTTCGAACAACAAAAAGGGAACCCACGAAGAGGTACGAAGCGAAAGCAAATGTGCATATTAAAAATCTGGGTATAATTTAATCTTCCTAAAGCCTTAATAGACAAACTTCCTAAAGCCTTAATAGACATTCTTCCTAAACCCTGAATAGACATTCTTCCTAAACCCTGAATAGACATTCTTCCTAAACCCTGAATAGACATTCTTCCTAAACCCTGAATAGACATTCTTCCTAAACCCTGAATAGACATTCTTCCTAAACCCTGAATAGACATTCTTCCTAAACCCTGAATAGACATTCTTCCTAAACCCTGAATAGACATTCTTCCTAAACCCTGAATAGACATTCTTCCTAAACCCTGAATAGATAAACTTCCTAAACCCTGAATAGATAAACTTCCTAAACCCTTAATACTAATAGATTCCAATTAATGATAACTTAGTTACTTATTATAAGGACAGTTTCACTTTTATAAGTGATTTTTTTACATCACGGTTTACTACCGAGAAACCTTTAGTAATTCCAGAGGCTTCAAACCGGTTCTACTTTAGCGATGATTTAATGCTTGCATACACAACAGGTTATTCGTACATGATCACGAATTTTGAAGATAAGTTGGAAATAACCAATGTCTGATATACAGGGTGTTCCATAAGTCCGGTCTCATTGGAAAATTTATTTTAAATTAAATTTACAAAAGTAATACATTTGAACTAAAACAAATGTTCAGGATCACCTGAAGATCAGAGCCCCCAGTTTCAATTACCAAATGATATCTTCGTTAACACTAACGAAAATATCACGACTTAAACTAACTAATCGTCAAGGGCGTACAGGTGACCTAACCCGGCATTAAATTTAATTTAATTTATTATATTTGGTACTATAAAGCAAAAAACAAGAATACATGGGAGCCCTGATCTTCAAGTGATCCAACGTTCAAATTGATGTCTTGTTTTGGAACTTTTTTTTTTCGTTGCAGGCAGAACTCCGCCTTTTCCTGAGGAGTGTAACTCACTTCCATATTAACCCTCGCGTGTTATTCTACATGCAACCAAAAAAAAAGGTCCCAAAACAAGACATCAATTTGAACATTTGTTTTAGTTCTAATTTATTACTTTCGTAAATTTAAAATAAATTTTGCAATGAGACCGGACTTATGAAACACCCTGTATATATATATAAATATATATATATAAATAAATAAAAAAAAAAAATATATATATATATATAATATTAGGGTGTCACTTATTTTTCAACTTTTAAGTTTCCATGCTCTGACCCCATCAAAGTATGCCATATGATGTAAAAACACTGTTTACATCGTTTTATTGAGTTATTTTAATATTTAGAGGTCGCTCAATGGCTTCGAAGTATTGGATACGAGATTCTCAGAAAGCGTGAATATAAACAATTTTCAAAGTATTTAACCCTTTAAGGACTGACAGTACAAATTGCTAACGTTTCAAATACAAGCATTCATAACTTAACCCTACAAAACATTCAGGACTTAAAGGGTTAAACAATTTATTATGTTCCTACATTAGCAGGAAGTGCACGAGACATTATCATAATATTAAGATGAAGTACATTAACATCAGATAGTAGCATAATTATTATGATTAATCATTATTTCCACTGAAGGTATGCTTTTGTCCCCATGTCCAATGCTCGCGATGGTCTTCAACAACTTGGAGAAGAAACTGGAGTTGTTCTTCATCTTTAGTTAGGTACTAGTACAGTTCCCGTCGCTTCGCTCACGGTTAGACAGGCTAAACTACAAAAAAAGAACGCAGCCGTGAAAATTTTGAGCTTCACATTGTCAACATTTCTGAATCTGGTATCTCCCAAAACCTCCTCACCCCCATTCATGCAACTTGGGGGCTAACCCCCTCCCCCATTACCCCCACCCCTCCCCATTACCCCACCCATCCCCCATTACCCCCACCCCCACCCTTCCCACATTACTGCCCGGGATAAATTTCACAAACAGACAGGCTAAACTACAGAAAAGAACACAGTCATGAAAATCTTGAGCTTCACATTGCCGCCCGTAATACAATTTCTGAATTTTTTTCTCACAATTTTTTTTTCACAATTTCTGAAAGTGTGACGGACGGACGGACGGACAGCTCTCTTATTATAGTATAGAATTATCATCATCATTTGTCATCTAATATACTACTAGCAAAAGGTCGTCGCTACGCTCCGATTTTGCTAGATCTGCGGTGCTTCGGCTGAATTGTGGGCCTACGGCGTATTTTATTTTGAACATCAGTAGCCCTTTATCTGGATATCATTCCTATTCCTCTCACCTTGGGCCTCAGTAATTGGGGTGCCTGCTGCCTTCTAGTTACTGGCAAACCAATTATTCATTCAATAAAACTACAGAAAAGAACGCAACCATGAAAATCTAAAGCTTCACAAATCTTAATACAATGAGCTCGGATTTGAAGCCTAAGATTTTCATGACTGCGTTCATTTCTATGGTTTTATTAACCAAATAATTGAACCGACAGTAATTGGGGGCCCTGCGGCCCGCCAAATCATAGTTTTCATTGTTTCGAGTGCATCAATAATATTGTTATAGTGTTCCATTAGTTGTGATAAGCATGATCTTCCTGACCGGAATCGATGTTGGTTATAATTTTTTTTTATGAGTTTCCCCATTAACCCCACCCCTCCCCCATTACCCCACCCCTCTCCCCCAATACCCCATCCCCCACCCCTCTCCCCCATTTACCCCACCAATTTTTTTCCTGAGTTTCTCCATTAACCCCACCCCCTACCCCATTACCCCCCCCTCTCCCCCAATACCCCCCCCCCCCAATACCCCCTCCCCCACCCCTCTCCCCCATTACCCCCAAGGGGAAGGGGGCTGGCACCTTGCAAAGGATTTACTTTAATTTTTTTTGAAGGGGGCTGGCACCTTGCAAAGGATTTACTTTAATTTTTTTTTGGTTACATATACAGGGTGGGCGGAAAGTAGCTCCCTATTTTGGATTGGTAAAAAAATATGTATATTATCCATTTATTTCAGAAGAAATAATATGAAAAGGTAGGCATACATGGTAGGTTTTCTCTAAAATTCAATGTGGGCTCCAACTCTTTCCACCAGCTTCTGGAGCCACCCAGAAATGGCGTCCACTGACTTTAGCAGGAACTCCGGCGGGATGGAGGACATGACTTCCCGAATTCGGTCCTCCAGTTCTTCCAATGTCCTCGGTTTGGTGCGGTAGACTTCTTCCTTTACCCACCCCCAAAGAAAGAAGTCGCACGGTGTCAAGTCGGGGCTCCTGGCTGGCCATTGATGTGGACCACGACGACCCATCCAACGCCCAGGGAAGTGGGCATCCAGCCACTCACGGACAACAAGAGCGAAGTGCGGAGGGGCGCCATCTTGCATAAATATCAGATCGTCGATGTTCTCCCATGTGCTGACAACCGGCCAGACCTCGTTTCGCAACATAGCAAGGTACCGCTCAGCACTTCGCTCTTGTTGTCCGTGAGTGGCTGGATGCCCACTTCCCTGGGCGTTGGATGGGTCGTCGTGGTCCACATCAATGGCCAGCCAGGAGCCCCGACTTGACACCGTGCGACTTCTTTCTTTGGGGGTGGGTAAAGGAAGAAGTCTACCGCACCAAACCGAGGACATTGGAAGAACTGGAGGACCGAATTCGGGAAGTCATGTCCTCCATCCCGCCGGAGTTCCTGCTAAAGTCAGTGGACGCCATTCCTGGGCGGCTCCAGAAGCTGGTGGAAAGAGTTGGAGCCCACATTGAATTTTAGAGAAAACCTACCATGTATGCCTACCTTTTCATATTATTTCTTCTGAAATAAATGGATAATATACGTATTTTTTTACCAATCCAAAATAGGGAGCTACTTTCCGCCCACCCTGTATATATCGCATCTATTTTTCTGAGTTTCCCCATTAACACCCCCTCCCCCATTACCCCACCCCTCTCCCCCATTTACCCCACCCATTTTTTTTCTGAGTTTTCCCATTAACCCCACCCCTCCCCCATTACCCCACCCCTCTCCCCCAATACCCCCTCCCCCACCCTCTCCCCCAATACCCCCTCCCCCACCCCTCTCCCCCATTTACCCCCACCCTTCCCCCATTAACCCCAAGGGGGGAAGGGGGCTGGCACCTTGCAAAGGATTTACTTTAATTTTTTTTTGGTTACATATATATATCGCATCTATTTTTCTGAGTTTCCCCATTGACCCCACCCCCTCCCCCATTACCCCAACCCTCCCCCATTACCACACCCCTCCCCCATTTTGTGCCAAATTATGATTAAAAATGAAGAAACGGGAAGAACTGTACCCCTAAAAAGGGGGGGGCAGGATTTATGTTAGCGAATTTTTTTTTAGCATGGGCACTGCATAATAAAAAGACGCATCGAATGGGGAAAACCGCATTGTTCTACACCAATTGTAGCGACCTGTAGGTGTGCGCAAAAAAACTGTTACATATATATATATATATATAAGGCTTCATTTCTGAAATAGTATATTAGACTAGTAGGTCACCCGTTCTTTGAACGGGGTGGGAAATTTTAATTTAAAATTATTTTTTTTAGATTTCTTATTTTATTTAATTATTGATTTGGAGGATAAAAAATTTGTTTTTTAAAACTATAAATTTGGGTATTACATTAAATTACAAAAAAGAACGCAGCCATGAAAATCTAAAACTTCACAAATCTTGATACGATGAACTCGGATGTGAAGTTCAAGATTTTCATGACTGCGTTCTTTTCTATAGTTTTATTGACCAAATAATTGGACCGACAGTAATTGGGTGGTCGCAGGCCCCTAATTACTGGGGGTTCAATTATTTGGTCAATAAAACTATAGTCATGAAAATCTTAAGCTTCACAAATATTGACACAATGTGAAGCTCAAGATTTTCATTGCTGCGTTCTTTTCTATAGTTTTATCGCGGTGCTGGGGGCCCTCGAGCCCAGTAATTGGTGGTGGTGGTGGGGGGGGGGGGGGGCGCTGGTCACAAATATATTTTCGTTCATTACTCATCACCCCCATCCACCATACGAAGTTTGGTCGAAATCGGTTCAGAAATGTAATACTGAATCGATAAAGAAATCTTTTGTGAATCGAAAAATGTTAAAATTATAACAAATATCAAAATATTCATTGAATTTTAAAAATGCATGTTTGTTTTTAGTTTTTTGCAAAAAGTTCTTTATGAATTTTAAAAATATATACTTTTTTAAAATTGAATCGATAAATAAATCTTTTGTGAATCGAATGATATTAAATGTTTAGTAAATATTTACTTATTTTGTGCCAAAATTATGATTAAAAATGAAGAAATGGGAAGAACTGTACATTTTGCTAGATCTGCGGTGCTTCGGCTGAATTGTGGGCCTACGGCGTATTTTATTTTGAACATCAGTAGCCCTTTATCTGGATATCATTCCTATTCCTCTCACCTTGGGCCTCAGTAATTGGGGTGCCTGCTGCCTTCCAGTTACTGGCAAACCAATTATTCATTCAATAAAACTACAGAAATGAACGCAGCTATGAAAATCTAAAGATTCACAAATCTTAATACAATGAGCTCGGATTTGAAGCCTAAGATTTTCATGACTGCGTTCATTTCTATAGTTTTATTGACCAAATAACTGAACCGACAGTAATTGGGGGCCCTGCGGCCCGCCAAATCATAGTTTTCATTGTTTCGAGTGCATCAATAATATTGTTATAGTGTTCCATTAGTTGTGATAAGCATGATCTTCCTGACCGGAATCGATGTTGGTTATTTTTTTTCTGAGTTTCCCCATGAACCCCACCCCCTCCCCCATTACTCCACCCCTCTCCCCCAATACCCCCATTACCCCACCCCTCTCCCCCAATACCCCCTCCCCCATTTACCCCCACCCTTCCCCCATTACCCCCAAGGGGGAAGGGGGCGTGCACCATGCAAAGGATTTACTTTAATTTTTTTTGAAGGGGGCTGGCACCTTGCAAAGGATTTACTTTAATTTTTTTTTGGTTACATATATATATCGCATCTATTTTTCTGAGTTTCCCCATTAACCTCACCCCCTCACCCCCTCCCCCATTACCCCACCCCTCCCTCATTTTGTGCTAAAATTATGATTAAAAATGAAGAAATGGGAAGAACTGTACCCCTGAAAGGGGGGAGCAGGATTTATGTTAGGGATTTTTTTTTTTAGCATGGGCGCTGCACAATAAAAAGACGCATCGAATGGTGAAAACCGCGTTGTTCTACACCAATTGTAGCGACCTGTAGGTGTGCGCAAAACAACTGTTACATATATATATATATATATATATATATATATATAAGGCGTCATTTCTGAAATAGTATATTAGACTTGGGGGCTAACCCCCTCCCCCATTACCCCCACCCCTCCCCATTACCCACCCCTCCCCCATTACCCCCACCCCCACCCTTCCCCATTGCTAAACTACAGAAAAGAACACAGTCATGAAAATCTTGAGCTTCACATTTCCGCCCGTAATACAATTTCTGAATTTTTTTTACAATTTCTGAATTTTTTTCTCACAATTTTTTCTCACAATTTCTGAAAGTGTGACGGACAGACAGACGGACAGCTCTCTTATTATAATATATAGATTATAATAATAGATATGATATCTGGATATCTAATACTATTTCAGAAATGAAGCCCTATATATATATATATGTAACAGTTTTTTGCGCACACCTACAGGTCGCTACAATTGGTGTAGAACAATGCGGTTTTCACCATTCGATGCATCTTTTTACTGTGCAGTGCCCATGCTAAAAAAAAATTCCCTAACATAAATCCTGCCCCCTCCTTTTAGGGGTACAGTTCTTCCCATTTCTTCATTTTTAATCATAATTTTCGCACAAAATGGGGGAGGGGTGGGGTAATGGGGAGGGGGTGGGGTTAATGGGGAAACTCAGAAAATAGATGCGATATATATATATATGTAACGAAAAAAATTAAATTAAATCCTTTGCAAGGTGCCAGCCCCCTTCAAAAAAAATTAAAGTAAATCCTTTGCAAGGTGCCAGCCCCCTTCCCCCCTTGGGGGTAATTGGGGAAGGGTGGGGGTAAATGGGGAGAGGGGTGGGGAAGGGGTATTGGGGAGAGGGGTGGGGTTAATGGGGAGGGGGTGGGGTTAATGGGAAACTCAGAAAAAAAAATTGGTGGGGTAAATGGGGGAGAGGGGTGGGGGTGGGGGTGTTGGGGGAGAGGGGTGGGTGGGGTAATGGGGGAGGGGGTGGGGTTAATGGGGGGGGGGGGGTGGGGTGGGGGTTAATGGGGAAACTAAGAATAAAAAAATGATAACCAACATCGATTCCGGTCAGGAAGATCACGCTTATCACAACTAATGGAACACTATAACAATATTATTGATGCACTCATAGCAATGAAAACTATGATTTGGCGGGCCGCAGGGCCCCCAATTACTGTCGGCTCAGTTATTTGGTCAATAAAACTATAGAAATGAACGCAGTCATGAAAATCTTAGGCTTCAAATCCGAGCTCATTGTATTAAGATTTCTGAAGCTTTAGAGTTTCATGGCTGATTCTTTTCTGTAGTTTTATTGAATGAATAATTGGTTTGCCAGTAACTGGAAGGCCGCAGGCACCCCAATTACTGAGGCCCAAGGTGAGAGGAATAGGAATGATATCCAGATAAAGGGCTACTGATGTTCAAAATAAAATACGCCGTAGGCCCACAATTCAGCCGAAGCACCGCAGATCTAGCAAAATCGGCGCGTAGCGCCGACCTTTTGCTAGTCATTCCTATTCCTCTCACCTTGGGCCTCAGTAATTGGGGTGCCTGCAGCCTTCCAGTTACTGGCAAACCAATTATTCATTCAATAAAACTACAGAAAAGAACGCAGCCATGAAAATCTAAAGCTTCACAAATCTTAATACAATGAACTCGGATTTGAAGCCTAAGATTTTCATGACTGCGTTCATTTCTATAGTTTTATTGACGAAATAACTGAACCGACAGTAATTGGGGGCCCTGCGGCCGGCCAAATCATAGTTTTCATTGTTTCGAGTGCATCAATAATATTGTTATAGTGTTCCATTAGTTGTGATAAGCATGATCTTCCTGACCGGAATCGATGTTGGTTATCATTTTTTTTTTATGAGTTTCCCCATTAACCCCACCCCCTCCCCCATTACCCCACCCCTCTCCCCCAATACCCCCTCCCCCATTACCCCACCCCTGTCCCCCAATACCCCCTCCCCCACCCCTCTCCCCCATTTACCCCCACCCTTCCCCCATTACCCCCAAGGGGGGAAGGGGGCTGGCACCTTGCAAAGGATTCACTTTAATTTTTTTTGGTTACATACATATATATATATCGCATCTATTTTTCTGAGTTTCCCCATTAACCCCACCCCCCTCCCCCATTACCCCACCCCTCCCCCATTTTGTGCCAAAATTATGATTAAAAATGAAGAAATGGGAAGAACTGTACCTCTAGAAGGGGGGGGGGGCAGGATTTATGTTATATAATTTTTTTTTAGCATGGGCACTGCGCAATAAAAAGACGCATCGAATGGTGAAAACCGCATTGTTCTACACCAATTGTAGCGACCTGTAGGTGTGCGAAAAATAACTGTTACATATATATAATTTAGGGCGGGTCATACTATGCATTTTTTAAAATCAATGGAGAGGGGTGTTCAAATGACATATGTTGGTGTATAGAACACAATTCTGAAGAAAATATTTAATTCTGATAACCCTAACCTACATCATTTTGCAGTTGATTATTATTAAATTGTTGATTATTTTACTATTGTAGTTACCCCAGAATATGTCTTCTCACGTTTTCTATCATGGCTGCTCACGTTATCTCTCATAGAGCATTGTTCTAACTAATTCATATAAACACATATAATGTAATTCATATAATAATAATAATATTTAAATACTCAAATAAAAAGGTGTGCCATTCCACTTAATTGTAATTATCATACAGTTTGGTATATGAAATATTTTGACGGTTTTCTGGCGCGCATAAGGCCATTTTCTGAGCCACCTTTCTCAGAGGCTAGAATGTAACGTTTCAGAACATTCTAAAACGTTTTGTGAAATATTTGAAGTGACTCATGATTTATGAAGCTATTTTACCACCTCGGCTTGCAGTGAGGGGATAGATTTAGTGATTATCTACTGATATATTTTTTGTTACTGTTCACATGTGAGTATTATTGTTATATTTTAGAAAATGCTATTTCTACGCATATTATAGTGATACATTGAGCAAAATTTAATTAACAACTTTGATTTGAGCTAAAATTAGGTGGTTCATTTTTAGTACAACTGAGCAGTATGAGGCCTATTTCAATGTTCTAAAGAATATTTTTAGGATGTTTCTTTAGTTTTTTTAGAGTACATGAACAAATTATTTGCATTACAGACAGCAGATAAATTAGCATTTTATAACATTTTGAAACCAAAAAAGCATAATGGCTATAAAATTGTCTGTGCAGTCAGGGATGGAGTACTTCCTGCAGGGCTGGCTCTGTTAGAGATAGGACCAGTAAACCACAGCCGCTGGCTCACCACAGCGAACAGACTTCTCAGGCTCTGGGTGTCAAAGCACGGACTTAAAGGAAAGAACCTGAAGATCCTGCAATTCATTGTGGAATTCATCATTGGAGTGTATTACCCATGTTGGTTCAACGTGAAGGTCAAGCACTCCTGGATCGAAGGGCCTAGGCACATCCTCTTTCAGCTGGACTGCCTCAAGTCCCAGAGAAAGGAGGTGCTGGATATTGTGATGCCAACTGTGAGAAGATCTGCTTGGTATGCCCACAGTGAAGTCATCCTCCAAACACTACTCTGCTCTGAGGATCAGAAGGAGAGGATTGAAGGGGTGGAGAGAATCCTGGCCATCAGGGAGAGGGGGACCCGGACACTCAGCTGGGGGACTCCTCTGTTAGGAGCAGAAGGACACCTGACATCAATTGTGATGCTTCCAGCATCGGTGACTTGATCAGCTGGTCAGAAGGTGTGTCAGAGCCACCTCTCACCTGCTCTCTAAGCACCTCAGAGGTGAAAAACTTCATCAACACCCCCATGGAGGTGCGCAACTGGCCTTGCCACACACAAAGCATTGAGAGGGTTGTTAAAATGGTGACTGAGGCTTCTGCTAAGTACTTCTCACAGGAAAAGAGGGATGGAGGGATCAGGGCTCAGGAGACCAGCAGGAAGCTGATGTCCAAGTCTGAGTCAAAGCAGGATTTGTGCAAACTGGCAAAGTTCAAGATGTCAGGAGAATGATCTTTGTAATTATATCCAGTGATATACATGCAGTTCACCTATTAATAAATATATGTAAAGTTGATTTGGCCTTGTCAATATAAATGATTTACCTTATATCTTTTAATATATTATAAAGGGGTTCAAAAGGGTAAAATTGGCAATTTAGAAATACAAAATGATGTAGGTTAGAGTTATCCTATCCAAAAAAGAAGCTCATATTTGAATTCCCCATGTAAAAACACATAATTTAGACACCCCTGATGGTAGGATTTCCTTCAGATTCATGTTGTCACCTGAGTACGACCCGCCCTAAATTATATATATAAGCTTCATTTCTGAAATAGTATATTAGATCCAGAAAAATCCTGGATGAGAGCAACTCCACGTTCAGCGAAGTCATTTGTTACAGTTAGAGTTTTTACAGTCTCTTTCGCAGTCTGGTAATGGGTATCCTCTTCCTATTGCTCAGCAGTTTTCTCTAAGAATTCATCTGGGAGGTTGAGCTTCGTGAACAAACAAACAAAACAAAAAACAAAACATCTTTATTGCGGATCATTCACAATTCATAGCCACTTAACCTAACGTACAAGTACAATCTTACGTATTATACACTGAACGTAATACAAAAATAATATAAAAATAAGGCCAACATAGCCACTTAACCTAGCATACTGGCATACTATTTGATTAATTATCTGACAATTTTATGTATATTGTTATTACCTGAGATATCTTATAACACTTATTATAACAGAGCCACTTGCTATAACACTTATTATAACACAACTTAATATGCATATATATATATATATAATATATATATATATATATATATATATATATATTTATATAATCTTTGCTACATTACAAAAATAAGGTATTGTAAACCAGCAGTTGTCTGAACCAAGACTGCCATATAGGTGAGAGGTACACAGTATCTGAAGACAGGACATTGTACAATAACACATTAGAGCTGTTTTGGACCCTAGTAATGAAATTATATATTCTTCCGGATTGACATTTGGCTGGTAGGTAGGTTACGCGTAGTAAACATAAAACTGGCACTGCACCATTTTGGTTCCCTACATAGCATACGAAAAATATTATTATAAGCAACAGAGAGTTTATTCATAGCAGTTTTTGTATAATTCCACCACAGATGGGATGTATACAATGCAGTACAGTAAGTTCTAAAAAGATAAATTTTAACTGATTCTGAACACATACCAAATTTCCTTACTAGCATGTTACCCTGTACAATAATTGTACATACAGCTTTTTACGTTGCCTCTCAATATCAAGTTCATCTCGCAGCTCGTGAGTAATTACATGACCTAATTATTTATTATTTACATGTGTCTTTGACAGGTATAGTCTGACCATTCATTTCAAAAGACCAACATGATACATGTTTCAGTAGATTACACCTAAAAATCAAAATACAACTCTTTGCCCCATTATAGGTGATGTCATTTACTCTACCATATTGTTCACATACCTCTAATAGTACTCTCAGCCCATGGGGAGAGGGTGACAGAAGAAGGTCATCAGCATACATTAAATGATTTATTTTTTCCTTTCCAATGGCACAGCCAGTACGTGCAGTTTTTAGTTCATTGATAAGGTCATCCATGTGTATACAGAAAAGATAGGGTGATAATATACCTCCTTGCCTAACACCATTAGTCACCTTAAAACCTGGTGATACAGCGCTTTTCCATCTTGATTTCCAACAATGATTTTGTGTTTTTTGTTACAAAGTTTTCCAAGCTTTTTTCTTTCACAGTATCCAAGTCAACAACCACACGCTTTGGAGGGTTCTCTTGTCCATCAACATTAGTCATAGATATGACCATGCGATTTTTTATATCAGGGAGGACTAAAAGACTAAAATAACACACACTAATGCAAACACATCCTATCATTAAGGCGACTGAAATGATACTTGGGTGAGGCATAGAAAGGAAGCGCATTTCAATTTAGGACAAGTAATGACACGTCATCAAAATTTTAATGGCCTTGAGCGACCTCTACATATTAATATTGTCTCATGAAAATTCATAATCAGCGTTTCTACATGCAATGTCACATTTCTAGAGGGTCAGACCAAAACTTCTTGATGGTTCAATTCTTACCATACAAATAAGTGACACCCAAATATATATATTACCTTTGTTTAAGAGTGATACTGTCTATAATCTAAATTATTTTGACATGGAATTAACTGAAGTTTCAAAAAAAATTCAGACGATAGAGTAAAAAGAATAAAACGTGGTCAAGCCCAAGTTAACGCTTTACCGCCAGAATTGTTTGTAGGGTTATAAATGCGTATATTTGAAACGTTACTAATTTGCCCTTTTCGGCGGTAAAGGGTTAAAGAAGACAGAAAAAATTTCAAACTGATCAGAATTGAAAAATAGAATGTTAAAAAATGATGAAAAATGAATAATATAAGCGCTGTTATTTTATATTTTTTTTTTTTAGATGTTTGAATGCAGGTAAAACACTGAGAGAAATGTAACGCAATTTCTCTTGTAATGAGAGACTTTTGATACTCGTATAAAGTTACGGAGAAGAGTAGGAGGTCTCTCTAGAAAATAATGTCAAATGATGTGACAGGTAGGCCCCTATGTGTCGCTCGAGTTTGTTATTGTTTATAGGGTATTCAAAAATTGAATTTATTAATTCTAAATTTGAAGATAGTACAGGGTGTTCATAAATTATCTCTGCAAATTCAATTCAAATCGGTTTGAATTTGTAAAGATAATTTATGAATACCCTGTACTTACGAGCGAGTAGTTATTTTTTTCTTTATGTATGTGTAGCAAATGAGGATGAAATGACGACTATCTTATTGGCGAACACTAATAAATTAAATAAATTAATAAGACCTTTAAAAACCGTATTGGGAAATATGTATTATGTATAGTTACGGAAAAAAAATCGCCGAAAAATTAAAAAAAAAACATTATAGAGAAATGGCTTTATGCTGTCTTTTTTTTTCTTTTTTTTCCAGAATTGGTTCCAAATATATTATTACGTCGATTTCTGAAACGAAACTTTGAGACATTATAAAGTCAGTAAAAATAATTTGGGGTGAAAAAGCAAATCTTTATTAGGTGTTTTTTAACTTCGATCACTGTATTTTTAAAGAATATTGATTAAAAATATACCAAAATCGAATGCAAACTTGATATTTTGCACTTTAAATAAAGTGTATTGAATTTTATGCTCTGCCTTTTATGCTCTCCCTTTTATGCTCTCCTTTCTCACAGATTCGGGAGAAGGGATAGGAAATTATTAAGTTAAGCGGAATAATAATATATAGGTATGTTGAAATATATTATACCATGCCTCGTTTTTTATGCTACTGTTTTAGGATGCAGTATTTTAAATAATTTTCTTTGGTTATACCATATTTTCTTGTATATTTTTAGCTTTCACGTAAATTTCTTATATTTTTCTTATATTTTCTTATAAAACTTCACAAAAGCGAGAGCGAAAACACGAATTATTATTGGTCTCTGAAGCGATGTACCGAGTTTTATTGACGATGTATTTCGTTATGGTTAATTTCAGATAATGAAAGACACGATAATACTAATAGATAGTATGACCAATGCTTTACTGTAAAGAATATTTGTATAAAGTAATTTAGATGTTAAATGCACTGATTTCTCGGGAGAATTTTTAGTTCTGGATTAAGAAGGGTTCGGGGTCTGAGGAGCAAAGCTCCACTTAATATTGCTTAGGAATTAGTTTTGTTTATTAATGAGAACCAAAGTTGCCAGCGAGGGTTTATTTATTCAGGAGGTTAAGGTATATTTACAGCTTTAGTCCTGTGACGTAATACATCATAGATTTTAGTTATAAAATTTAATTAATTAATATTCCCTGCCTCCATATGGTACCTGTAGTATCAATTATGCAGGTGATGGAGGACTGGAATTGCTCTTTCTTATTTTGACTTCTATTTTATTATTTATTTAATTTTTTAACTTTTTTATTTTTTATTTATTTTAGTGTATTTTGAAATCAATAGTCAGAATAAAGGGAAGACGTGGCATGAGGCTATTTTTCTACCAATGATATATTTTTTAATTTATTTTTTCGGCCGTTTTTCTCGACTGTACAACTGTGGAAAAAAGTTCCCCGTAAAAATAAAATCTATGGTAAAAATACTAAAATTTTCAAAATTCTGGAAGAGAGTAAAATTCGTTGGAATAATAATAATAATAATAATAATAAATAATAATAATAATAACTGACGTTGGAATGACAGTTTATTCGGAACCCAGTCTTTTTACTGGTCACATTATTTTTTCCAACCAGTTATGAATTCTTTCTGATTTCGAAAGGTTCAGTATTTTTCTCTAGATTTTAGATTTCATTTCCTTGGCAAAATTTTCTACAATACTGCACCATAACTTTCAATTGTACCGTCCATTCTACATGAGAAACTGGGTAGACAAACTATGTGTACGAATGATGTAATGACGCGAATGAATTAATTCTAAACGTTTATTAACGTTTATAAACGTTTTTAAAAGACTCGCCTATACTTCTCAATTCAACACTTTTTCTTTCAGCATTGGTAAACGGGAGAAATTATGTCCTTTGCTTCGTATCTTCTTCGTTTTATCTTTACCACTCTTTATGAATAATTGCTTTACGCGTAGATAAGGGTAAACTCGTTAGATGTCCATGCATAATTCAAAATTCCTTCTAGATTTACTGACTTCTCTCCTTTTCTGGCCTAACCTAAAGTGGATCTTATGGTCTTTGGTATATAGTCTGTGACTCACACACATACACACACACACGTAATATCTCTCTCTCTCTCTCTCTCTCTCTCTCTCTCTCTCTCCTCTCTCTCTCTCTGAGTATAAAAAGGTATTTCTATGCAAACTACTTTCGACTATTTTATCCTTTAAATAAAACAATTTCTCGAAAAGCGATTTTCATGAAATAAATTAACGAATCGAAGTAAAGAAATTGGAAATGTCAGTCATGATTTCGCAAGACAATTATTATGAATAATTTCTATTTATTTTGTAGTTATTTTAAAAAAAGAACCGTTTATACATGTAATTATTATTATTATATATATATATTATATATATAATAATATATTTATATATATAATATATATATAATATATAATATATATATATATATATATATATATATATATATAATATATATATATATATATATATATATATACACTTATGGTTTGTTTAATTTAATTTTATTTTATTGTCTTCGGAATGCGTTCTTTGGTTAAGTAAACATTTTATTCAGTGGGGGGGAGGGGGGGGAGGAGGAGTTGCACTTTGTAGATTTAGTGATAAGAAAATTATATGTAATCAGACATTGTTGGAATTTATTGTCGACAGCTTAATGAACTGTACATGATATATATATACAGTATATGAATAAAACCACGAAGGGAAAAGAAACACAAAGTGGTGCTCAAGCGCTTTCGTCTAATGACATCCTCAGGAACACTGAGGATGTCATTAGACGAAAGCGCTTGAGCACCACTTTGTGTTTCTTTTCCCTTCGTGGTTTTATTCATCATAAATATTTTTACGTGTCACTTTCGTGAAATAATTTCATATATTATATATATATATATATATATATATATATATATATATATATATATATATATATATATACACACACCTTTCAACTTTTCAAATGTTCCGTGCGATGATTCCTCATTTCACGAAGGTCAAGCTTGTCGACCCTCCTCTCAAGTTGGCCTGGTGAAGTAGTGAGTTGGCTTCTTGTACTCTCCATCTCACATTGCCAGGTACGCCCGGCTCATCGGGGATTGTTCTGAGCCAGGTGTCTTATCTTCTTTTGAAAATGTCCACCGCAACACCACTCGTGTTCCTTAGTTCTTTGGGCAGCTGATTAAACGGTCTTGGTCCTCTCACAACAAAACTATTTTCTTTCAGGGGTAAGGATGTTCCCTGTCTAGCCTTTATTTTGGGAACACGACAAAGTCTTCCTTTTCTACTTCCCTCTGTATTTTGGGTGGTGGTGGTTATAGAATTTAGAGCAAGATTAGGGACTAGTTTCTCCATTATTTTCCAAGTGTAAATAATGGTGTATCTCTATCCTCTCCTTTCCAGTGAATATACAGTAGGTTTAATTCGTGTAACCTTTCCAAGTAATTTAGTTCTTTGCACCCATTGATCTTGGCTGTGAAGCTTTCTGAATCCCTTCTAACTGTCTAATATCTTCTTTTTTATATGAGGATGTTAGAACTGAGCAATATTCCAACTTGGGTATGATCAGTGTTTTCAATAGAGGAATCATTATATTTCTATCCCTTCGTTTAAAGGTTCTCAGTATCTGCCCAGTTATTCGCTTTGCTCTGTTTACTGCTATCTTGTTTTGTTTCAAATTTCGTATCATCAGTCATTACAACTCCTAAATCTTTTGCTTTAGAATTTCCCTAAATTTCCTGTCCATTTGGGGTAGAGTATTCCATGGATTTTATGTCCTCCTTTTTTCCGTACCGTAACAGTTGAAATTTCTGTGTGTTAAACTTTATATTGTTGTCTTCTGTCTACTTGTAGATTCTGTTCATGTCTGTTTGTAGAGATCCTATATCCTCTGAGTTTCTTATTTCTCTATTGATCTTCGTGTCATCAGCAAAGGATGTTACTGTGCTGTCTCTGGTAACGTCCTCATCTATGTCAGTTAGCATGATTATGAAGAGTAGTGGAGCTAATATTGTCCCTTGTGGTACTGAGCTGAGAACCTATGATTCCGATGAAGGTATTCCTTGAACTGCAACGATTTGTCGCCGCTCACGAAGGAAATTATATATCCATTTCGCTATTTTTCCTGTTATTCCCATATATTTCAGTTTATAGGCCTGTGCGATTAATCGAAAATGTTGATTCGGGTCGATTCAGTAAAAGAATCGAAACCCGACCCGACTTAGAGCTAAAAAATTTCGATTCTTCGATTCGGTAACTGTAACCTGTCGAGACGATAAACTGGCACTACTCCAAAACCATGGAATGTCGAAACCGTGGAATAACAATTGAAAAAAAAATATATATATTATATTATATATAATATAATATAATAACGTTATAAAATAGTTGGATATTTGAGGGATTACGCTTTTATAAAGATCTGAGTGCGCTCAATGCACATGGCCAGCTTTTGATTTTGTGATGTCACAGAATCACGTGCGCACGCCTTGCGGTGTGACAAGTTTGGACCAGTTCTTTGGGTTCAGTTGTTTATTACGCTTTTCAGTATGTTGTTGCTGGTGCATGTATGTTGTTCTGCTGATGCTGGTGCATGTAAATTGTAAAGTATAGGTGAGTGCAGTGCGCAGTCGCAGTCGAATCGAAAACAAGTGGCCGAATCGAATCGAAAATCGAATCGAAATAAAAATATCCGAATCGCATACCCTTAATGTATTATGGTTCCATGATCACACTCGTCGAACGCTTTGGCAAAGTCTGTGTATCTCAAATCATAGTTTTCATTACTTTCAAGTGCATCAATAATGTTGTTGTAGTGTTCCATGTTGGTTCTCATTTAATTTTTTCCGACTTTCCAAAACGTCATCGATTTTCTCTCCAACTATTCTCTCAAATATTTTAGTGAGATGAGATGTAAGCGACACTGGCCTATAATATATATATATATTGCTTTTGCGCTAGACATACTGAAAGCTTTTAATAGAATCTGGCACAAATCTTTAATTTCAAAGCTGCCCTCCTTCGGTTTCTATCCTTCTATCTGTGCCTTCATCTTTAATTTCCTTTCTGGCCGATCTATGCTGCAGTTGTAGATGGCCACTGTTCGTCCCCTAAAGCTATTAACAGTGGTGTTCCTCAAGGTTCTGTCCTGTCACCCACTCTTTTCCTTTATTTATTAATGATCTTTTAATTCGCACTTCCTCTCCTCTTCACTGCTATGCCGATGATTCCACTCTTCACTTCTCCACTCGCTTCCCAAAGCGTCCCTCACAGCAGTCGCTTCATGATTCGCGGAGGACGGCTATGGGACACCTGACCTCTGATCTTTCTGCTATATCTGATTGGGGCAGAGAGAACCTTGTGGTTTTTAATGCCTCAAAAACTCAGTTCCTCCATCTGTCTACTCGTCACAATCTTCCACACGACTATCCCTTTACCTTCAACAACACACAACTGAATCCTTCCTCTTCTCTTAACATTCTTGGCGTTTCCTTTCCTTGTGATCTTTCCTGGAAAGATCACATATACTCTTTCTAAAACAGCTTCTAAGAGATTAAGTGTGCTGTACCGCCTTCCCGGTTTCTTCACCCCTACTCAGTTGCTGTCTCTGGCCTTGGCCATTTGCTCTGTATAGGGGCCTTGGCATTTGCCCCTGGCCCCTCCTTCCTGTATATATATATATATATATATATATATATATATATAGAGAGAGAGAGAGAGAGAGAGAATTTTTGAGTCACCCTGTACATATATCTTTCAATCAACAGAAATAATGTAAACAACGTTACTAATATATTTCACATTTACTCTTCCACAAATATTTTATAAGAAATTGCCACTTACAGCCAAGGTTTATTAAAGAAACAGGAATGACATTTCAAGAACTATAAACTCAAAGTTCAGTTCCTTTTAATTGCTCGATCAAGTAAACTTAACCTTTTGGTATTACACTGTATTATAATGTTATAAATATAATTTTAGGGGAAAAAATATGCGTTATATTTGCATTATATTTATATCTATATACGTATACACCAAATATAGGACTACTACTTTTATAGGTATAATATAATTTTAGTACTTTAGCGTATATATATATATATATATATATATATATATATATATATATATATATATATATATATATATATATATATATAAATCTAAAGTGCGATTTTTGGTATGAAAAAATGTGAAGATTATTTCGCGTATCTTTTGTTTCTTTAAGAGATAATATAACTTGAATATATGGGTATGTATGGGTACTTTACGTTTAGGAAGTAGTTTGAAATTGTGTAAAAACTGAACAAATTTTAAGACTTTCTTTGATAAATATTTGAAGAAAGACTAAAAGGAAAGTATGCGGCAAAATTTAATTAAGTTTACGAGAGTGATGAAGATGGTCGCCTGAAATTTGAAACGCACTCTTAAAATATTTCTCGAAGAAATGAAAAATCGTAAAATGATACTAATGTTATGTAGTCTCTCTCTCTCTCTCTCTCTCTCTCTCTCTCTCTCTCTCTCTCTCTCTCATATATATATATATATATATATATATATATATATATATATACAGTAGAGCGTCGATTATGGGGACGTCAACTATCCGAAACGTCAATTAACCGGAAACAAGAATAAAAAAATGCTTGGATGGACTGTTGTGTATCGTATTCCAAGAATGGTTCGAAAACATATTCATACCTATGGTGAAACAGTTTCAACAGCAAAACGGAATAAGTGGAAAAGTGCTCTTAAGGTTGGACAATGCACCATCACATCCCTGTGAAGATGAAAATTTCAAGGTTCTTTTTTCTACCACCAAACGTTACATCACTGCTACAGCAAATGAATCAAGGTGTCATTGAGTCATTTAAATGTTTGTACAAGAAAGACCTTCTGCGGCGCCTGTGTCTTGTTGACATTGATGATGAGGGAATTGTCAAATTCCATAACACCTTGGACTTAAAAGAAGCATCATACATGGCAGCAAGTAGCTGGTCAGCAATTCCGATGAGTACACTCGTGCGTGCCTGGAACAAGTTGTGGCTGTCGAGTGAAAAGGAAGCTAATGTTGAAATAGAACTCTCAGTCGATGTGCCACAGATGGTTAGCATTCTGGGTGCGAAAATTGTGACAGTGAAGATGTTGAAAATTGGTTCAGTTCTGATGCTACAAACCAAGGAAAACAAATCTTGACTGATGATGAGATCGTTGCTATTACTACGAGGGAACATGCAGTGGAAGACGAAGATAACGAATCTAAAAGTGAAGAAGATCCTGGCCCTTCAAACACGGAAGCTTTAACAGCTTTTAAAACAACAATCAAATGGTTTGAAAGACAAGATGAGAGTGAGTTTACAAAGCTGCTACTCCTGAGAAAGCTTCGCGACTTAGCAGCAAAGAAGAGAGCTAATAGCATTAAACAAAAAACTATTACAGACTTTTTCAAACCGTCATATGTACAATCACTATGCGTTTCTTCAGAAGTAGTTTTTAAATGAAGTATGTGTATGACAAATAAATATACCTTACTGTAATGTAGAGTTCTTAAAAAAGCTTTTTCCAGAAAACATCTTGGTGATATTCGGTTAACCGGAAAATTGATTATCTGGAATGGAGGTAACATTAATTAGTCCGGTTAATCGACGCTCTACTGTATATATATATATATATATATATATATATATATATATATATATATATATATATATAATATACACACACAGACCGTGCATGGAACAAGGAACTCTTCTGGGAAAATTAAATCCATTATAGTCCGAATAAGTAATGGTAAATGACAAATAGTATAGTTTTCTTTTTCATGATGTTACCCGACGTGGGCAACGGGTCACTCTCAAAGAGGCCCCAAAAATATAACCTCGCCAGCTATCTGCAAAGCAGATAGGATCCAGCTTTGGGACATGATCTGGAGATCCTTTAATGATATATATATATATATTATATATATATATATATATATATATATATATATAATATATATAATATATATATGTGGTGTGTGTGTGTATATATACACACAGTATATTTTTTTCATGCAGGAAGGAGGAGCTAAGAGCCAATGTCCGCAAAAGCTTCCCCGCCCCCCCACCCTCTATATAGAATCAGTGGTATAACGTAAAGGTCTAAAGGATAAACGCAAACCTTTAGACTTTCAAAGACTATTTTTATGACTGACAAAACGGCAGGTTAATTTTAGAATTTTTAATTAACAACTGAATGGCTATTTTTACGTGACTATGCGGGTCAGGTCGGGTCAGGATTAATCTCGAGTATCATGCCCACGTCAGTAAATAAATACCTTCGGCTGAATTTTGGAATATCGAAAAAAACTGAAACCCTCCAAAATTCTAAAACTGAAATTGAACTCGAAATACATTTCGACACAAACTGAAATCGAAAAACTGAGCTGATATTTTTTTTTTAGTTCCGCATCCCTGATATATATATATATTATATATATATATCTTTTTTCTACATCTCTAATGCTTTCGTTCATAAATAAGTATCACATTTGAAGTTGTTTATGAGCAATATTTATGGAAGTAATTCTATTTTCCAGTAATTTTTTGTAGAAACTTCATCTCTCGCAATAGCGCAGCTGTCATACATTCACATGCACAGTTAAACACACGTACACAACATATATATATATATATATATATATATTATATATATATATAGAGAAAGAGAGAGAGAGAGAGAGAGAGAGAGAATGTATTTTTCCGCCGGATAACAGATGGAAATTCGGTTCTCAGATGATTTAAGTCTTGCAATTAATAATATATTAACTTTTCTGGAGAAGTAAAAGAGAAAAAAGATTTGGAATAAGAAAATAAGAATTAATTTTTTCTTTTATATTTCTTGAGAGAGAGAGAGAGAGAGAGAGAGAGAGAGAGAGAGAGAGAGAGGAGAGAGAGAGAGAGAGAGAGAGAGGAAAATAAATGATTTATATTTGAGGCTGAAAGATGTTAACTGAAAAATAATCTCTTTCATCGAAATTCGTTGCTATGGAAACTCCTATAGATGTTATTATTGTGAAGTATACCTTCAAAGCTTTTACATTTTAAATTTTACTTTATATACTATATATATATATACAGGGTGGGCGGAAAGTAGCTCCCTATTTTGGATTGGTAAAAAAATACGTATATTATCCATTTATTTCAGAAGAAATAATATGAAAAGGTAGGCATACATGGTAGGTTTTCTCTAAAATTCAATGTGGGCTCCAACTCTTTCCACCAGCTTCTGGAGCCGCCCAGGAATGGCGTCCACTGACTTTAGCAGGAACTCCGGCGGGATGGAGGACATGACTTCCCGAATTCGGTCCTCCAGTTCTTCCAATGTCCTCGGTTTGGTGCGGTAGACTTCTTCCTTTACCCACCCACAAAGAAAGAAGTCGCACGGTTACCGCTGAAAAACGGCAGAATCGGTTCAGTGTAACGGTGTGGTGTGGTATGACCTCAGATCAGGTTGTGGGCCCGTTCCTTCTGCGCAACACCATGAATGCTGAGCGGTACCTTGCTATGTTGCGAAACGAGGTCTGGCCGGTTGTCAGCACATGGGAGAACATCGACGATCTGATATTTATGCAAGATGGCGCCCCTCCGCACTTCGCTCTTGTTGTCCGTGAGTGGCTGGATGCCCACTTCCCTGGGCGTTGGATGGGTCGTCGTGGTCCACATCAATGGCCAGCCAGGAGCCCGACTTGACACCGTGCGACTTCTTTCTTTGGGGGTGGGTAAAGGAAGAAGTCTACCGCACCAAACCGAGGACATTGGAAGAACTGGAGGACCGAATTCGGGAAGTCATGTCCTCCATCCCGCCGGAGTTCCTGCTAAAGTCAGTGGACGCCATTCCTGGGCGGCTCCAGAAGCTGGTGGAAAGAGTTGGAGCCCACATTGAATTTCAGAGAAAACCTACCATGTATGCCTACCTTTTCATATTATTTCTTCTGAAATAAATGGATAATATACGTATTTTTTTACCAATCCAAAATAGGGAGCTACTTTCCGCCCACCCTGTATATAATATGAATAATTTTTTTTCCAATTTCATTTCTACACACATTTCATTCACCCCCTCCCCCCAAATAAAATTCATACGGCTTGTTGCCATAGCAACGAAATTATATGCGTATCTAACACCCAATAATGCCTATGTTTCGCATTGTTGTTTGTGTATAAATTATTTGTGTTCTTTTTACAATTGTTCTATTGTGAAATTTGGCGAATTTCATTCTGTTTTCACGGTTTTTTTTTCGCTTTGAAAACACGATGAAAAACAAATTGTCTAAAGGCTCCCTCAATGGAAATGGAAAAGGTTGGAATTCCATTTCAATGGAATACCTCTGAGAGGGAATGCGAGAGTAGGCTTTCATACTGTTTTATTTATACGATGAAACCTATTTAGTAACTATTTGCAGATTGTTTTGTAATACCAAGTATTTTAATTGCTATTTTAATATATATATATATATATATATATATTATATATATATATATATACAGGGCGTCCCAAAAAAATGTATACACACTTTAACAGCTGATAGCTCAATTGATGTTTCTTTCTTTCCAAGTTAAACCCATTAGAATTAATAATGGCAGTCAGACTAAGCTTTGAACAAAGGAAATTCATTCTAAAATGCTACTGGAAGTGTGAAAACGCAGTTGAAGTGCAAAGACAGTTTAGGAGGGAGTTTCAAACAGATCCACCAACGCGACTTACCATCACTCGAATTAGAGATAAGTTTGAAGCCGATGGAACTGTTCAGAATGTCCACAAGAAGCGTTCCGGAAGACCACGGACATCGACAAACCCCACAAAGCAAGAAAGAGTACTGGAAACGTATCACCAAAGTCCAAGAAAATCTGTGCGGCAAGCGAGTCGTGAGGTAGGAATTTCAGAATCGTCTGTCCAACGCATTTTGAAGCGCTGTCAATGGAAAAGTTACATTCCAAGATTAGTCCATGCTATTAATGAAGATGATCCGGACCGAAGAGTGGAGTATTGCGAGTGGTACTTGGCACGATGTGGATGTGGATTGGACGAAGGGGTTTCGTAGAATACCCTCCACGTTCACCAGACCTCACACCACTAGACTTTTTTTTATGGGGATACTTAAAAGACAAAGTCTACGCTATAAAACCTGCAACAGTCGCTGAATTGAGAGCAGCCATTGAACGAGAATGCACACAAATACCAAACGAAATGTTTCGTGATGTTTGCGATTCCATTGCTTCGCGTTATCAGCAGTGCCTGGACCAGAACGGACGTCAGTTTGAAAACAGGCGTTGACAAAACAATTAAATAATGTCTGTAGATTCTATTACATTTTGAAAATGAAATGTATTTTAATAAACACTGCCTTTATAAGTATTTAAAGTGTGTATACATTTTTTTGGGACGCCCTGTATATATATATATATATATATATATATATATATATATATATATATATATATTCGTTGTTACTATATATATATATATATATATATATATATATATATATATATTCGTTGTTACTAGTGTATATATATATATATATATATATATATATATATATATAGGGTGGGTAAAAAAAAGTGACCCCTTAGAGGTAAATTGTCATCGTTGAGACACCTTCTCCCAGCCGAGCAGAATTCTTTCGCGTAGTTCATCTGTCTCTCTTATATTGGTACCAGGGATGTAAACTTTGGACTACAGGGCTTCCCAAACACCATAATTTAGTGATGAAAGATCGGGGCTACTAGCCGGCCACATATTGGGTTCGATAAAATCCGGTGTTTCTTTCTCAAGGAATGTGACAGTTTGCCATGCTTTGTGAGCAGGGGCTCCACCTTGTTGGAAAGTATATCTTTCACTCTATCTAACTGATATTCGACGAATTAGTGGTGAAAGATATACTTTCCAACAAGATAGAGCTCCTGCTCACAGAGCACGCCAAACTGTCATATTCCTTGAGAACGAAACACCGGATTTTATCGAACCCAATATGTGGCCGGCTAGTAGCCCCGATCTTTCGTCACTAGATTATGGTGTTTGGGAAGCCCTGTAGTCCAAAGTTTACATCCCTGGTACCAATATAAGAACACAGATGAACTACGCGAAAGAATTCTGCTCGGCTGGAAGAAGGTGTCTCAACGATATGTAAACAGGTGTATTGATCAGTGGCATCCACGTTCAGAGGCCTGCGTTGAACAGGAAGGGGGACACATCGAGCAACTTCTCAATTAAGACGAACAACATGCTAAGGTAAGCATATATGAAGTTTGGGAGCTCTAGTCCCCTTACTTTTTTTAATATGACAGTTTACCTCTAAGGAGTCACTTTTTTTTACCCACCCTGTATATATATATGCGGTGAAATCCATTGTTTGGTACAGTGTTGAGATATCTCACGCAGGAAAAGAAAAGTAGGAGTGGCAACGTTTGGCTCCAATCACTGGAGCATTCTCAAGCTTTATTAACAAGCTTTATTAACAAGCTTTAACAAGCTTTATTAACAAGCTTTATTAACTTTATTCATAAAGCTTGAGAATGCTCCAGTAATTGGAGCGAAACCAGTGATGAAGTCGATACCACCATGGCCGAGACCTAAGCACCCGAGACCGAGACCCAAATAAAGGTCTCGAGATCGGTCTCGAGACCGAAACCGAGACCATATGCAGTTTTTGCACGTATTCAATATTGTGTAATGCCTAATTCCTAATCTCTTTATTTCACATTCAGGAATGAAGGTTCTAAAGCGATTATCAAGTGACAATTGCAAAATTTAACCTCGTTAACCTCGTTGCAGTTCCGTGCGATGGCCTCCCTTCACAAGAAGGTCAAGCTGGTGGCCCCGCCGCAAAATGTATTCACAAATTCATAGCTTGTGACATTTTTCAGCAGTTACCTACATACTTAAAACAAGATAAGTGTTCATTGCACTTGAGAAACATCAATATATTCAGCAGTGATGTAGTCGAGACCACTATAACCGAGACCTAAACACCTGAGACCGAGACCAGAAAAAAAGGTCTCGAGTCCAACATCCCTGCGCGAAACGCTGCTACCCATATATGTCTGATATATAATGTTAGGTAGGGCAATGTACTATCCGAGTGTTTTGGCTCCTCTTGCGGGGTGAGACAAGACTCCTTGCTCTCCCCAATGCTGTTTAATGTGTATATTGACGGATTAATTGCTTCACTTAACGAGGCAACAGTGGGATGTTGTATAGATAACACAAGGATAAATAACTTAGTTTATGCCGATGATATGGTGTTAATAAGTCCCTCTGTTAAAGGTCTGGATCGGCTACTAAATGTCTGCGAAGTGTATTCGCAGAAACATAATATTCTTTTTAATGTTACAAAAACTAAGGTTATGCAATTTCATTCTAAAAGCCGTAATCAGCCAGCTGATATGAGGTTTAAAATGAATGGTGAAGTAACTGAGGAAGTACAAGAGTTTAAGTATTTGGGTCAAGCTATTACCAGCTCCTTGAGTGATGACTCGGATATAAGAAAACAATCTCGAAGCCTGTGTGCTAAAGCGAATATGACCATAAGGAACTTTCGATTCTGTCCAAGTGAAGCAACTCTGGGTGAATTATAAAAAAGGTTCCGGCAGAACCTAAATTTGCTGTACAACAGGTCTTTTAGACGCTTACATAAATTACCCCCGAGATGCTCAGCTTCGCAAATGTTTTCTACCCACAATGTCCCGAGCTTCCCGGAGGTAACAAGACATGCTCAATACAGTCTAATACAAAGAATTAAAAAATCAACCAACCCGGTTATCCAAGCTATCCATGAGTCCTGCCGTTTGTCCTCTAAGCTAAGGAATTCTTGGTACGAAAACGTCTGTCTGTAGCTCCACTTAACTTCGACATTACAGTATTATTTTTAATAAATTGTATATATTTCTATCCTTAGTATGTGAACTGTCATTGTATTAATAATATTTGTCATATGGACTATAGTCTGCCAATAAACCTTTTCATTTTCATATAGAGGGTGTACATAAAGTCAGGATCTATTTTTGTGAAGCACTTGGAAATTATATGGAATTCAATCATAAAATGATAAAGTGGTAACATTTATTAAATAATTAAGAGTAGGATTCGACGTGACGCCCATCAGTATCCCTGCACAGCTCAAATCGTTCCGCAGCATTTCTAAACACATTCTGGAGCATTTGCGGGGTTATGTTATCTGCAGCAGTTCGTGTACGTAAGTTTTCAAGACTCGTAATCTTCGTCTGATAGACATGCGATTTGATAAAACCCCATGCAACGAAATCTAAAGGGGTTAAATCTGATGATCTCGCTGGCCAAGGTCTGTTGCTTCCGCGTCCGATCCAGCGATTTGGAAAACGTCCATTTAGATAATCCTGAACAATTTTGGCATAGTGACAAGGAGCACATCATGTTGATAGACGACGGGGATAGGATTGTTAGTACCGTCGTCTATCAACATGATGGTGCTCCTTGTCACTATGCCAAAATTGTTCAGGATTATCTAAATGGACGTTTTCCAAATCGCTGGATCGGACGCGGAAGCAACAGACCTTGGCCAGCGAGATCACCAGATTGAACCCCTTTAGATTTCTTTGCATGGGGCTTTATCGATCGCACGTCTATCAGACGAAGATTACGAGTCTTGAAAACTTACGTATACGAACTGCTGCAGATAACATAACCCCGCAAATGCTCCAGAATGTGTTTAGAAATGCTGCGGAACGATTTGAGCTGTGCAGGGATACTGATGGGCGTCACGTCGAATCCTACTCTTAATTATTTAATAAATGTTACCACTTTATCATTTTATGATTGAATTCCATATAATTACCAAGTGCTTCACAAAAATAGATCCTGACTTTATGTACACCCTGTATATACACAGTATATATATATATATATATATATATATATATACACATTTTCTCTCTCTCTCTCTCTCTCTCTCTCTCTCTCTCTCTCTCTCTCTCTCTATATATATATATTATAATATATATATATATATATATATATATATAATAATGACGAATAAGGGGTGATTACCTCATCCATGACGTATATTCAAACTTTGTAAAGAGAAAGGAAAGTTTTGAAAATGACGTCACGAGGGTAGACCACGAGTGGACATGAAGGAAAAAGGGAAAATGAAGGAAATACTGGTAAAAGAGGATAATTAGCCGTAACCATGGCAACAGTATCCTCCCAACCTAACCTTTTTCTCCCCTTACCCAAGCCGGCACAGCTATTATTATTATAATACAAAATCATGTCAATATCCATATACAAGACCTCTCTCTCTCTCTCTCTCTCTCTCTCTCTCTCTCTCTCTCTCTAAATTTTCCCTATATATCGCATCTTTTTCTTTGCTGTTCTCGCTTGAAGTTCTGTTCTTCGCGTGTGGAGATGTTTCTGGGAGACAAAGGGAGTAAGCCTTATCGCCTTCTTGTCTCTGTTTGAACAGACTCCGTTCGCGTTGTGACTTTTAACATGAATATTTGATATTGTATATAATGGATTACGGAGGACTGTATCCGCATGAAGTGTAAAGGGGATTTTTTTTTACGGTAAATGGTATTTATAACATCAGTTGATTTGAATGTTGTAAATCAGCGATTCCCAACCTGTGGTACGCGTAGCTCTTTTAGTGGTACGCAAGTGAGACGGTTTTAATAAGCAGCTTACTAATTGATAGTTGCCTTAAGGATAATGTATTTAATAACTCTTTCAGGTCCGACGGGGCCATATGAGCCCATAATAATGTTCTGTGCATAAATCGTAAAAGTTTGCATATTGACTCCATTTGGACCAACGCGTCACTTGCCCTGGAACTGAACTACTGGGTTGGCAGCTTTAGATGGCGCTGGGTGGCTTATCTGTTCGCCGAACAGCATTTTTTGGTGAACATCGTATCGTTGATTTGACAGCAACAGCGTGAGTGCTACACAAAATTATTATTATTCTCTAACGTGAGTACACACAATTTTATGGTTGTAGAAATAAATTTTGTAAAAAGGATGTATAGTTTTATGGTTGCAGAAATCGAAGTAATAACAAAAACAATGAAGCATATTTTTCGGGGTGAAATGAAAATAATAAAAGCACAATTAGCCCTTCTAACAAGAAAAGACAGAACTTTGCAGAGACACGCACCACAGCATTACATACATCACCCTTCTATTCAACACCACCCACCGATAATACAAACAACCACAGTGGTATCAAGGGCCGCAACCCCAATACTCCCAAATGCAGCAGCCCAACCAATAACACCAAACAGGAACCGACATCGACTAAGAAACGACCATTATCTAGAAAATCCCTGAACCTTTACTCTCTGGAAAGAAGACGCGAGCAGTACACAATAATATACATATGGAAAATACTCGAGGGTTTTGTCCCAAACCTTAGAAATGAAAGAGAAACAAAATGGAATGAGAGAAGAGGCAGATTTTGTACTATCCCAGCTGCGGTGGGACAGTGGGCCATGTAAACGAGGATGGAAAATATATTCAGAATACGAGGCCCAAAGCTTTTTAATGCCTTGCCAAAAGAAGTGAGGAACCTTCAGCACACCAACCTGAATAACTTCAAGAACCAGCTGGACAGATTCCTGTACAAAGTCCCTGACCAGCTATGCGTGGCTAGCTACGAGGGCAGGAGAAGATCGAAAAGCAATTCCTTCCTTCACCAAATCCCGCAAATGAGGTGGGATGCTGGAGAGGGGTCAATCGCAGGTCGATCCTGAACCATCGTTTAAACCCTCATATAGTAATAACGTATACTCGTAGATGCTGTAAGACGGGTTCATTTAGTCATTTTGAGTCATGGTGAATTTATCACAAAACCCTAAAAACTTTTAATACTTTTTTTTTTGTAAAAACATGTTTAATGCTTTCATTTTTAGTTGATTCTTGTAAAAATATTTTGTTTTCTGATTCGTACTTAAATCGGGCTTCAAAGAGTTAAAAAGCAAGTAACTTCATGCAACTTTGCCAAACTCAACTTTCCCCAAGGCACTAATCTAACGGTAACAACACACTTACTACGAATATTCATGTCAGGGACACTAAAAATGTACGTTTCATCTACTTTGAAATCCGAGACAAAACTTTATTTTTTCTTTTTGTTTTTTCCCTTCTACTCCAGTTGGAGAGTGTTTCTTACTTCCGGGGTTAAACCTTACCCTTTAAGGACTAAAGGTACAAATTGCTAACGTTTCAAATACACGCATTCATAACTTAACCCTACAAAAAATGCAGGGCTTAAAGGGTTAACCTTAAGGAATTTTTAGGTACAGCCTAGTACTAGGCGTAAGATGGAGGTGCTGTATCGTAGTATATCCCCTACAATTTCTCGCTGTTATACTTATGGGCAGTTGGTCAAGGAACTCCACTGTAGATTTCTTTACTGCCCCTGTCGCTCCCACCACTATTGGGATGATCTCAGGTTCTACATTCCACATTCTCCTTATTTCATGTTTAAGTCTCTGGTATTTTAAGACCTTTTCCCTTTCATATTTAGCCACATTCCAGTTCGCTGGGACTCCTACTTCCACCACTTCTCACTACTATGTCTGGCCTGTATCCTGATACCCTGATGTCAGTTGGTATCTCGTGATCATATAGGAGCAGCACTTTGTCATTGTCTTCTATTCCTTGTGTAATATGTTCCCAATGCTTTTCTGTTTCTAGCCCTATTTCATATTTCTTACACAGCTTGAAGTGGATTAGCTTACAGACTGCATTGTGTCTGTGTAGTTTCCTCTGTGTAGGAGTATTTCGCATCCAGATAGTATGTGACTCAGTCTCTGGGCTCTTTGAGCACAGTCTGCATATGTCAGTTTCATTTCTACCCTCAATATTTCTTTTAAACCAGTTTGTCCGTAGTACCTGGTCTTGTGCTGCCACCACAAGCCGTTCATCTTCTAGTCTCAGTGACCCTCTTACCAGGAACTCCACGGTTTTATCCCTCTCTATGTATGCTCTGTTTAGCACGTTCTCTTTGTATACTTTGCTGAATTTGTGCCCTTCCCAGTTCTTCTCCTTTTCTTCTGATCTTTTCCTGTTATACCTTCTTTTTCTGGTGCTTATCTTTTCCATGAGAGATTTATTTGCAATGTCTTCAAGCTGTTCAGGTCCTATGCCGGCGTCCACTAGATAATTATTTGCCTTCTTTGAGAGGCTTTTCTCGTTCATGATCTCTTACAAATCTGACTAGCCTTCCTTCTCCTTCCTTTATGTACTGTGCTAATCCTATTGGTGTGGCTTTGTGCACTTGGCCTATTAGCGCAAGCCCTAATCCACCGACCCTCCTTGGCAGGTATAGCCTTGGTATGCATTGGTTTTTATATATGATCTTATGCGCTTGGAGCAGTTTTCTGGTGATTGTATCCAGTTTGTTGATTTCTAGCTGGGTCCAATTGATTATGCCAAAACTGTATGACAGTACGGGTACTGCCAGTGAGTTTATAGATAGGATCTTATTTTTACTGTTTAGGTGACATTTTAGGATTAGTTTTATTCTTTTTGAATATTCTTTCCGCAGGCTTTCTTTCATGATGTCATTTTCCATCTTTTCCGATTCCTCCATCCCCAGATATTTATATGTAGCCTCTTGCTTTAGTTCTTCTATCACGATATTGTCCACCCTGATGTTTTCTGATTCACACTTTTTGTCTTTCTTTAGTGTGACAGTGGCACATTTCTCAAGACCAAACTCCATCTGGATGTCATCTGAGAACTTTTTAACCTCCCTGATCTCTTCTGTTAGCTCGCTTTTGTTTGGGGCGTATAGTTTTAGGTTGTCCATGTAGAATAAGTGAGATATTTTTGGGCTGTTCTTTTCCCTCGGCCTCATCACGTAGCCTTTGTTTAGGTTATTTATTAGTTGGCTAAGTGGATTTAGTGCCAGACCGAACAAAAGAGGAGATATTGAATCACCCTGGTAGATCCCTCTCTTGATTCTCACACTGTTCACCTCTGAAGTTCTATTACTGTGATGGAGAGTTAGGTCCGTTTCCCATCGTGTCATAGCTGTTTCTAAGATCTTGATGGTGGGGTGGATCTTGTATAGTCTCAACACTTCCTTCACCCAGAAGTGGGGTACACTGTCATACAACTTTTTGTAGTCAATTCATACCATGCTTAAGTTTCTCTGTTTCTTTCTGTTGTTCTCCAATATGGCCCTGTTGATTAACAGCTAGTTTTTTTGTCCCATACGTTTTTCTGCTATATCCTTTTTGTTCTGGGCTTATATGTTGTTTTCTTCTGCATGGCTGTAGATCCTGTCTGCTATGATTCCTGTTAGTATTTTGTAGGTTGTTGGCAAGCATGAGCCTATATCTAACATTGAATGTACCTTTGAATTACGAAAAGTATTTGAAATATGCACGGGAAGTACCCGAGCTCCGAACGTACACCAAATGCCTGAGAGTACATCTGACATTAAATATACTTCCCGAGTACTTTTGTTACACGAAGTACGGTAGAAAGTAAAACGCAGCATGAGAAATCACGACAAAAATATAAAATAGAAATGAAATTTATTTTGGATTTAGTCTCGTTCTAACATTCATCATGAAACCAAACTAAATTCTCTGAAACTTTAATGTTTATACTAGTATTTCTTTATTTAACTTTACCTTAACTACCATATATTCAATTATACACATTATATATAAACAAACAAATATGTACATTTTTTCCACTTACAAGATTCGAATTGAAAATGACGAATGTTTGCCTGTAATGTACGCGGTCCTTTTCTCACTACGCCAACATGTTAGAGAAATGATTCGTCATATTGGATATTTAAAGTTTTGTTCGATCTTAAAATTTTTTGAAATAACTTTTTCTTAGGTAAAATTTTGTACCGGGTGATCCATTTAACCATACCCAAATTAAGAACATGTTTTTAGTTTGGATACGGTTTAAATGGATCCCTCTATATTTGCATTTAAAAGTTTTATATTTAGAAAATAATGATAAAAAAATGTCTTTTAAAAAATAAAACGACTCCTATTAATTCCCGATGGACGAATTAGTTATTAGATCATGTTATGAATGTTTGTTTGAAACCTTAACATTTCGTAGCAGTCAGCCATAGGTCATGAATACAATATGCATTTAATTTCTCTGATATGATTAAAGCAGTGTGAATTTTCATTTTATATTAAATATATTTATTAGAGTTTATGGTACTTATGAAAAATAGCTTAGAGCTTTAAAATAAGGCCCATTTCGAGCATTTACTACTTGTTCTTTTATAGCCATGCCTTCATTGCGCATGTGCAAGTTTTTTCGCGTTTGCGCTTAATCAGAGAAAATTTACATAAATTTCGAGTAATTGGTGAAAAATATGTATCATATCGAAAGTTTAGACGGAAAATTATGTCAGCATAAAAGAAATGGGATAGAATGTTACGTCACGTTCAAAATTTACAGAAAATTTTCAGTAATTTATTTGGAATTACGTCACTGATGTAATTCATTATTATTATAATTATAAATATATAAAAATATATATATAAAACCTTTGATATATATATATATATATATATATATATATATATATATATATATATATATAATTATTTAAAATGTAATTTCGGTCTCCTTGTTAAATACGCTGTCAGTTTATATGTCTTCCGAATCAAGAATTCGCTGCTATTTTCAGGATACTTCGACATTCTAACTGTGCCTGAAACAAAGTCCCTCATGTACTTTTCAACTATTTGTAATGTTCCTATTGTAGTGTTTGGGAAGTATATATAAAGGATATTTTTTTTTAAGAGTGCAATATTGCGTCATGACGTCAGAGTTGTAAGACTCGAGAGTCTATTGTGAATGAAAGGTCATTATCTTGTAAAAATTTTATAAGTTTATTTCACTACGTATAGGATCTCTCTCTCTCTCTCTCTCTCTCTCTCTCTCTCTCTCTCTCTCTCTCTCTCTCTCTCTCAAATTTCGAAATTTGAGACGATACGAAATTAGGAAGTAGTGTAGGTACTGAGGAGGGCATAAGAACGCTTCAAAATCTTGACAGGTTGGTCGAATGGTCTGCTACTTGGCAGATGCCATTCAACTTGGATGTAAGGTAATGCACATAGGTTACAAAACCCCGAAGACCGATTACTCTCTCTTGGGAAGGAACTTGTCTGACACCGACCTAGAGAAAGACTTAGGAGTCTATATCAGTAATGATCTGGAACCGTCGAAGCACTGTGCAAAAGTCGAAAAGAGGGTCTTAAAATATTAGGTTATATTAAAAGACAGTTCCAGTTTCGGAACAAGGAGACTGTATGTCTCTCCATAATTCACTAGTCAGACCCCAACTCGAATATTGTGCACAGTTTTGGTCTCCGTCCCTTAGGAAGAATTAAAAACGGTACAAGCAAGGGCTACAAAATTGATCTCTTCAATGAGAATGCAAAACTACCAACGGAGATTGGAACGCCTAAATGTGTTTACCTTAGAGACGAGGAGGTTGCGCGGTCAGCTTATTAAAGTCTTCAAGATGCTCAATATGGAATACACAGTGTAGACTACAGGAACTTATTCTCACTTAATGCCAATCCGACAAGAAATAATAGGTTTAAACTGGAACTAAAGACATTTAGGACCTCTGTCGGTGGCAATTTCTTTTCCTATAAAATAGTCAATATCTGGAACCAACTTCCCTGAGGTTGTTTCAGTCCAAAGTGTAGACAAAGTACTGAATGCTCTTATTGTTTAAGACAAAAACATAACGCAACTCTGCAGGAGTTCGCCTGCGCGGTGTCTATGTGGGCATGCGTAATTATAGAGCTATCTTATATATTCTCCACTTCCCTGTAAAATTTCGTTGGCTACTTTTCCAGAGTCAAGGTATTTTCTTCAACCTTTTTCCGTGCCTGCCTGTGGCAGGGAGGGAGCGGAGGGTGGGGAAAGAGCCTTATACTTTTCTATCCAGTTTTCTAGTACTGCTACAAGAGTTGAAAGAAAAATAAACTTGTTTAATAACAGGAACCTCCCAGAGTGGACCGGAAGGTGTTTGACGCTTCCTCTTGACCCTGAAATGCCTTGTAACTCTCTCTCTCTCTCTCTCTCCAGGGAGGACACCCGCGTTATCCCCGAGCCAGGCGTTAGGCACGAAGCTGCTGGCCTGGATAGTGTTCGGTGTACTGCGACAGTCGTTGCCAATAGAATAGACAAACTGAGCGCGTTTAAGGCCCCTGGGCCAGACTAGTTCCTCCCCAGAGTCTTGCGGGAAGTGGGTGACCAGGTGGCTCCCCACCTGGTTACAGTCTTCAACAAATCGTTGGAGACGGGCCAAGTGCCTGGTGACTGGAGGGAAGCCAACGTGACCCCTATCTTTAAGAAAGGGGATCACGAAAGTCCAGGGAACTATCGTCCCATTAGTCTCACTTCGGTTGTAGGTAAATTATTAGAGGGGATAATAGTGGAGAGGATCGTTGACCATTTAGATTCCTACAAGCTGCTTGGGGACTCCCAATATGGGTTTAGGCGGCATAGTCGTGTCTCACCAACCTGCTCGAGTTTTACCACGTCATGTGGAATGAGCACGATAAGAGTAGGGCGACTGATATACTTTATCTCGACTTTCAGAAAGCCTTTAATAAGGTACCTCACTGGCGGCTAACGGCCAAAGTCCGCGCGCTGGGTATCGATGGGGAAGTAGGTAGCTGGATTGGAAACTGGCTGAAGAATAGGTGGAAGAGGGTTGTAATTAAAGGAACTAGTTCGGGTTAGGCCTCTATCACTAGCGGGGTTCTTCAGGGTTTCATTTTGGGGCCACTGTTGTTTATCATTTACATAAATGATATCGACGCTGGCATCGTCAGTAGGATCGCCAAATTCACTGATGACACCAAGCTTGGGCCAATGTTGGGACGCCCGAAACGATCGAGCAACTGCGTGCGAACCTACGTAGGATAGGAGAGTGATCCGAAAAATGGCAAATGCCGTTTAACTTGGGTAAATGCAAGGTCATGCACATTGGCTACGCCAATCCCAAGTCGGACTACTCGATGTTGGAGAGTAATATCGAGGCCAATGATTTGGAAAAGGACTTGGGTGTGCTAATAAGCAGCGACCTTAAATTTACCAAACCGTGCGTAGAGGTGGAAAAGAAAGCCCAGAAGCTGTTGGGTTATATGAGGAGGCAATTTCGATTTCGAACAAGGAAATTGTGCTCTCTCTGTACAATTCTCTGGTTCGGCCGCACCTGGAGTATGCTGTGCAGTTCTAGTCGCCCACCCTCAGGAAATATATTGACAGGCTGGAGCTAGTCCAGGCGATGGCCACAGAGTTAATCCCTTCTGTTAGACATATGGGCTACAATCGACGCTTACGTGTCCTGAATTTGTTTTCGCTGGAAACTCGGAGGCTGCGCGGTCAACTAACTCATCGTGGTTTTCAAGTTCTTTCACGGGTTCAATGATGTTGATTTTAGAAGCATGTTTAGTTTAAATGATAACTCAACTCGCAACAATGGTTGGAAGTTGGATTTGAAACTGTTTAGCACCAGTGTGTGTGAGAATTACTTTACCTACAAGATCTGTTACACGTGGAACAGGCTAACTTCAAAAGTTGTGAACAGTTCCTCTGTGGATCAGTTCAAGGAAAGGTTAGACTGATTTTTGCACACTATTTGAGGGTGTCGGGATTTTTCCCTGGCACCCGTTGCCATTGGTACCACCTCGTTATGAGCTGCAAGGCCTTTTGAGGTACTTCGTGTTCTTGTACACATCGCGGCTCGTTTGTGAATCGCGCGTGTAGCTCGCATTAGTTCATTACGATTGTCCTTTATGAGGGCTGCAGCATCCAAAATGCGACGGAGCAATGCATCTCGTGTTTCCACTTTTCTCTGGTACACCAGCTCTTTCATGCGCCCTCACAGATAAAAATCTAGAGGGGTTAGGTTTGGATACCTGGGTGGCCAATTTTGTGCGCCACCACGACCGATCCATCGACCAGGGAAGCGATCATCGAGATGCGTTCTCACTACACGGCTAAAATGGGGAGGAGCTCCGTCTTGGAAGTACATACACAATCGTGTTGCCAAATGTAATCTTCTAACAGTGGCAGCAGTTCGTCATGCAGAAATCGTAGATAAATGTCACCTGTAAGACCGCCTTCGAAGATAAACGGACCAATCAGCTGACCGTAGAGAATACCACACCACACATTGACACTGAACCGATGTTGAAAATTACTTTCCACAATGGCACGAGGATTCATTTCTGACCACACATGTGAATTGCGAGTGTTTTGACACTGTCGCGGGTAAATTGAGCCTCATCACAGAACAAGACGTATCGATGCAATTGTCGATCGGTATTGAGCCAATTACAAAATTCCAGCCGTTGGGCACGATCCCCAGGTTGAAGGTGCTGAATGCGCTGTACGTGTTATGGATACATGCCTTCTTCGTGTAACGTTCTACATACTCTAATTTGAGGAACTCTAAGACGTGTGGAAATCATTCTCGTACTAACATGAGGACTCCGCTGTACCATCTGAATGATATGTTCTTGTTCAGCCACATTTTTGTACCGGACGCTCAGATAAAACACTAACGCTAGGAAATGAACCGCTCTTTCGCAATCTCCGGGAAACGTTGCAAAACACTCATTGATCTGGAGTTCTTCGATTTGGTAAACGTCGCTGGTGTTCAGCGACAACAGCAGTAGTATTTCCATCGCAAAATACGTAAACATACACCATATCGGCATATTCGGCATTTGAAAACGTAAAAGGCATACTGAACGCACAAAACATCAACTGCACGCTGTGAAACACAACACTCTACTGCGTAGTTAGTTCGGTTCGGTAAGTAACTGTCAATTCAGTTCAGTCACGCATGCGCATGCTTGAAATTCAAACATCTATAGCTCCATAACCGTTAAGAATCGGACCTATGTTCATATAAAGTTTTTGACTGGGAATGACCTCAGCTATAAGCTCCCGAAGTTATGACACTTCGTCGTGACTCACCTTGTATATAATGATATATCTGGATTGTTCTGTATGGGACAGTAAATTATAACATTTGACATATATATTATAACATATATATATAATGACATATATATATATATATATATATATATATATATATATATATATATATATATATATATATATATATATATATATATAAATATATATATATATACAGTATGTATATATATATATATATATATATATATATATATATATATATATATATATATAATAATAGTAACATATATATATATATATATACAGTATATAAAATGCACCTCGGTGGTGTAGTGGTTAGCGTCGCTGACTACGAATCCATCGGCCCCGGGTTCGAGACCCGACAGCAGCCGGCGCGCAGCAAAACCCAGCTGTTCATCCTTTCACACAATAAAGAAAGTGGTTGGTAGATAAATGGGTACCCTAAGTGGCCTAGTGGTTAAGACGCTGGGCTGCTGATGGAGCGTGGTTCGGATTCCACGTTAAACTGTAGGTCTCAGGTGGAGTGAAAAGCTTGACCTTCGTCAGAATGAACAATTCGGGCGGAAGCTAACCAAAGGTTTTTTATATATATAGATAGTGACATATACACCGTCTGTCAAAAAAAGGGTTCACTCCGAAAACAGCCATGAAATCAACATTTATTAACCAATCATAATGAAACTCATACAGAGCAAACCTATGTAAACAGTGTATACGTACACCAATTTTCAGATTATTATACTTAAAATTAATGATTTAATGAGGATTGTTTATGTTCAACAAATTTTGTTGAACATCGCTCCAGTTTTGAATTCTGGGAGTCTACAAAGGAGGTAAAATTTGGGTAATAAAATTTTTACTCTCATTTTAGTTATAAAATACATCATAAGATTTATAAAATATAGGAAATGCCTCCATTAACAGTTTTTGGTCGCCCACTTCCCTCTCTTCTTTTGGTATCCTCAGTCTCGTCAATTTTCTTTAGAAACTTTCTCAAACCACCAAGAGTCCATCCTTTGTTGGGGAATTCGGAGAGTAGTTTCGTTCGTCCATATCCCTTTTCTAGTCTATAATGCTTAATTATAATCTTATCTTCCTCCGAAAATGGCATATTCACTATATTTTATAACCTGCAAAAAATCGTCTATTAGAATTTACAAAAGTGAAAATGGAAATAAAGGATTCTTCATTAGTTCGTCGAGCATCAGTTGTAGTATTATTAGAGAAATATTTAATATAGTTATTTTTGATGGCTTCAAACTGAAATTTGGTTTACAGGTAACTGTTTTGTGTATCTTTTACGTGTGTAAGTTTCATACTGATTGTTTGAAAAGTGTTGATTCTATTGATGTTTTTAGAGTGAACCCTTTTTTTTTTGCAGACGGTGTATATAATAATGACATACAGTATATAGTAATAATAACATATATGTAATAATATATAAATATATATATATATATATATATATATATATATATATATATATGTTGAGAGAGAGAGAAGAGACTGGGAATAATACTGGGCATCTACATTATTTAACTGTTGATTTTATATAAACTTCCTCAATAATCCAATTTAACCTATATATATCGGGTGATTCATAAGTCTGTTACCACTGAATTGTGTAAAAATAACCTCAAATAAAAAAATATCACAGGTTACTGTGGTTTGTAGTTATTTTTTATTCACCATTACAGTGGTAACAGACTTATGAATCACCCGGTATCTATATATATCCTATTTTGATCTAACTTAATTTAACCTAGACTAACGATCCCAACCTAACTTTTTCTTCTCCATTCATAAAATTGTATACTTATTTCGTTGCCATGGTTGCCGTTGAATATTTTACCCATTGCTATATAAGTTATATTTACCATGTTTACATATCGCAAACTTGCGTAAAATATTGTGCAAAATATTGTGTAAAGAATTATCTGGAAATGTCTGACATTTGTTTATTCATGAAATTTATAATATTTACAAAATATCTTAGACAACGATATTTTCCCGTTGCTATGGTCACCGTCGTTTAACTATGTTTTCCCGTTGCTATGGTCACCGTCGTTTAACTATATTTTCCCGTTGCTATGGTTACCGTCGTTTAACTATATTTTCCCGTTGCTGTGGTTACCGTCGTTTAATTACTCATCAGTGATATCATTAGAAATGTAAATCGATGACGTTTTCCCTGAGGTCAGTGATGACATCATGATTCGAACATGGAACACTTTGGCATTGCATAATTTGAACAAGTACAGGAATTACTTCGTGTCCGCTTCGCAACACCGTTTCCCGTTAGACCGGCGAGGTTAAACGACGTTGGGTCTACTTAGTAGTTGGACGAGTAACCGTCATTTACGTTCAGATGATGTAGCGACCCGTGGTTCGTGTCCACGTAAAGCTGTAGGATCCTTTCGCCAAATGACCTTTACCGTTTCGAAGGAGGTTAAACAACAGGTGTCGGCATCATCAAGGATGTGATTTGGAAGTCACTGATACATACAAGGTAATTCAAAAGTCCCGTACTCCAAAACACCTATACAACATATACCGTTCGGACAGGACTTACGAATCACCCTGTATGGTAGACAGAGGAACAATGAAACAAATAAACAGAAACTGGTAGATTGACAGATCTGGTTTACTATTTTAGAATAATAAAAATTTACAATTCGGGAAACCGATTTTTTTTTAAATAAAAAAATATTTCTGGTTATCAGTCACACACACACACACACACACACACACACACACTATATATATATATATATATATATATACACAGGGTGATTCAAAAGTCTGCAAAGAAAAACGTACAGAAATATTTATTATGTACGCCTCTTGCAATCAAATTTTAAAAGATATAATGACAGTGTCTTATATTACTACACAGTTTTACTCGTCTGTGTGATGATAATAAATTTTTTTTTCCACTGAGGAAGGAAAAATATCATAGAATTTTTTTAATGTATCTTCGGAATTCCGCCATATTGACAGAATTCATTTGATATTTTGACAAGATTGTTAAAGGACGTAAGAATAAGGGATTATTACTGGAGATTGCTCCTCGGGTTTCCCCTCGCAACGTTCGTTTTTTTTGAGTCTGGAGTAGAGACAGCCACCAAACCAACTATTTTTTGTCGTAGATGAGTTTACGTTGTTGAACTGCAAATATTTAGGAGTCGATGTGGGTGTACGACAATGATAGAAAAGTTACCCTTTCAATGTATTTTAGCACCTTCTTAATAGTTTAAATAGTTGAAACACACACACACACACACACACACACACACACACACACACACACACACACTTCCTTACCTTACAAAGGTTTCGCGTGATGATCTCTCATTTCGCGAAGGTCAAGCTTGTCGCCCCTCCT